>CM039126.1:23129850-23463521 GCA_022036555.1 Microstegium vimineum | reverse complement strand
ATTCATGTGCTTGCTTGCATATTGCATAAGTATTATCTTTATATGCATGCTTGTGTGGTGTATGCTAGTTATAGGATTTGAATGATGATTTGCTAACTAGCATGCATAGGTTGGTAAGCTAGATAGATGTTCTAATAAGTGGTATCTAGAAACCTTGCTTATAATGTTGATCTCACGGGCTTTCTAGTATTTTTGTGCTATCTAGCTAACCATGGTGGTGCTAAGGATGAACTTCAAGTTGAACTACAATGAGTATCTTCAAAGGTTTATCCTATAACCCTTAGCATCACTTAGTAGTGCTAGCACTCCCAAAATTCCTATTTATGCATGTGTGCAAGGCTTAAACCAAATCTTGTTGAGCAGACATGTAGGGGGAGCTATCACTACCAAGTCGGACTTTGTGACATTTATCCAAATCTTGGCATAGAGCTTAAATGATGGATAAATGACATAATGTTCAAAATGATCTTAATTTCCATATCTTTGTAGAGTTGTCATCAATTACCAAAAAGGGGATATTGAGAGTTCCTATTTGATTTTGGTAATTGAGTGACAACTTAGGTGAACTAATATGTGTCTAAGTGATATATACATAGGAGATTAGTTCACATGTGATTGTGTGATGAAGGAGCTTAATTGCACATGAGACATGACATGGAGTCATGTGATCAAGGTGGAGAAGATCAAGATGAGGCTTGGCTTGATGGACTGGTTGCAAGTGTGAAGGGCAAGCGAGTGATGTTTGGCGTCAATGGACCAACGCAACGGTGAAGAGCAAGTGAGGTCAAGATCGATGAACCAATACGGTCACGTGGTAATATGAAGTGGATCATATTTTTTGGTGATAGGTTGGTGCATGTGTTGCATCAACATTGGAGAAGGAGATGAAATGGAATGCGCAAGGCAAAGGTATAACCATAGGGAATTTCATTTCACCGGTCATAGGTGTGTAGAGAAGTATATGATGGGGTTTAGGATAGATGGTCGTACTATCAAGAGGGGCAAACTTGTTTGCATATCGGTCATCTAGTGCCACTTGAGCGATCTAACATTGCGACACATTAGGATCGAGTGGCACGGTGAGAGCAAGTGAAAATCCTTTAAAAATGATTGTGAAAATGCTAACACACATACACATGGTGATGTACACTTGGTGGTGTTGGCATATTTGCAAAGGAGAAGGTGTTGGAGTTGAATTGAACCAACTCGGAGAAGAGAAAGATGTTTTTCGATATGCTCCTAAAACTTGGACAGCTCTTGGAATGGAATACTGCTTTGATTCATTGTGATATGGATCAAATGTACTTAAGGGTTGTGTATCCCTCTAAGTTAGCCTTCCAAAAAAGTCCAAGATCATCGAAATCGGAGTTAGGAGCTAAGAGATACAGACGTTTCCGTGCGGTCTGCGCCGGTCCGGATGCAGCATTCCGGACGCACTGTAGCAGTCCAGACGCTACTGTAGCTAGCGTCCGGAGCTCCGAAAACGCTCCCGGGAATGCCCTATGAGGTCCGGACGCTAACTAGCGTCCGGAGGTGCTGTCCGAACAGCGTCCGGAGTAAAAACTGCTCTCGGGAGCTCTCTGTGTATAGTCCGGACGCTCGGTTTAATGGTCTGGACCTCTACTGTTCATAGCGTCCGGAGGTGTTTTTCTGTGTGCTTAAGCGCGCCAATGGCTCAATTCAAACGGGCAAGGGTCCGGACGCATGCGCGTTGGTCTGGACCCTCAGTGAAACATCGTCCGGAGGGCGCAGAGAGTGAAAAAACGGCTAGTTTCTTCCCCTCTCTATAAATAGGAGAATAGGAGTGGTGGCCGGCCAAGGTTTGTTGCTGAGCACCCTAGGGCCTTTGTGGCTTGTGTTGGTGTGCTTGGGAGCCCTCTAACTCATATACACTTGATAGTGATCATCCGATTGTGTGAGAGAGCGATTCTAGTGCGTTGCATTGCGAGTTTGCATCGAGTGGCACTAGGTGATTGTGTTGAAAGCCGGTGGTGCTTGTTACTCTTGGAGGTTGCCACCTCCTAGACGACTTGGTGGTTGTGGCTCCGTCGAAGCCCGCAAGAAGATTGTGCGGCGCTTCGGAGAAGTGCTTTGTGAGGGTATTGTGCTCGCCCCGCGGGAGATCGTGAAGAGCAACTCTAGTTGAGCGTGTCATTGAGCTACCCTCACTTGTGGGTAGATTCTTGCAGCGCTCGAGTGAGTGGGCTAGGCTTGTGAACGCCTATTAGCCGCCGAATCACCAAGTGAGTGGTCGAAACAACGGGGACTAGCTTGGTGGCGACCAAGTGAACCTCGGGAGAAAAATCACCGTGTCAACCTTATACATCTTCTCGGTGGTTTGCATTCTCCAAATCACTAGCTTGTATTTACTTTCATATACTTGTGCTAGTGAGTAGTTGTTGCTCTTGTAACTAGTTTGGCTTGTGTGGCTTGCCTAGTAACCTTCTAGCTTGTGTAGCTTAGAAGTAAGATCTTGAGTGACTAATTGGCTTGTGTAGCCTTGTTAGTCACATTGCTTAGTTTGTGTAGCTAAGTAAGTTGAGCTCTCTAGTTAGGCTTGTGTAGCCTTGCTATTGAGTGTTGCTAGTGAGCTTAGGTGCTTTGTGCTTTGCTTACTAGTATGTGTAGGAGCTCCTGGTGTGCTTAGAGTACTAGTTGCTTAGGTTTGTGTGACCTTGTAACCTAGACTTGTTTAGGTGAGCTTCCTATCTTGGCACCTTAGTTAGCATAGTAGACATATTTGCTAGGTGCTAGAGTTATAGTTAGAGGGGTGTAGTCTTGCTAGACCGATAGTTTTAATTCGCATTTGATTCGGTTAGCCGCTGCGCTTAGGTTTTACAAAAAGACTATTCACCCCCCTCTAGTCCCCATCTCAACCCTTCAATCGCGAAGAAAAACGAAGTTGAGAGGGCTGAAATTCTGGGTGACTGGACGCTCCTGACAGAGGCGTCGGACGAGAGCGTCCGGACGCTGGAGTGTGAACTCCAGTGCTCCGTCGGCCTACCCGAGAGCCCAAGTTTGCTAAGCAAACTGAGGTCCGACAGGACGCTGTCCGTCGGCTAGGCATCGGACGCAGGAGACGTCATTGACCTTCAGTGAGTTGTTTTCAGCCCAGCTACAGCCAGAGCGTGACGGAGCAGTGTCCTCACCCCGACGAGCGCCCATCACTGGGAAAGAGTTGTTAGAGCTAGCCATTGGGCAGGGCGACGAAGCGTCCTCGCCTAGGCGACGGAGCGTCCGTCGCCAACTTAAAAGCTATGTTTTCACCAGTCCAAGGCAGTTTTCAGTGGGGCTAGGGGCTATTTATAGCCCACCCCTTGACTTCCCACCTTGCCTTTGCTTATTTCAGTTGCTGAGTTGCTTGAGAAGGTTGGGAAGAGAGCAAGATCCCTAGAGAGAGAGTGATTCGTGAATCCATCCATCCTCTTCTCTAGTTCATCCAAGAGACCAAGTGTGCATCCACTCTAGTTGTGAACTTGAGTGAGTCAAGTGAAGATCAAAGCTTGTTACTCTTGGTGATCGACATCACCTAGACGGTATGGTGGTGCTAGGAGGAAGGTGATCCCGGAGGATTGTCGACGGCCCTTCTCCATGACTTGTGATCGGTTGTGGGTGGTTCACCGAGCCGGAGTGGCAAAGAACCAGCCCGTAAAGAGCATCAACCCTTGCGCGGGTTGAGGGGGGCAATACCCTTGCGCGGTGCTCCAACGAGGACTAGGGGGGAGTGTCGACTCCTCGAATACCTCGGCAAAAGTCGTCGTGTCAAACTTTCTATCCCTAGCTCTTTCATACCGCATTACTTACCGCATCGTCCTTAACTTTCATTGAATTGTTACCGCTTTCTAGTTACGACACACTATCGGTAGGCACTAGGGGGTAATTGGCATTGCTAGGATTTCATATTGCTTTAGAAATTTGAAATAAGCCCAATTCACCCCCCTCTTGGGCATCTTGATCCTTTCAATTGGTATCAGAGCAAGGTTTGCTCTAAATTAGGCTTTACTGCCTAGAGCAAGATGTCCCATGGGATGGACCACCTCCCATGTTCGATGGAGATGACTTTCCTTATTAGAAAGTTCGTATGGAGAGCCTATCTAGAGGCCGTGGATGCGGGCGTGCTCAAAGACCGCCACAAAGGGTGGTTCTTACTTCGCGGAAGACCCCTACTTTGAGAAGCACAATCCAAGGCAAAAATATCCTCTTTCGCGGCATTTGCAAGGATGTCTTCAACCGAGTGCGTAATGCCAAAGACTCATTTGAGTTGTGGACCACTATTTGTGCTCTTCACGAAGCACAAATAGTGAGCGTGAGGAACGCTATCACTTGGTCATGGCAAAGCTCAATTCTTTTACTATGCTTGCTAATGAAAATGCAAATGAGATGTATTCACGTCTTAATATTCTTGTAGAAGAATTGAATGGACTTGGGCTCAACAAAATGGCGTCGGCCGATGTGGTGCACAAGATACTTTGTGTCTTGCCAATTGACAAGTATGGCCACATCATCACGGTTCTTCACCAAGGGAATTCTCTCCGCCGCTACACCAACACAAGTATTGGGTAAGATAAATGCTCATGAGATGTACATGAAGATTGTGATGGTGGTTCTTCATCCTCCTCCAAGAAGAAAGAAAAAGAGAAGGAGGAGAAGAGGACTTGGCTCTCAAGGCATCCTCTTGGAGAAGTGCAAGATGCAATTTGTGTATGAGAGCCAAGTGATGATGAAGATGATGAAACATCCCCTCATGGTGAAGAAGACCACCAAGATGTTGAAGAGGCTAAACAAGAATGAGTCAAGTTTGACTCAAGGAAGAATAAATTCTTCACAAGCTCTTCAAGGAAGCCCATCTCCCAAATGAAGTGCTACAATTGTGGCATTCTTGGTCATCTAGCTCATGCTTGCACCGAAGAGAAGAAAGACAAGTTCAAAGAACTACAAGAAGAAGGGTGCACAAGATGAGTCTAGTGATGATGACAAGAAGCAAGACAAGCCTTACAAGAAGAAGAAGAACTTCGACTTCCACAAGAAGAAAAAGGATGCAAGGCTTACATTGTTGGAGATTGGCTCACCGACATTGAAGATTCAAGTGAGCCTCCGATAGTGATACTGAAGATGAGAAGGTGGTTGCTTTGATGATTGGTTTTTCTACTCCACCGCCACCTCCTCCTTCATCACCGGGTCATCCTCTACAATCCTATGCCTCATGGCTAAAGGTGACAAAAGGTACAAATAGAGGATGATGATAGTTGTGACTCTAGTGAGAGTGATAGCGATGTTGATGATGACACACCATCCTATGATGAGCTAATTAAAATTTGCAACAAATACTCTAGCATCATCATAAGGTACAAAGGTAAAAATGACAAACTCCAAAATGTCAAAGAGAACTTGCATGCTAAGCTTGATGCCTTGTCTAGTGCTAATGATGATTTGAAGCTTGAGAACAATTCTCTCACATCTAGCACTAGGGAGCTCAAAGCCTCACTCAAGCAAGCTAATGAGAAACATGATAAGCTTGAGAGGTCAACATAAGAGCTCCACACAAGGTATAACTTGCTAAAATATGACTACAACCAAGTTAGAAGTGAACATGACACACTTGTGGTAGCTAATGAATTGCTTACAAATGATCTTGCTACACATGTTGCTATTAACCCGGTTGTTAAGTGTGATATAGCTACTTCTTGTGATGACTTGCTTGATGAAGTTGCTAGTGAGCAAAATGCTAAGTGCAAGGGCAAGAAGGTAGTTGAGGCCGAAAAATATGATGACTACATGAAGATGAGGGTGGAGAACTCAAAGCTCAAGGAAGAGCTAATCAACTCTCAAGGCTAACAAGCACTCATCATCAAGCCGACCAAGGAAATTGACAAGGATGCTATCACCTTGATCAACACACTTAAAGAAGAAAATGCAAAGCTCAAGTTGAGAAGATCAAGCTTGCAAGTGGAATGGAGAAGTTCACCAAGGGCCACAACCTCCAAAGTGAATTCTTGATGAACACTATCATGAAGACCGACAAGATCGGTATTGGTTTCAAGGAGAACCAACTCATGAAGGCCAAGGTCAAGATTGAAGCAAGAAATTACTACAAGAACAAGGCCACACGCAACAACTATGAGCAAGCAAAGACAAAGCCTAGAAGATGCTTTGAGTGTGGACAAGTTGGTCACTATGCTCATGATTGCAAGACTCCACCTCCCAAGACCTTGCCCAAGCACACAGGGCCTTTTGCTCATGATGCACACTTCATCATCAACAAGGACTCCAAGGGTAGACCCCTAGTTGTGTTTCTCGGTCCTAAGATGAAGAACAAGCCCAAAGTGCTATGGGTTGCTAAGGAGATGGTGGAAAAGGCTATGGGACCTCGCCAAGTGTGGGTTCTCAAACAACAAGCTTCTCAAAGTTGCTTGTGTGTAGGTGAACTACAAGACCGGTGGAAGTCATTGGGTGATTGATAGTGGTTGCACTCAACATATGACCGGTGATTCCCGGATGTTCACCACACTTGAGGAAGATTGTGAAGGGCAAGACAAGATTACATTTGGGGACAATTCAAAAGGCAAAGTACAAGGACTTGGCAAAGTGGAAATTTCCAATGATCAATCAATATCCAATGTCTTGCTAGTGCAATCTCTAAGCTTCAACTTGCTTTCGGTTGGTCAACTTTGTGATCTTGGTTTCCAATGTCTCTTCACTCCAAGTGAGGTGGTTGTGTCCAAGATAGATGAAAAGTCATTGATATTCAAAGGGTTTCGGCACAACAACCTCTACTTAGTGGATTTTACCTCAAATGAAGCTAGTTTGCAAACATGTCTATTCTCCAAGAGATCTTTGGGTTGGCTATGGCATAGAAGATTAGCACATGTGGGAATGTCAACTTTGAAGAAACTTGTCAAGAAGGAGATGGTTAGAGGTGTGAAGGATGTGGTGTTTGAGAAGGACAAATTGTGTAGTGCATGTCAAGCTGGCAAGCAAGTGACCAACACCCATCCTATCAAAGCTTTCATGTCAACCTCAAGAGTCCTAGAGCTACTCCACATGGATTTTTTTGGACCTACCACCTATGCTAGCCTTGGAGCAATCTCTTTTGCTTGGTGGTGGTTGATGATTACTCTAGGTACACTTGGGTGTTCTTTCTTCAAGACAAGGGAGAGACACAAGGGATCTTCAAGAAGTTTGCAACTAGAGCACAAAATGAGTTTGATGTGAAGATCAAGAAGATAAGAAGTGATAATGGCACCGATTTTGTGAACACAAAGATCGAAGACTATTGTGATGAAGTTGGGATCAAGCATGAAGTGTCCGCCATATATACCCCACAACAAAATGGTGTAGTTGAGAGGAAGAACCGGACAGTAATCACACTTGGTAGATCAGTACAACACCCCCGAGAAGTTTTGGGCCGAAGCAATCAACACCGCATGCTATGCGGCCAACCGGCTATTTGTCCAAAGGCTTCTCAAGAAGACCCCCTATGAGCTTGTGAATGGGAAGAAACCGGATATATCCTTCTTCCGAGTGTTTGGATGCAAAGTGTACATCTACAAGAAGCGTCAACACTTGGGCAAGTTCCAAAGGCGTTCTGACATTGGTTTCTTACCTGGTTATTCTATTAAATCCAAGGCATATCGAGTATTTAACAAAGCCTTCGGCCTAGTTGAAGAAACATATGACTTGGAGTTTGATGAAACTAATGGCTCTCAAGAAGAGTATGAGAATCTTGATGATGTAGGTGATGAACCCTTGAGGGAGGCTATGAAGAATATGCCCATTAGTGCCATCAACCCACTAGAGGTGGAAGAAGTAGAAGATGATGCAAATCAAGTACCTTCTCCACCACACACGCCTCAAGTTGATGAAGAACAAGTGAGGGAAGCACAAGCAGATACATTCATCCCTCAAGATCAAGCCAAGGCTCAAGCTAGTGATGTTGGTGCACCACAACCTCCTCCCCAAGTGATTGATAGAAGATCTACACCTATGCTTCAAGCTCATCCACAAGACCTCATCATAGGAAGTCCATCAAGGGGAGTAACAACTCGATCTAGACTTGCTTCTTATGTTGAGCATCACTCGTTTGTTTCCTTTATTGAGCCTTCTAGTGTGGAGGATGCACATGCGGATCCGGATTGGGTGAATTCCATGCATGAAGAGTTGAACAACTTCACCCGGAACAAAGTGTGGACACTAGTAGAAAAGCCCAAAGGAGCAAGAATCATTGGCACCAACTGGGTGTTTAGGAACAAGCAAGATGATCAAGGCGTGGTTGTGAAGAACAAGGCAAGATTGGTGGCAAAGGGGTTCTCCCAAGTTGAAGGCTTGGATTTTGGGGAGACCTTTGCATCGGTTGCAAGACTTGAAGCCATTCATATCCTTTTGGCATATGCGTCACATCACAAAATGAAACTATTTCAAATGGATGTGAAGAGTGCCTTCTTAAATGGTTTCATTAATGAACTTGTCTTTGTCTCACAACCTCTCGGGTTTGAAGACCCAAATTGTCCTAATCATGTGTATAGGTTGTCCAAGGCACTCTGCAGATTGAAGCAAGCTCCAAGAGCTTGGTATGAGAGGCTAAGGGACTTCCTACTCAAGAAGGGCTTCAAGATCGGAAAGTTGATAACACACTCTTCACCAAGGTGCTAGATGGAGAGATCTTTGTTTGCCAAGTATATGTCGATGAAATTATATTTGGGTCAACAAACCAAGATCATAGCAAGGAATTTGGTGCATTGATGTCCAAGGAGTTCGAGATGTCTATGATTTGTGAGCTTACCTTCTTCCTTGGCTTCCAAGTGCAGCAATTGGGGGAGGGCACCTTCATATCTCAAGAGAAGTACACTCATGATGTACTCAAGAAATTCAAGATGGAGGATTGCAAGCCAATCAAGACCCCAATGCCTACTAATGGGCATCTCGACCTTGATGAGGAGATAACCCGATCGATCAAACTCTTTATCGCTCGATGATCAGTAGTTTACTTTACCTCACTGCTTCCAGGCCGGATATCATGTTTAGTGTGTGTATGTGTGCAAGGTTCCAAGCTAATCCTAAGGAGTCGCACTTAAGTGCGGTAAAAAGAATCCTAAGGTACATAAGGCACACCCCTAGCATTGGCCTTTGGTATCTGTTGGATACCTAAGAATAGGGTACCCTAAACACCGCACTTCGTGAAAACAAAAATCATCCCTGAGGACTCTCTGCCTCGCCCGAGCCAGGGTGAAATCATTACCCTTGGGAGCTTTCTACCCAAACTGGCTAAGGCAGCGACACTCCCTCGGAGGATCTTCCGCCTCGTCCGAGCTAGGATGACGTCATCCGTGACGCCATCTACCCTTGGGGGCTCTTCCGCTTCGTCCGAGTTAGGATGACGTCATCCGTGACGCCATCTACCCTCGGGGGATTTTCCGCCTCGTCCGAGCTATGGTGACGTCGCTCGCGGCACCATCTATCCTCGGGGGCTCTCCCGCCTCGTCCGAGCTAAGGTAACGACATCCGTGACGCTGCCCGCCCTCGGAGGCTTCACCGACCCATGGTGCACTTTATCCTATAGTCAAAAGTTCCACAGTACTGGTTCGTCGTTAGGGATGGGGTTAAAGGCATGGATCGCCATGCCTACCCCTGTTGAGTCCCCGCGGTACAAGCTCCAATACCGACCGAACCACCGATTGATGCTCGCCATCCCTCTGGTGGACACCTGAACAGGGATTAGGGCATACTCGACCCTGTACGACAGAACGTGGGGTGCCTGGCTCTATGCCGCCAACCCCCACCCATGCACAAATATGTCAACAGGGGCGTCGTCGATCACAAGACGTATGGCTACAACTATGGAAAGGATGAATAGACCTCCAATCCCTCTCTCTGAATTCTCTCGACTCATTCCAACACACACGCACTCGCATTCATGCGAGCTCTCACCAGAACCACGAACCTCATATGCACGAGACCTGAGATCCCGCTTCCCTCTCTCACCATTGCTTGTAGCTCCCCTCTATGAGCTCTCCACGCTCGGTAATACGACTCCGCAACAAACTAGACGTAGGGCGTTCATGCCTAAACCAGTATAAACCTTGTGTTCTCCGAGCGTAACCATCCGATCTTCGACACACTTAGAAATTTACTCGTTGGCTATCTAGACCCCGCCATTTTAGACACCGACAGTTGGCGCACCAGGTAGGGGAACTTTGCGTGTCACCCGTATTTTCGAGTTTTGGATGGCAACTCGCCACGTCGATTTCGCGCTAGGCTCCATAGTTCGTTTTGGTAGCCTAGACTTCCAGTGCCACGGGCAGGGGGCCGACCTGGTCCTTCGTCGCCCCGTGGCATCCTCCGTGGTAGCCGTTGACGCTATCTCGGTGTCCATGGCCCACCTTGGCCTGCCTCCCTCCGGGGGGCAAAACGCTCAAGGGACAGCCGTCCCACGAGCCGACTACCCCGAGTTCGAGCATCAGCTCGACACCTTGATGGGTCCCCAGCCGACTCAGGGTTCCCTCCACAACCTCTAGTTCGTGTTCGCCAACATGACGACGCAATTTGTGGGAGGGCGACCGCTCTCTCCCAAGCTCATCTCGGCGCCCATCTAGAGGGCACTACCATACGGCATGAGGAATGCCGCCGCATCCTACTCGGAGGCGGTGGCCGTGGGTTTCCGTGCTGACCCCACGGAGGGGACATGCATTGGGCTCGCATCCCACCATCTTTGGTCCGTCTCCGACCTCCTCTCGAGCTCGGAGGCCACCTCTTACACCAACTCCAGCCGCGGGAGCGTCGATCCCTGGGAGCCCCTGGACATCGATGGTCTGGGGATAAGGAGTCCTTTTACGGTTTCCTGCATGCCAGCGATTACCTGCTCGGGTCCGACTCAAGAGACTGCAGTGCCGGCCGCGGCCGCGAGTGCTTCATGTGCGCCTCACCCCCACATGTTGCGGCGGCTGACGCCACTCTCGTCGAGAGTAGGGACGAAGACGGCGTCCACACACCCGTGCACGAGATGGGTGCTCCAGGACCCGAGCCACAGGACGATCCGCAACCTTCAGATCCTCGGTAGCGACAGCTGCACGATCTGTGTGACATGGAGCAACAACTCGCGGAGCGCCAGCGAAAGGTGACATTCGAGCGCGAAGCTGCTAGGGCCCCCGAAGAGCCCCGCGCTCGAAGGGAGGCCCGAGCGGTGCACCATCGCATCTTCAACGACAAGTACGGCCCACCGTAGTTCACGCGGGCCAGCCAGAACATCGCGGCGGTAGCAATGCTGCTCCACAACCTCCCGGTCCCAGACACCCCCGAAGGAGGCTCGCACATGATGAGCTCAAATCCCTTCTGGGGTGCACCGCGGTTCAACGGGCCAAGAGCTCCGCGTCGCGAAAACCCGGGCTCAGCATCGGTCATCAGGCTGACCCGGCGGCTAACGACCTCGAGGGGTCAGTTCACCAGGGTCCCGCGAAAGACGAACGCCAACGTCCGATGGTTCATGCCTGTGTAGGTGACAAGCGTGACGTGCACGACAAGCTCGACGCGGGCAAGCAAGCCAAGCAAGACGACATAAGCAGGGGTTACCACGTCCATCTTGGTGGCTGCTACGATAGCGAAGAGGACTGGCCTCCAACTTCGGAGCCATCGTGCTCCTTGGCATTCATTCGTTGCATTCACCACGCATCGTTCCCTCAATGGTTCCGGCAACCATCTAACGTCATCCGGTACTCCAGGGAAATGAACCCCGGGCTCTGGCTCGACGACTACCGCCTCGCCTGCCAGACCGGCGGCGCGGACGATGATGAGTTCATCATCCGCAACTTGCCTCTCCACCTCTCAGACTCAACCCGCACGCGGCTCGAGCATCTACCCCCCAACACCATCGATGGGTGGAGCTCCCTGCGATAGGCCTTCGTCGGGAACTTCCAGGGCACCTACACACGCCTAGGAAATCCCTGGGACCTCCGCAGCTACAGGCAGAAGCCAGATGAGTCGCTCCAGGACTACATCCGCCGCTTTTCGTAGCAGTGCACGAAGCTCCCGACCACAGCCGACGCGGACGTGGTTGGGGCGTTTCTCGCTGGCACCACCTGCAAAAAGCTGGTCCACGAGTTGGGCCGCAGCAACCCTCCGAGCGCCTCCTTGACATCGCCACAAGCTGCTCGGAGGCGGTGGCCGTGGGTTTCCATGCTGACCCCACAGGGGACATGCATCGGGCTTGCATCCGACCGCCTTCGGTCCGTCTCCGACCTCCTCTCGATCTCGGAGGCAACCTCTTACACCGACTCCAGCCGCGGGAGCATCGATCCCTAGGAGCCCCTAGACTTCGAAGGTTTGGGGTATAAGGAGTCCTTTTACGATTTCTAGCACGCCAGCGATTACCTTCTCGGGTCCAACTCAAGCGACTGCAGTGCCGGCCACGGCCGCGAGTGCTTCATGTGCGCCTCACCCCCACGCAGTGCGGCAGCCGACGCCACTCTCGTCGAGAGTGGGGATGAAGACGGCGTCCACACACCCGTGCATGAGACGAGTGCTCCCGCAACCTTTAGATCCTCGGCAGCGATAGCTGCACGATCTCCACGACATGGAGCGACAACTCGCGGAGCGCCAGCGAAAGGTGACGTTCGAGCGCGAAGCTGCTAGGGCCCCCGAAGAGCCCCGCGCTCGAAGGGAGGCCCGAGCGGTGCACCATCACATCATCAACGATGAGCACGGCCCACCGCAGTTCACGTGGGCCAGCCAGAACATCGCGGCGGCAGCAATGCTACTCCGCAACCTCCCTGTCCCAGACATCCCCAAAGAGAGGCTCGCACATGACGAGCTCAAATCCCTTCTGGGGTGCGCCGCGGTTCAATAGTCCAAGAGCTCCGCATCGCAAAGACACGGCTTAGCACTGGTCATCAGGCTGACCCAGCGCCTAACAACCGCGAGGGGTCATTTCACCAGGGTCCCCGCGAAAGACGAACACCAATGTCCGATGGTTCATGCCCGTGTAGGTGACAAGCGTGACGTGCACGACACGATCGATGCGCGCAAGCACGCCAAGCAAGACGGCGTAAGCAGGGGTTACCACGTCCGTCGTGGTGGCCGCTACGACAGTGAAGAGGACCGACCTCCAACGTCGGAACCACCGGGCCCCTTGGCATTCATTCGTTGCATTCGCCGCGCACCATTCCCTTAACGGTTCCGGCAACCATCCAACATCGTCCGGTACTCTGGGGAAACGAACCCCGGGCTCTGGCTCGACGACCACCGCCTCGTCTGCCAGGCCGGCGGTGTGGACGATGACGAGTTCATCATCCGCAACTTGCCTCTCCACCTCTTGGACTCGAGCCGCACGTGGCTCGAGCATCTACCCCCCAACACCATCGATGGGTGGAGCTCCCTATGACAGGTCTTTGTCAGGAACTTCCAGGGCACCTACACACGCCCAGGGAATCCCTGGGACCTCCGCAGCTGTAGGTAGAAGCCAGACGAGTCCCTCCGGGACTACATCCGCCGCTTTTTGCAGCAGTGCACGAAGCTCCCGACCACAACCGATGCAGACGTGGTTGGGGCGTTTCTCACAGGCACCACCTGCAAAAAGCTGGTCCATGAGCTGGGCCGCAGCAACCCACCGAGCGCCTCCTTGACATCGCCACGAGCTACGCATCGGGCGAAGAGGCAATCGGTGCAATATTCCACCCCGACAAGGGAAGGGCAAGGAAGTGGAGAACGCCGGCGAAGGCGGCTCCAACCGTGCCCAGAATAGGAACAAAAAGAAGGGCAAGCCGCAACGTGGTGGTGACAATGTTGTCGCGGCAGCAAACTGCAAGACTCCTCGTCCCCAGGGCGGGATGAAGGGGGGCAAGTTCGACGACAGGCTACCAAGCCATGTCCGTACCACAACGGGCCGGTAGAGCACACGCTCCAGCAGTGTGATATGATGGCCCGTTACTTCAAAGCCGTCCCTGACAAGGATGAGCCAAAGCAGTCGGAGGGCCAGGACGGGGATGGGGGTCACGAAGACTCCCCCCCATGTGAACAAATGCCTCATGATCTTCGGGGCTCGGAGGCCTACGGCTGCAAATGCTAGCAGAAGAAGGAGCGGCGCGAGGTCTTCGCAGTTGCCCCGGAAACTTCGGCTTTCCTCAACTGGTTGGAGTCCAACATCACGTTCGGATGAGACGACCACCCCAGCCACATTCCCCATCTGGGTCGTTACCCGCTCGTTGTGAACCCAGTCATAACGTGCGCTTCACCAATGTGCTGATGAACGGGGGCAACAGCCTCAACATCATGTACTACAACGCTTTCGAGGCCCTCGGCCTACGTAGGGAGAGGCTCCGGTCCTCGGGGGCTCCCTTCCAGGGAATCATCCCCGGAAGACAAACGGTACCCCTGGGGCAGATCAACTTGCCCGTCACATTTGGGGAGCCAGACAACTTCCGGAGCGAGGACCTTAGCTTCGAGGTTGTGGCTTATTGCGGGACCTACCACGCGGTGTTGGGAAGGCCGTGCTACGCGAAGTTCATGGCCGTCCCCAACTACACTTACCTCAAGCTCAAGATGCCGGGGCCGTGCGACATCATCACAGTCACCTCCGACCTCAAGGTGGCGCACCAGTGCGAGCTGGACTACTGCGAGAACGCCATGGCCGAGGTGCGCAGCGAGGAGCTGGTGGCAGCAATCGAGGCCGCAGACAAGATGAACGTCGACCCCTAGAGCGCCAAGAGCTCGGACGCCCAGAGCACCAATAGCTATGTCGTTTTTTCTACCTTTATTATGTACACCTAGCACATTGTACATACGCGTGTAATCTTTTTAAGCATAAAGTTCGAGGAATAAAAACGAGGGAACTCTTAGACCAATCGCTTAGTAGGGTGCACTCCCGGCGCGTGCCAGAGCACACCTCGCTCGAGGGCTAGAAAGGGGGGAACCCCCTGTTTTTCTCTCCAAAAAGCTTTTTCGCGCAAAGACCCGCACCCTTTCCCGCTGAATGAAAACTTTGCCTTCCCCGGCCAAGGGAGAAAATCTCACCAGACCACGGCAACAGGCCGCGAGGTACTCCGACTCCCCGGAGCCAAGCGCTTCCACCCGAATGCCTATCCGAGCAGATCAAATCTCTTACCAGGAAAGGTAAAGCGAGTAGATCGAAACGGAAAAAAATGTGGAAACCAGAAAATAAGAAAACTTAAAACGAGCTCACTAAGGAGCAATAAAACTTGTCCAAAGCCCTCCAGGGCGCATCAAAAGACAACTTAAACTATTTTTTACAAAGGCCCTCGGCCCTGATCTCTGACCACGCAGGGTCACTCTTTTGGTGGCGGGAACACTTCGTCTTCAAGCTTGGCGGCTAGGATCGTCGCAAGTTCCTCCGCCGCGGCTTCAATCTGGTCGAGCAAGTCCTCTAGGGCGTCCTGGGGGTAGCCGTCACTGACGAGCGTGGGAGTCACCGCATCATAGAGGCAGGCAACGATGGCCAACGTGCGATGGATCCCGATACGCAGCACTTCCTGGATCCGAGCTAAGCCCCGCTCCCAGAGCAGGCCGACACGGTTCCGGGCCAAATCGGGTCCGTCCCCTGCGGCCAGCATGCCGAAAAGGTCGCACACTCCGTGCACAGCCTCACGCAACGCCTGTGACTCCTGCGTACCAGCAAGCAACTCTGGGGCGAGAAGAAGGGGATCTCAACCTCCGAGCAAAAAGACACATAATACCAAGACAAATGGGTAGAGGAAGACAACATACCTTCGTTCTCCACCTGCAAGCCATGGATCATTGCGCGAAGCTGCGAGGTGACCGTCGTCAACTCGCCGACCTAAGTGGAGAACGCCAGGATCCTCCGATCAGCATCGGCACCACGCTCACGCGCCCGGTCCGAAAGGTTCTCGAGGCGGGCCATGGCATCGTTGCGCTCCCGGCGGTTGTTGTCACGCTGGAACCTCATGGTGTTGCGCTCCTCCATGGAGTCCAGCACCGAGACAGCTCGGCGCCGCGCCTCCGCCTCAGCATTGTGCTCGGCCGTCAGGCGCTCAACTTCAGCCTGACGCGCCACACGCTCATCATCCAACATCTTGCAGACGGCTTCAGCATCGACACGAGCGTCACTTGGCTCCCGCTCGATCCGCTTGATGTCGGCGGCGCTCTGGCACACCAACGCTTGGACATTCCCCGCCCTCATCTCCGTGGCCCGTAGCTGCTCCTCCAGCTCCGCCGCACGACGGTGAGTCGCCACGAGCTCTTCGGCGGCATCGGCCTCCCCAGCGGATGACCATGACCCGGGATCCCACCGACCGATCTCGCGACGGAGGAATTCAAACTTCCCGGCACTCGTCACCATCAGGATCTACATGGATGGAGATGTCAAGAAGTCGACAACAAGGAACAAGCAACACTTACGATCAGGCGGCCTCTTACATTGCCATGATGTGAGAAGTCATTGGCGAGCGACGCGACTGCCCTCTGGATCACTTCCACCGCGCGTGCCACGAGATGCCCATGCTCCCGATGGGAAGCAGCCACACAGTTCTAGTGCCAGAGCTCACACTGGTCGTCCAGCACGAACACCAGCGCCCCCTGGTTCGTCCGATCAATCCTGGCGATCGGATCACTGTCCCCGAAGGAGCGGCGGTCAGGACCAAGCCGACATAGGGCCCCAGGGGCGACGTCCCCCCTAGCACCAGCCACCTTACCCGGCGAGGTCGCACTAGACTGGGAAAGGACGGCCTTCGACGCACGGGCGGCCGCTAGCTCCTCCTCAGTGAACGACCGAGGGACCACCGCATCCCGGGCCAGCACGTTGGGAGGAAGAGGACTGCCCAGGAGGCCCTCTTCGCTCGCTCCGGTCACCGCTGCCGCGGCCTCGGACGTCATGGCTGCGACGCCCACTGTCCCGTCCATATCATCAGGGCCACCCTCATCGGCCCCGCCCGTCGCGGTCACCACCGCTGCGTCCTCCGGCACCACGGCCGGCTAGACCTCCTCGGCGTCCACGACCATGGGGTCATCCGGACCGTCCTCCTCCTCGGAGTCGTCGACAACTACAACCTCCAAGGGAGAGGATGGTGCGACGGTCACAGGGCCTGCGCCAGCGGGGGCCAGTGGTGCTATGCTAGCGACGGCGGTGCCGCTCGGGGTCGGGTCAGCCCTGGTCCCGGCGACATCCATCGATCCAAGGAGCGGGGCGGCAACGCTCTGCCCCACGTCGGCGGATGATGCCCCCCGGCGCAGCTTCTTCCATCCTGCGTGCACGGGGCCTCCGGCGACCCTGAAACGTTCATCACACGTGTTCAAATCACAGACAACGTTTCTTCGTTAACAGAGCGGAGGAGGACATCAAGTAAAGCTTACCGCGGGGAGAAGACATGGTGGCATTTCCATTTCGGCTCCACTTCAATGCGACCGGGGGCGCCCGTACTGCCGCCCCGTTCGCCGCCCTCATCCCCCCTCCGACGGGGCGGAGCGGGGAGTGTCTGAGGTACCATGAGCAACACCACTCTCGGAACCCCCGGAGGCTAGATGCGCACCGAGTGTCCTCACCGGGGCATCACCACCATCGACGCAACCCCAGTGGAGCGGGGAGTGTCTGAGGTACCATGAGCAACACCACTCTCGGAACCCCCGGAGGCTAGATGCGCACCGAGTGTCCTCACCGGGGGCATCACCACCATCGACGCAACCCCAGCGGGGTAGCCCAAAGTCCCGGCCGCCAGCAGCGCTGGCACCACCTCAGACAGAGGACGCCTGTCCTCCTCGTCGTCATCATCGTCGTCATCATCATCATCGTCGCCGCTCAGGTTCTCCCAGTCCTCGTCGGACTCGCTGGGAGAATCCTCCTCCGATTCTCCAGCGCGGCATTGCCTAGCCCGCCGCTGGTCCAACTCCGTGTGCCTCAAGGCCCTATCAGCCTTTCTCTTCCTCCTCTTGATAGCCTCTGCTTGCTGCCGCGCGTTCTGCTCCCTGTTTGCCGTCCGCTGTGCCGGCAGAACAGGAAAGGGGCGGCCACGTGGCGAGCCATCGAATGGGGCCCCTGCGGAGGAAGGAAAGGAGATGCATGGGTTAGCACTCACCAGAGGGACGAACGCAAGGTCCGGGCACATTGGGGGCAGCGGTTGATGTCGTCAGTGGTGAACGTATTCCCCAGCAACCTCTTCATGAGGGCGACCGTGCGGTCGAAACTCAGCTCTTCGGCCGCCATGGCACGCGTGACGGCCCGGGCACCATGTCGTTCAACAGGCGCACTGGCTCCATAAGCGGGAGCACCCAGCGCTAAAGGAACTGTGCGACGACCCCCGCAAAGTTCAGTCCCTGGTCCCGGAGCCACGTCAAGCTCCGGAGGTAGGGTGCTATCCCCGTAATGCCAACTGGGGAGCTCCTCGGTGAAACGGCGACCCGTGTAGGCCGGGACTGGCACCTCGGGATGGTTCCGAATGTAGAACCACTGCGAGTGCCACCCCCAGTTGGATGAAGTCGCCCGCGCTGGCATGTAGGACCCCAAGTTGGCGGGGCGAAGGCTGATTGCGCACCCCCCGCATGGCGCCACCAACCTCACGCCACCGGAGTTGACGAGGAACACCAGCGCCCTGAAGAAAAACTTCCATAGGGCAAAGTACACCTCCGCTGCCAGCATCCCTTCTGACATGGCCGCAAAGGCCGCAAGGTGCAGGACAGAGTTGGGATTGAGATTGTGGAGCTCAATCCCGTAGTGGTGGAGGATCCCGCGGAGGAAGCGAGTCGGCGGAGTCCCAAACCCGCGCTCGTGGAACGGGAGGAAGGAAACCACGTACCCTGTCGCGGGTCTGGTACGTCGACGCCGGTGGGGATGATCCACTCCAGGTGACCGTCGGCAGAGAGCTCGGAGCGCAGTAGCCCCGCGTCCACCATCTCGAGCGCCCGCTCATATTCGAGCGAGCACCAGGCCTAGCTCCTCTCCGGATGCTCTCCGGCCATGGGGGATGCACTTGAGGAACGTCTTGCAGCGCGGCGGAGGGCGTGACTAAGGTGGAGACGCAGTGGCGCAAACCCTAGATTCGAAGGAAGGCGACGTGATCAGGACGAGGATGCGAAGAAGGCAAACAGTACAAGCTCACTGGGGAGGGCACGACGCGTAGGTACTTATAGGGACCCGGAAGGCTAAGCGACGCCACCACCGGCTCTCCACGCCATGACCCCACGCCCCCAGTCGCATTTAATGTGGCCACTTGACTATGTCGATTCCACTGCTCGCGGGAATATCGGAAGCTACACGCACGGTGGTAGGTAACTGACACCACTCGCCCTTTTTCTCGAACCGATCCACATCCCGTATCTATCATCATTACAGGATCCATCTCGGGCCTACCACGCCGTGCGCATATTTTTTTTCTCACGTGTCCCCAGCCAAGGTGCACGCTCTCCGAGCGCAACCACACCTCGGGGGAACCTCCGACTCGTCCAAGCTCGGCCAACGTACGTAAAGGTCGGAGGGGCGAGCACGTGGTGCAACAATGGCAACGTCCCATGGGCCCAGGTAAGATAAAGGGATAGGGGCTATTGACGCCCTGACGGCCCATTACGATCCAGAGATATGGAGGCCGACCCAACGGGGTTCAAAACGGCCGACTCAGGACAACAGAGCGAGGGGCGAATAGGGAATGGACACACTAGCGGTCCCAGCCTGGCAATCAGATGCTAAGGTCATTCCTAGATTTCGTATTTGAGTCCGTTTTTACGGAAGATTGTTTCATGGTATTCCTCCGAAGGAAGGCATCGAGCCCCCGGGACCCACCGAACGGACCTGGGTACTAGATGAAACCGATTTGGGGTGAGCCACGACATGGGCCACTAGCCGGAACCCTATCAAACGAGAACTAACTCCCCACTCAGATTTGCCCGTTAGTAACTCGACGAGCACCCATGGTTCATCCGCCTCGAGGATAGCATGGTTCGGCTCATATTCCCCCTTCTCGCGGAGAGATGCGCGGGGAACGAACAAAAAGACGGTACAGACCCGAGACGATTTCCCTACAACGAGTAGGGACTCGGGGGCTATCGCCGCATTACGCGCCAAGCCTCACACGTCAGAGGTCCACACAGGTAAACACAAAACACAAACAAATTTCATGTCATATATATATGCTTATATTAATCCTTGCAGGGGTTACATGCTCTCTAAGAGCCTCGAGGGCTAATCTCAATTCATCAGACACCAAAAAAACACAAAAACATTTACAAGGTGGACTGAAGGGAAATCCCAGGCCAAGTGGCCGAAAGCTAGGAGTGCCCTTGGGGCACCCACGCTACGCATCCCACCGCCATCCAACGCATCTGCATATCCAGGTCAGGCAACCCAGCCGCGGGGCTCGGGAAACTCCTGCCTGATGTACAAGTGTTAACACCGGATTTTGGTATGATTAGAAAGATGAAGTTGGCACGGGGCCGGTTGTACTGAATTGGTTGTGAACAATTTTTACAATGGCCAAGGGTTTATATTTATACCCTGGTCGTGACATGAGTCCTAAAAGGACACGGTTACAAAATATTAAAGGAAAACATGATATCTTTGACTTTAATTTCCTCCGAGTCTTCATTGCCTTAATTGTCGCGGTCTTCGTTGCCCGATCGGTCCTTTGCTTGTCGTTTTTGTTGCTTCCCTAACGGAAAACCGCCCTTTATCAGAATAGTCGCTCGCACGATCATTTACCGAACCTTTGGAAATTAGCCGACCGCTCGGACACTTGCCGAATGCTCCGAGACTAGCCGACTACACAGATACTTGCCGAATGCTCCGAACACCCATCTCTATAAATCTGCTGTGCATTGGCCCACCTATCATCCTCCTGAGCGCACTAAAATTCAGTGTTAACACATGCCCCCTCAATTTTGGGATAAAAGTCATTTTATTCTGAAATTGACCACAAGCTTCCCCTTTTCTTCTAGGTCAACACTGTTCAACACCACAGCCGCCGCTCAGAAAATTCGAGCCCCAACACACCTTTGAATTTACTTCAACCCTTCAATGGCGACTCAGGATGAAATTCCAGAGGTAAATTTCATTCACCTTCACGTATTCGACAATTCTCGATTGATTTCCCTGTTTCTTTCCCGATTCACTTGTTTTTCGATTCCGTTATCTGAAGGAATACAAGAATGACATTTTGATCCCCTATGCTGCGAATCTCGATTCCTACCTCCTTGGCCCAATGGGGAATCCTGACCCAACCGAGATCATTGAGAAAGAAACTTTAAGAATACCCTTCAAGTCTGGAGTCACCCCGCCCAACCGATGGCAAAACACTTTCAAGACCTAGCCATCTCCTCCAATCGTCGGGTGGTGAAACTGGTACCGGAGAATGTTGGAAAAAAGCAGCCGCCATCGGGATGATCAAGACATCAACCATTGCCTAGAATTGTCTCTGTCAGAAATGCCTAGAAATGAATCCCTCCTGATGGCAGCTTCCCATTTTTGGTCTAATGCTATCAATGCTTTTGTTTTCGGCCATGGAATGATGACCCCTACTTTGGCCGACGTGTTCATGATGACTGGCCTAAATGTGTCACATCCAGTATACCTTTCCAAGTACAAGAGCAAAAGCAACCAGAAAGCTGTCAAATCTGGAGGTGGATGGGTTGGATACATTCAGACCTATATGGAAGCATCTGGTGTTGTCTCTGATAAGGAATACAGGGCCTTCATGAACATGTGGTTGTGTAGGTTCATCTTCTGTGGAAAATCTAATGAGCCAACCTTGAATCACATGGTGATGGCTGAAGATTTAGTTGCAGGTTCCCTGATACCTCTGGGCAAATATCTGTTGGGATCTGTCTATCATATGATGCACCAAATCACTGCCCAGATGCATCGAAGTGTGGAAATTTCTTTCATAAGTGGCCCTTGGTACCTTCTATTATAAATAAACCCTTCCTTCTCGGCTTCTATCCAGTCAAGCATTCTCATCTCCACATTCTTAATCTCTTTGCTCAAGTCAATCCAGAGGGAAACCCTAACCCCTACAGTAGCAATGGCGGGAGGCAATAATTGTGGCAAGCGCCCCGCCGAGGGAGAAGCTGAAGGAAGCAAAACATGGCGTAATTGGCAGCGCGGGTGAGAGTTGACTTCTTGCCCCCTTGCAGTTCTGCTTCTTGTTCATCTTTCTAGTTTTGATTTCTTCTCTCATTCATCAGGATAAGGGTCATCTCCACCAGCTAGAGCATCCCCTTCCCTTCGGCGACTGCAGCTCAACCGAGGACTCCATCATCCGGTACATCCGGGTCCTCAAGCTCCTACCACTCCAATCCTTGGGATTTGGATTCGGGTGCCATGGACGTCCCCTACACCCATGCGGAGGCGGCCACCTTCAAAGGCGAAAGGGATGAGGCCCAAGGAGAGCTAGAGAAGACTTCCAAACAATACGGCATCGACCAACTCGAGTGGGAGAACCAGCGGAAGCAGTTCTGCAACGCCATCACCGGTTGGTAAAAATAAACCCATTCTATTTATCCCTTCTCTGATTCATCTGTTCACCCGATTGGTGTTCTTCTATTCAGCGCTCTCTATAGAGGTTGAGCGCCTGAAGATTGCGGCGAACAAGATTGCCGATAAGGTGAACACCCAAGGAGAAACCGCCGAGGCACGCCTTGATGATGCGGACGGTCATATAGATCAGGCCGTCATCCAAGGCGTACACCATGGCGTAGCTCTGGGGCTGACGGCCATGTCTACCCAGCGGCGTGAAGACCTCTCCTTCATGCCAGTTGGTTTCCCTGGCGGCGTGCCCTCAGAAGATGTCAAAGACATTGATGATCTTCTGGAGAGCTATGAGGACCATGCAACCGTCCTTGCTCAAGCTACAGATGCCCAGTCTGTCCTCAACAAGCTATTTGAGGAGTAGTTTGTATCTAGGGATCCTCTGTAAAAATCACTTATCCTGTGAAATACCACCTGTAATTTGAAGAACGCTTTCTGAATTACATGACTTGTCTTCAGTCAATTGTGTTTATATTTTTTTTCTCTAAAGGCGACACATACCGCATCGGCTATTCTCCAAGCTCTTGGAGTAATTTTTTTCGACTAAAGACGATGCTTCTACATCGGCTATCTTGCGCATAAAACTCCTAAAGTTTTGTTTATGCACCAACCTCAACACTGGGATGAAATTTCTTAAGAAATCTTCCATTAATAGCTCTAGTGAACTCCTCTCCCAGTAGAGTTTTTAAGATATACGCATTGCCAGGTGCACACCTCACTATCCGAAAAGGTCCTTCCCAGTTCGGAGACCATTTGCCGAATGCTTTGTCTTTTGTCCCAATCGGCAGTATAGTTTTCCAAATTAAATCTCCTTCTGCGAATTGCTTCTCTTTGACCCTTTTGTTGTAATATCTGGCAACACATAATTTGTTTTTCTCAATATTTTCCAACACTTTCAGACGAACTAAATGCAAATCCTCTAACTCGTCCATCATCAGATCCTTATAATCTTGTTTCCTCAAATCATTTTCCAAGGTCACTTGCCTCGAATCTGACTGCAATTCCCACGGTAATACAACATGATGCCCATAAACCAACTCGTAGGGAGATGCTTGCGTAGACCCATGACAAGCCATTCGGTAAGCCCACAAAGCTTCATTAAGAACTGAATGCCACTTCTTCGGCTTCTCATCAATCTTCTTCTGAATAATTTTGATTATGATCTTGTTTGATGCTTCGGCTTGACCATTAGCCTGCGCATAATAAGGAGAAGAATTGTATAACTTGATCCCCATTTCTTCAGCAAAATCACAAAATTCAGACGAAGTAAACTGAGTTCCCTGATCTGTCGTTATAGTCTGAGGAATCCCGAATCTGTGAATTATATGCTCAGAAAGATGACAGGTGGGTCGGCGCGCAGCAAATTTGTGGAGATGGGTGTTCGGAGCATTCGGCAAGTGTCCGTACGGTCGGCAAATTTCTAAGAATTCGGCAAATGATCGTGCGGTCGGTTATTCTAAGGAGGAGCGGTTTTCCGTTGAAGAGGCGACGAAAACGGCAAATAAGAGCTGAATCGGGCAACAAAGAATGCGACAATTGAGGAAATAAAGACTCCGAAGGGAAGACTAGAGTTAAAGATATCGTGTTTTTCCTTTAATGTTTTGTAGTCGTATCCTTTTAGGACTCATGTCATGACTAGGGTATAAATATAAACCCTTGGCTATTGTAAAAACTGTTCACAACCAATACAATACAACCGACCCCATGCCAATTTCGAGTCCTTTATCATGTCGTCGAGTTCTTCGAGAGGAACCATCGATCCGTCGACCTCCGTAAGTCCCGACAACCTTGTTATCATGTCTAGTATCATGTGGTGGATTTAGATGTTGATGCAAGTAGTCTTATTTGTTTTCAATGATCGTGCGGCGGATCCTTGCTTGATAATCAAGAAGTCTTCGCTTATGTTTTGTGTATGAGTAGATACCGTGCGGCAGGTGCTTGCTCGATATGCCTAGCAAAAGCAAGATAGTTATCGACTCTATTAGATTTGGCAAGATCTAGTAGATTCGTTAAGTTACTACGTGTTGCATGTTTATATATATTTTCTATATTTGTAACACTCTTTTGCCCAATCTAGATGATACGGTTCGGCTTCATCTTTTCTCATAGATTTATCTATGCTTTTGTAATTGCTTATATCCATAAATAGATCCTATATTCATAATAGCCGAATTGGTTTCATCTAGATTGTTACGTGTTGCGGGTTCATGCATGTTAACTACGTTTGAGCTTTTAAAAAGTTAGGTGTCGTGCGGCGGATACAAGCTTTAGATTAGTTTGATCGTGTTTGCTTACATGTTCCTTCATCATGGACCCCAATTTGGTTGGATGGCCGAGTTGGTTATGCTTTAATTCATAATTAATGATGATTCGTTCATACGTACTTTCTCATGCATGCATGTTCGGCAATCAACTCTTTACGTACTCATTGTTTGTTTTAGCCGAATTATCTATAAAACTTGTTGATAGATAGCTTCTATAGCTGTATGTCATTGTAAGTGGCTTCAGGGCCGTATATATGGAATTGTCTGGTCTCACCCGGCATGTTCCAGTTTTGTATTTAATAATTTTATCCCTTGCTAGTTTCAGGTTAAACTGACTGGCACGTCTCTGGATTTCAAAGCACCCGGGCACCCGTTTGAAGTCACGCTTTCTGGTTTGCTGTGTGTGAGGCACAGTGCGTCACATTTTGTGTCAACAACAAGATCGCGTCGGATGGCGACGCCACGACCCGTCGGCCACCCTGGCCAGGCGTGCTGCAGCTGTGGGAGAACAGCGGCCGACTCGTTTTCAGGAAACCCCGGGCCGTGTCCCTCCTCCGGAGTTGGTTGGGCACTTTACAGCTAAGTCGCCTCAACTGCTCCGTGATCAAGGACACCGCCGGCAAGCGACTCTGAGCCCGCCATACATTGGCAGCCCGAGTCCACCAATCTCGACGACGGTGACACCACCATCAACCAACAGCCAAGGATGAGCCAACTCCTGGGGTCATGCAGGCGAACTGCTATGACTTTCCCAGTGGACACATCCTTGATTGCCCTCTAGAGAGGGATAGCATGCCACCGCTCCCCAGAGGCAGAGAGCAGGGTCCATTCGGAAAAAAGGGATGGATCCAGCGCCTCTCGCCCCTAGGAGCAATGCGTGCAGGGGGTGGTGACAACCTCTCACCCTATCAGTGGCTAGGATCAGCGAAGCCATGCACACCTCGCAGAGCTTCCGCTGAGTTCTGCCACTAGGCAAAACGGGACACCTGCACCCCTAACGCAGAACTTCCTCTGAGTTCGGTATGCTCTCAAAAGACCGCCCGCCAGGGCGGCTCAAGGGTATCTCCGATGAGACCTTGGAGGAAGAAGATAGGGCAAGCCATGCTGTGAGGTTGTGTGACTCCTCGCAGCCGGTCACCCCTATTTATAGCCCGCCAGGGCACTCGCACGGCAGCCGGCCCGTGGAGCTACAACACTCGCCCCCCGACCAAACCGCACTGCACGTCAGTACCCACTTTTAAGAGGGTGTAGCAGAGCTATAAATGGCCAAGCAGACGGTAGGTCTAGGGCGCGTCGTTCGGAGTTTTGACCACTGAGCGAGCGATGCTCTGGCATCACTCCTCAAACAGGAAGAACACGACACACCCACTTTTGGGCTACAGGGGGGCGCAGTCAGACCCCGATACCGACAACGCAACATCAACTAGTTAGGCAAGCGCTCAGGCTGAAAGACAGCGTTGCGCAGTCCCGATTTGTCATATCGGCGCACGCCAGCCCGAGCGCAACAGTGCACCCTGTGGCAGTGCAGACGTGCGAGTGAAGCTCTGGCTCTGGCATCCGGAGCAGTCCTCTTTTCTCTCCTTGCCCCCTGAGAAGGACGAAGGGCCAAACACTATAGGCTCAACCGAATAAGCCCTTAGGAGGAAAATCATCCATCTAAGGCCTCGGTGGCTACACTCGGCGGGTGCGCTCGCATGCACCCACCAGAATCCAAAAACTTAGCCAAACCACCATAAGCACTCTCAGAAGCCTTCGGTGTAGTCCATCACTACATCGCAGGCTCGGGGTCTACTGTCGGATACCTGAGAATAGGGTGCCCTAAACACCGCACTTCGCGAAAACAAAAATCATCCCCGAGGACTTTCCGCCTCGCCCGAGCTAGGGTGACATCATTACCCTCAGGAGCTTTCTTCCCCAAACTGGCTAAGGCAGCAGCACTCCCTCGGAGGATCTTCCGCCTCGTCCGACCTAGGATGACGTCATCCGTGACGCCATCTACCCTCGGGGGCTCTTCCGCCTCGTCCGAGCTAGGATGACGTCATCCGTGACGCCATCTACCCTCGGGGGCTTTTCCACCTCGTCCGAGCTATGGTGAAGTCGCCCGCGGCGCCATCTACCCTTGGGGGCTCTCCCGCCTCGACCGAGCTAAGGTAACGTCATCCGTGATGCCGCCCGCCCTCGGAGGCTTCACCGACCCATGGTGCACTTTAGCCTATAGTCAAAAGGTCCATAGTACTGGTTCGTCCTTAGGGATGGGGGTTAAAGGCGTGGATCACCATGCCTACCCCTGTTGAGTCCCTCAGGTACAAGCTCCAGTACCAATCGGACCACCGATTGACGCTCGCCATCCCTCCAGTGGACACCAGAACAGGGATTAGGGCATACTCGACCCTGTATGATGGAACACGGGGGTGCCTGGCTCTGTGCCGCCAACCCCTGCCCATGCACAAATATGGCAACAGGGGCATCGCCGATCACAAGACGTATGCCTACAGCTACGGCAAGGACGAACATGACCCGGGTGGCATGTCAACAGGCGTAGCCTTCCCCGGAAGGAAGGCAAACAGGAGCCAAAGGCGTCCCCAAGTCAACAGACCATACCGGGCCCACTCTCTCTTTCTCTCTCTACTGTACTCCTCCATCTCTCCCTACGTATAAAGTGGGAGAATAGACCTCGAATCCCTCTCTCTAAATTCTCTCGACTCATTCCAACACACATGCACTCGCATTCATGCGAGCTCTCACTAGAACCACGAACCTCATATGCACGAGACCTGGGATCCCGCTTCCCTCTCTCACCTTTTCTTGTAGCTCCCCTCTATGAGCTCTCCACGCTCAGTAATACGACTCCGCAAAAAACTGGACGTCGGGCGTTCGTGCCTGAACCAGTATAAACCTTGTGTTCTCCGAGCGTAACCATCCGATCTCCGACACATTTAGAAATTTACTCGTTGGCTGTCTAGACCCCGCCATTTTAGACACCGACAGTTGTTGACACAAAAAGCGTCAGATCTGTGAACACCTCGGGTTATTACCCAAAGCTCGATGTCGAGGGCGTGCCAGTCGATTTGACCAATCAATCGACAAGGACGATAACTAGAACAAACTGAACGAGACGACAGCGATGCGCCCGGACGTCAAGGCTCAGATTGATCAAGGATAACTAGAGCAGAGCTGAACGAGGCAAACAGCGATGCGCCCGGATTGCCAAAGCTCAGAGGTACTCCCACGCGGAACTAACAAGGATTTGACGGAGATCAAGGTGATGCAGCCCGTCGAAAGCTTGAAGAACTCGTTGATAACTACAGCTAATACAGTAAAAGGTAAATTGCGATAAAAGGTAGAATAAGATAAAATTGGTTTGTTTTTTGAATTGGATTGATATATCTATTCCATAGCCGTCGGGCTCATATTTATACTCCCGCATGGAGAGTTGTACAAAGACACGACACATATCTTTCCTAAAACAAACTCCTACTTTAAAGGAAACTGACTCGCGCAGGAGCCGGATAACAATATTTATTCCCTAAACAAACACACCTATTTTAAAGGAAAATAAGCGACCCATGCAAGAGTCGGACGCAAACCACTATATTAATACTGGCACAGAACACCAGTTTCCTTATACTCTTCGATGGAAACTTTCCATCGGCAGATCCCTGCAACTTCCTTCTTTGGTCACCGGTAGTCTTCCGCTGCCACCAAGTGCTAAATCACGCCCATCGACATCGGTAATACTTTTTCGATCGTCAATCGGCAGCATCTTCTTCATCGGCAATCGGCAACCATCTTCCATCGGCAATTGGCAACAAGCCTTTATCGGCAATCGGCAAGACCCCTTCATCGGCAATCGGCAAAGACTCCTCATCGGCAATCAGTTCCAGCAAGACTTCACCGATTTGGTCGACAAGGCTCATCAGCTTCCATCGGCAAAACTCATAGCACCCTCCTATCGGCATTATCAACTCCTGATACCGATGGAGAACAGCCGCTGACCAGTCAAGCCTCAGCCCATTTGACACGTGTCAAAAAACGGTGTCAACACATGCCCCCCAGTTTCGGAGCGTATAACTTTACGTGCCGAAATTCTCTCTACTGTAGCCATTGCTGTAGCCGTTACCCCCGAGATAGGCGTACGGTTTCCTCGATTCCCCGCGTGTGGACTTGCAATTTAATAATAAAACCCCTCGATTGTAGCATGAACAGTTACAGACCACCTCGACCACCGCGCGTATCTACCGCGGGCCTCTCTACATTCCTGCACAGTGTGGAACAGAACCCCAAAATACCCCTGAACAGGATCATAAAAGTTACTGGGATCCACACTACTTTTTTTACCCGAGCCCATTTTTACTTTCACCTCCCGGCCTTCGTCTTCAACCTTCGGCTGCCCTGAAGAACACAAGCTCAAGCAACAGTACTTCTTCACACTCCAAGGACGAATCAAGCATTCTCTTGACTCCAATGGCGATCCAGGTCGACATCCCGAAGGTAAGATTCATTCCTCATCCAATCTAACCTCTCTTTTCTCCGCAAAAACCTGGTTTCATCCCTGTTCTTCTTTCTAATTCGTCCCTTCTCGAACCCTAGGAGTTGTACAACAAAGTCATCATTCCCCTCGCTGGTTCCAACCTTAGCTGCCTAGGCCCAATGGGCAATCCAGACCCCACCTCCATCATCAACGCAGAAACCAACCGGATACCATTTAGATCCGAAAGCTTTGGTCTGGGATTGTGGAAAGATACATTCCGCTCATGGCCCAAGCACACCAAAGGATGGAAAAATTGGTACTTGAGGTTGGCCAGGTCACAGCGAGTATACTGGCAGGAGCGTGACTTAGATCAATGCATTAGGCTCTCAATTGCCGATGCAGAGAAGAATGAGAACTTGATGATAGCAGCTTCATATTTTTGGTCCGACAGTATGAACGCCTTCCTTTTTAGGCACGGACCAACTACTCCCACCCTTGCCGATGTCTATATGCTGACCGGCTTGGACATTACTCTGCCGATACGCTCAGCCTGTTTAACAGAAAAGCTGAGTACAAGATGAACACCCGCAGCATCGGCGGCTGGACAGGTTACATCCAAGAACACCAGAAAACCGGATCGGTAAGCCAACGGGAGCACGCCATCTTTTTAAACATGTGGTTAGAGAAGTTTGTCTTCTGTGGCAAAACCATCGGCCCGACCACTATGCACCTCCCCGCGGCCGAACTGCTCGCCCACGGCACAAGGCTTCCTTTGGGCAGGTACCTCCTCGGGTCAGTTTACCGATTGCTGCACCAAGTATCCAATAAACTGCTGCTAGGAGAGCCCATCGGCAATCTCGGAGGCCCTGGTGGTTCATTAACCTCTGGTTGAATGCACATATGCACAAGGCCCTCGAGTTCGACCTATTTGCCCAACAATTCCCAAGAGAGCTGTCAGAAGATTACCGATATGATGACGATGAATCGGCAACTCGAGCTCCGCTTAACTTTGGAGAAGCCATCATAACACTGCCGGGTACCGATGCCGATATAGAGCACTTCGGCTACTTTTTCCAGAGGTTTTACAACGGAATTCCCTCCACAGAACGGAGTTGGTGGCCATATCTTGATGAATAGAACCAGTTCCCACTGCTCTTCAACTTGACCGATATGAGCTTGCCTGAGAACCAAGCAATCATGAGGGCCAGCATCACTCCCCGAGCCCTCCCGGTAAACATCTTTGGATCTGGAAAGAATGCTCCGCCGTCGTACGAGTTTTACTATCCATCGGCAGCGGCAAGACAATTGGCATTTGGCCAACTGCCGATCAAGCTATGCTATTCCAAGGTCGTAAGACCCAGACAGACAATCTCCAGCAGTCTGGATTGGAACAAAGTCATCAACCTCCCTGCCGATGCCGATCTGTCAGACCTTGACTTGTCCTCCTGGACGCCGACCTCCTTCATTACCAACGAGTTCAAGTCTTGGTGGAAAGAGTGGAAGTGCCAACTACTCGCCAAGTCTTCACACTACTATCGGCACTTGATCGACGCCGATTACCTTATTCCCGACGACGCAGTAAGTTCGCTATTCGATGTATTTTCATTATTTCATTTATCATCAGTATCATCACTCTGCACCTTTGTATTTGACAGGCCGATGATCCAGTCCCCACAATGAGCAATAGCGGCAGGCCCTTCAAACTTCGGATGATGGGCCCTATATCGATCATTGGCAACAAAGCCCCGACGTTGGCCGCCTTCACGCCTCAACAGTATCCTTGCCGATTCCTACAATAGCTCAGGCTACATCGGCTGTCGCTGTTGCCTTCACGCAAACTTATGCAGTAAACTCTTTACTTGTACCGATCATACACTGTTTCATTGGCAACATCTACCTTGCATAACTCGCTCTGTATTTTCAGGCATTATGGTCATCGGCATCCGTTCACAGAATACAACTAACTTCTGACCCTGTTGCCGATGCCCCCCAGTCTTCATCCAAGCGGATTGGTTCTCCTACTGCTGCGCCGACAAAGAAAAGGCGCTTGAGGCTGGCTTCCCCTCCACCATCGGCTCCAACTGCACCATCAGCTACCGATGTGCCGCCAGTAGAGCTTCCGGCTCCAGTCACACCACCTGCCGACGGGTCACTGGTAGGAGTTCCATTGACTTCCGTACCTGAACAGCCGATGGATGACGCCCCCATCCAGGAGATAGTGGCTGCTGCGACGATTGAAACGGCATCGGCATTGGCACCGGCTATGGTGACTGAAGAAACAACTCCTGTCGTAGCAACGGAGGTAGCATCAGCATCGGCATCGCCAGCCAGATTACCTGACGAAGGAACCATTCAAGCCTTCGCAGCAGCAATAATGTCAGCATCGGCACCATCGCCCCAAGTCCCCGATGACAGAGTGCCACCACAAGAAACCGTCACTACATCGGAGGCGACGCCAGCAACGACTACATCAAGACCAGCGGTGTCGGCTACTTCCCCAACACGGGCTCAGTCATCGGCGTCTGCCGCCGATGTTCAAGATGAAGCCGGACTGTCTAGCATACCAAGCCCCAGGCAGGAGACCCGTTTCAAGGCGGTAAGTAGATTACCTTAGAGCTCATAGTATAGTTTTGCAATCGGCATATTTACCTTGGGTTTGATACCGAATTGCTCCTTCATGACTTCGGCAATCTTGCCGACCCAATACGCATCCTGCTCCTGCCGACTCATTGGCTGATTATCGACTGGTGGAGTCGGCTGACGCGCCTCTTGGAGATGTGCAGTAGTTGTGGGCGCAGCACCAGTCATCTGGATGCTATGCATCGGCTGATTTACCGATGGATAGATTTGCATGCTTGGCGGAGTCGGCTGACGCGCCCCTTGAAGATATGCAGTTGTCGCAGGCGCAGCATCAGTCATTTGCATGCTATGCATCGGTTGGCGTACCGATGGATGATTTGACATACTTGGCGGAGTCGGCTGAACTGTTACGTTCATCGGTTGTTGTACCGATGATCCGCCTTGGATGTAAGCTGGGCCTCCATAATAACACGTTGGCGCACCGGGCTGCTGAGCGGTGACTGGTGACCCATCCCATATTGTAAGGCATCGGCATGTGACTTGCCGATGGTTGATAGCTAACCGGAGCATGCGGCTCTTGAATCTTGGAGCAATTGATCACCAGATTGCCTTGGGGATACGGAGCTCCGGCTTGAGCGTTTGCCGCCAGGGATTGACTACCGGTGGTTGTAATGTGTTGCATCGGCACAGAGCTCGTCGATGGTGGCATCGGAGGTATGTTGGGGATCACTTGGAGATCATCTGATGGCACTTGTATGGTTGGAGCAGGCGCGGAGTTGTGCATCACATGAGCCATCGTCTGTGGCTGTGCTGCCGATGCTATAGAGTTCTTCCAGGTTGAACCGTCTCCCTACACCAGGTTAGAGCCAACATATAGATTCGGAGGCATACCGTATCCCCACCAGTTAGCGGGGGCTGGTCCTGAAGTTGCCAACGCGGCTGGATCTGCGTTGAACTTGGTAGCATCGCCGGCGTTCGGTTTTGGTGACGTAGCCACATCAGCAGACGGTTCCACCGGGGTGGAAGACGCCATCTGAGCCGCCGATGGGCTTGCAGATGCCATCCCAGGTTGATGGTACGCTGGGCCGGCATATCGCGGTGCGTGTCCTTCTTTGAATGTTTGTGCAACAGCATTGTAGACAGTATTGGACAGCACGCTAGAGTGGTTAATCAAAGCTTGACTTACAGTGGCGTTAACCATTTCTTGTAGCTTGCCAGGGTTGGCGTCGTACGTGACCTGCCGTGGCAACGGCGGATCTTGCTTCTGAATTGCTTCGCCGCTCCTGCTGAGGCTGAAGGATTTGAGATACAACTGCCTGTATTCCTCCATAGCCCGCTCCATGGCCTGCTTCTGATCATCTTTCAGATCGGCCTCAGACACTTCAATGACATTCCTCTGATTAACATCGGCGTGATCAGCCATGCCGGATGTGTAGATTTGTATAATCAGGTCCCACCGAGCGTGCCAAAAGAGGTGTTGACACAAAAAGCGTCAGATCTGTGAACACCTCGGGCTATTACCCAAAGCTCGATGTCGAGGGCCTGCCAGTCGATTTGACCAATCAATCGACAAGGACGATAACTAGAACAAACTAAACGAGACGACAGCGATGCGCCCGGACGTCAAGGCTCAGATTGATCAAGGATAACTAGAGCAGAGCTGAACGAGGCAAACAGCGATGCGCCCGGATTGCCAAAGCTCAGAGGTACTCCCACGTGGAACTAACAAGGATTTGACGGAGATCAAGGTGATGCAGCCCGTCGAAAGCTTGAAGAACTCGTTGATAACTACAGCTAATACAGTAAAAGGTAAATTGCGATAAAAGGTAGAATAAGATAAAATTGGTTTGTTTTTTGAATTGGATTGATATATCTATTCCATAGCCGTCGGGCTCATATTTATACTCCCGCATGGAGAGTTGTACAAAGACACGACACATACCTTTCCTAAAACAAACTCCTACTTTAAAGGAAACTGACTCGCGCAGGAGCTGGATAACAATATTTATTCCCTAAACAAACACACCTATTTTAAAGGAAAATAAGCGACCCATGCAAGAGTCGGACGCAAACCACTATATTAATACTGGCACAGAACACCAGTTTCCTTATACTCTTCGATGGAAACTTTCCATCGGCGGATCCCTGCAACTTCCTTCTTTGGTCACCGGTAGTCTTCCGCTGCCACCAAGTGCTAAATCACGCCCATCGGCATCGGTAATACTTTTTCGATCGGCAATCGGCAGCATCTTCTTCATCGGCAATCGGCAACCATCTTCCATCGGCAATTGGCAACAAGCCTTTATCGGCAATCGGCAAGACCCCTTCATCGGCAATCGGCAAAGACTCCTCATCGGCAATCAGTTCCAGCAAGACTTCACCGATTTGGTCGACAAGGCTCATCAGCTTCCATCGGCAAAACTCATAGCACCCTCCTATCGGCATTATCAACTCCTGATACCGATGGAGAACAGCCGCTGACCAGTCAAGCCTTAGCCCATTTGACACGTGTCAAAAAACGGTGTCAACAACAGTATCCCAAAGGAGCTCCCTTCCAACTTGTTGGCTATTCCGATTCGGACTATGCCGGGTGTAAGATTGATAGGAAGAGTACCTCCGGCGGTTGCCATTTGCTAGGAAGATCACTTGTTTCTTGGTCCTCTAAGAAGCAAAATAGTGTAGCATTGTGTACCGCCGAGGCGGAATACATAGCCATGGGAGCAAGTTGTGCACAAATCTTATACATGACCCAAACACTTCTTGATTACGGTGTGTTTTTAAAAGATGTTCCACTCTTGTGTGATAATGAAAGCACCATAAAGCTTGCTAATAACCCGGTTCAACACTCTCGCACCAAGCACATAGATATTCGCCATCACTTTCTTAGAGATCATGTGGCTAGAAAAGACATATCACTAGTGGGAGTTTCTAGCGAAAATCAATTGATGGATATCTTCACTAAACCACTCGATGAAGCAACCTTTTGTAGGTTGAGAAGCGAGTTGAATGGGCTAGAAAATGATCTTGTGTGAACCAACCTTGCATCATGTGTAATATAATCATGTTAATTAGTAATGCATATAGGCTTGGCTAACATGGTTGGAATAACCATTCTTGAAACGTGTGAAGAAGTCCAATCATGGTTTAAACTTGCAAGCAACCTAGATTCAAATTCTTGTAATGCATAGCATGTGCATGTGTTGCTTGTCGTTTCTTTTCGGTTAAGTTTGAGCATCCGCTGGGTTCGTCCACTTAGGGGGAGCATTCGAAGCTCAAGATGTTTCTATACCCCTCTTGTGGCCCTATGATGTGTCCTTGGTGCTTCCATCCGAATATTTTGAGCTAAAACTAAGTCTAAAGCCTATGGCAAAATATTTGAAAAGGAGAGTTTGAGAGATGGTTCTCATATCAAGTCCAATCAGGTGTTATTTGGATCTTATTTGGATTGGGACTTGGTTGGGAGAAAGACGCAAAAATCTGATTTGAAAAACTCTATTTTAAAGGCGTCGGACACTGTCGACGGACGCTCGGCCTTCCATGCCTCAGCGTCCATCGCGATCGTCTGGAGATAAAACGTTGCCTGTCTAAGGGGCATCAGACACTCCACAACATCCGTCGTGGAGCTTCCGACGCGTTCAATGTGTTGAGGCGCTTCACACCCTCTCTGTAAGCCCGACGGACGATGCCGTCGTACGCTGCCCAGCGTCCGTCGCACTCTGACGGAGCGTCCATTGCTCGGATCCGGAGCGTCCGTCGCGAACTTAACAAGCGCAATTTTTTTTGAATACCCCCGTCTTCCTCCTCTCGGTCGGTTGCATCACTCCGTACGTCGTCGCTATTTCCCCGTGCCATAACCGCCGCAGCTCCGCCTCTGGCCAGCGCCGCCTCTCACCAGCGTCGTCGCTGTGCTCCCCGCCATCGGTTTCCTGTTCTTCGCCGTTGCCTTCCAGCACCACCGCGTTCTCCCTTCTCTCTCTGTGAGTGCATTTCATGCCACGCAGAGGGACTCATTCGCCGCCGTGGGTGCTGCCCTGCTCTGCTCTGCGGATTTCTCTGCTTCTCAGGAACAACAGTGGATCTTCTCCCTTTCGTCCTGATTCTGCTCAGGTGATTACCATCCTCTCCTTCTAGTACCTTTGAGTTAGGGTTTGATCAAATGCCAATACCAATCCAACTCAATCACTTTCACCTCTCCTGCTCAGGTTGCGGAGCGTGTAAAATTGACCGAGGTTCTTCCCTCTTCTATTTTGCTTGGTCCTTGGTCAGAGGTATGGTTGGCAGTTTCGACTCTATTTCTTCCCTAATTCATGTTTCTGAATAGAATCCTCTCATCTCTAGCTACTTGCTTACATGTTATATACTCTCTCTATCTATCGAGCAGGGTCAGTGGCAGTGTGATAGTGGTAGTGAACTCGGGCAAAGCCCACGAGTACAGAACGAGGCAAAGCCTCAGAGAGTGACAGTCCAGGGCTTCCAGAGCCACTCTTGATTGTGATTGGGATTGTCAGAGGATTGTTTGCAGGTGATCAGTCATAGTGGTTTGTCAGTTGGAGTTTCTTTGTCAGTGACAGTTGTTCTTCCCGTGGCCGACAATGCCGCGAACGAAGAACGCTTGCCCTGTCCCCGGTAGTGGTGGTAACCCTCCACCTCCACCGCGTCCCACTTATCGGGGGAGGGGCAAGCAGAAGCTTGTTTCGAAGAAGCGCAAGAGGCCACTTATGGACCCAGACTCAGTGGCAGCTCTAGCAGCAGCAGAGGCCGCAGAGGCAGTTGAGCGAGGCGGACGTCGCGCCGGTTGAGGCTCTCTCCTCGCCGTGGAGCGCGTCGTGAGTCCCCCTCGCGTCCAGAGATAAAGCCCGCAGAGGCTACTAAGTTAGAGGAGGCAGAGCAGGCTCTAGAGACTGAGCAGATAGAGGCCATGGGCCACTCTTCAGTGTAGGAGCTGATGGCCAGACGAGTTACTCGCTCTCGTGGGTCAAGAGCACCGGACAGTCCTCCAAGACCACGTCTACCAGACCCCGTGAGGCAGCAGGTCAGAGTGCTCACGGCGAAGCAGGTGCAGCTACTTCGGTTCGTCGACTTCCAGACTTGGTTCCCTCCCCAGCGAGACCCTCGTGCCAGTCCTCCGTTCTACACTCCTCTGCACGAGGATTTTTATAGAGGGTACGTCCAGACAGATGCACCACTTCGTTCAACGGATTGAGAGTGTCGGTGATCCAGAGATCGTTCAGCACCTTCAGTATCTTCAGGGCTTGACCGAGCTGATGGGACGAGCAGGCACATACCAGGAGGACTAAGTTCGTCAGTTCTATGCTTCTCTATGGATCTCACCCGACCATGAGTTTTTCCACTATGGATTCAGAGGTCGAGACTACAGAGTCACAACTCAGAGGTTCAGAGAGATCTTTCACTTGGAGGCCTCAGAGACGAGGATCCACAGTCTGTGCTATGGCGACCAGGAGGCACCTCATCGACCTCATGACAGGATAGTGCCATCGACAAACAACATGAGGCCTTGCTTTTAGCAGCCCTTCGGAGAGGGTTCAAGCAGTATTTCACGAGACCTCACACCTCTTGCTTGGATTCTCCATGAGGCACTGAGGTGTACCATCCTACCCAGGATTGGAGCTCGCGACACACTCACTCGCTTATAGTTGTGGCTACTAGGTCATGTGGTGAGGATGGAGAAGTTTGATTTGTGGGGTCTGATTGTCAGCAAGATGGAGGACATCATAGCTGCAGGCTTCCGTGGGCACTGGCAGTTGCAGTACGCCCACTGGATTTCTTTCCTGATGGTCTCTAGGGTCGGGTCACCCTCCATGATCACTACTCTTACCCGGTCCACTACAGTGTTCCCTTAGTACCAGATGAGTCAGTTGGTCATCCACGGGAACCTACCTCGCCCCAGTCGTGCTTACTAACCAGGCACCAGGCAGATAGGCGTGCCACCATAGTCAGATGAGCAGACATACGCTACAGTTGAGCAGCTTGCACAGGTAGAGCTAGCAGACCTCGATGCGTAGATAGATGCAGCGGCTGATGCCACTTACAGAGAGGATCTTGCTTCAGACAGCTTGGACGAGGACTACATGCCTATTCCCGAGTACGCGCCCCGGTCTCATGACCGCGAGGCCGATGGATCAGCTCCAGCCTCAGGTTCTTCAGAGGGCACGATTCTCACCATCCTTTCGAGGATGCAGGAGGAGCAGTCACGACAGGCAGAGGAGCAGAGGAGGCAGGCTGAGGAGGTTCGGAGGATCACAGCTTAGCAGTTGGCAGCTCAGGCTCGGGCACAGGCTCGGCAGGACGAGTTTCAGATGCAGTTCCTGGCCTTCCAGAGGCATCAGGCCAAGGCTCAGCGATAGCAGACAACGTTACTCAGTTGGCTCCTCGGCTCTAGCTCCAGTCCATCTCTTACGCCACAACTAGCTCTACCAGAGACCTCCCAATAGTAGTACACTTCTCAGACTCAGACACCCCCAGCGGTGATGCCGACTCCAGCTTTCTAGCACAGCGTGCTTCAGAGTCAGCCACCAGCCTCACCCGTGTTCCAGACACCGATGACTCAGATCTCATCATGGCTAGCCTCCCCCGGAGAGTTCCAGACTAGCTATACACCTTCTCAGGGGGCTACACTTGCAGATGCAACTCGTGACCTCACTGCGTCCTATAGAGAGATCACCGGAGAGGATCCTCCTGTCATAGCAGCTCCAGAGACACAACCTGCAGATGTTACTCCTCCGGCGACGGTCACACACCTGTCTTCAGTTGCCTCGTCAGAGGTTGCTCCTGAGTGCTCCACTCAGACCGTCACGACACCACCTCTTGTTGCTGTTCAGACTGACGCTACTACAACTGCAGCAGAGGTCATTGAGTCAGAGGTACCAGCTCAGTCAGAGAACCAGATTGCAGCAGATGCAGCAGCAGTCACAGTGGCTGTGTCCTCACCTCTTCACCTTCAGGGTCAGCCAGCAGAGCTTGTTGCAGTGGTCACTCTTGTAGCTCTAGCAGTGACACCTTCCCCGCGCCTCGTGTCTTCACTCGTTGGGCTCCTCGACCCGCCACCACATAGGCAGGACCGTCTGAGGCTCCAGCTCAGGATGCCACACCTTCTAAGCTTCAGGGGGAGTTGGGACAGGCTACTCTCGCTAAGTCCGCAGCTCTAGTTCCAGAGACGTCACCAGTTGAGCCTACCCAGACCATTTCTCTTTCAGCTCCAGCTACAGAGGATCAGGCAGATGATGACAACGACTCCAGTCCCGACTACACTCAGTTCGACCTTCACGCTCGACAGCCTGGTGCTTCACCTCCAGATGCGTAGTTTTTGGTGCTAGACGCTAAAGGGGGAGAGAGGGTTGAGTATATCAGAGATAGGGGGAGTGTTATGAGATAGGGGAATTGCTTCTTTGTGTGATTTTATTTCCCTATACTCATGTCATCCTATCTATCTTTCTTGCATTTGTGTATATGTGTGATTGTGTGATGGTTTGATGTTTGTGAGATATTTATGGTTGTGTGTGACATACTCTTGTTTTATCTCTAATATAACCTATGAGTTGTCACCTCCTTCATGACATGTCTCTTGATCTACTAGTAATTGAGCTTTCGCGCCATACTCCGATTTATATGTGAGAATATCATGAGGTACTCCGATTCTATTTCATATTCATGAGTACCATGTTTGTGGCTTGGATTGGATGAGCAAGTATATTTCATTCTTATTCACTAACCCTTCCTCAAACTATCCAAGTCACTTGAAATCCTAACCTTTCATCTCTTATATCTTATACTCGAGGATAATTGTCGTCAATCACCAAAAAGGAGGAGATTGAAGAATCATGGCCCTATTGGTTTCGCTGATTAATGACAAGTTAAAGATTATTATGGCTAACGTGTGTTTTGCAGAGGCTATGCGTAGCTTAGCCATAGTGATCAATGAGAATGGGCGTCAACGGTTATCACTAAGCCCCCAACATGGATATCGTTTCGGATTTCAAAGATGACATGATGAAGACCCTAGAATGAAATGTCTAGGTGCCATAAGGAGATGAAGGGCACTTAGAATTAGATAGGGCTTCATTTTATCTTTGGCCGTACTATAAAGAGGGGTTGAGACTAGTAGCTTGACTTAGGAAAGCTTCATGACTTAGGTGTGGTGCACACTTATCTTCCTTAGCTCTAAGCAAGCCTATGGTGACCGTAAGATAGCCTAGAACAACTTCCATATGAAATGCGAAGAAAAACGAAGTTGAGAAGGCTGAATTCTGGGCGATAGACGCTCCTGATAGAGGCGTCGGACGCTGTCCGTCGCGTCGGATGAAGGCGTCGGACACTGGAGTGTGAACTCCAGTGCATTCGTCGGCCTACCTGAGAGCCCCAAGTTTGGCTGAGCAAACTGAGGTCCGACGGACACTGTCCGTCGGCTAGGCATTGGACGCAGGGAGAGCGTCCGTCGACCTTCTAGTGAGGCTGTTTTTAGCCCAGCTACAGCCAGAGCATCGGACGCTGGAGTAGAGCATCCGTCTCCCCTGCGACGGAGCGTCCGTCGCTGGGAAAGAGTTGTCAGTGCTAGCCGTTGGGTAGAGCGACGGAGCATCTGTCGCCTAGGCGATGGAGCATCTGTCGTGAACTTAAAAGCTATGTTTTCACCAGCCTGAGGCAGTTTCAGTGGGGCTATTTATAGCCCACCCCTTGCCTTCCCACCTTGCCTTTGCTTATTTTAGTTGCTGAGTTGCTTGAGAAGGTTGGGAAGAGAGCAAGAGCGCTAGAGAGAGAGAGAGAGAGAGAGAGAGAGAGTGATTTGTGAATCCATCCATCCTCTTCTCTAGTTCATCCAAGAGACCAAGTGTGCATCCACTCTAGTTGTGAAGCTTGAGTGAGTCAATTGAAGATCAAAGATTGTTACTCTTGGTGATCGACATCACCTAGACGGTTCGGTGGTGCTAGGAGGAAGGTGATCGCCGGAGGATTGTCGGCAACCCTTCTCCATCGACTTGTGATTAGTTGTGGGTGGTTCATCGAGCCGGAGTGGCAAAGAACGAGCCCGTAAAGAGCACTCAACCCTTGCGCGGGTTGAGGGGGAGCAATACCCTTGCGTAGGTGCTCCAATGAGGACTAGGTGGAGTGTCGACTCCTCGATACCTCGGCAAAACGTCATCATGTCAAAGCTTTCTATCCCTAGCTCTTTCATACCGCATTACTTAACGCATCGTCCTTACTTTCATTGAATTGCTACCGCTTTCTAGTTAGGACACACTATCGGTAGGCACTAGGGGGTAATTGGCATTGCTAGGATTTCATATTGCTTTAGAAATTTAAATAAGCCCAATTCACCCCCCCCTCTTGGGTATCTTGATCCTATCAAGCGCCCACCACCAGCCCTCCCTCTCCTCCCACTTCCCCCTCCCACCCTCCCTCCTCCTCTTCCCGTCTCCTCGCTGCACCTGAGACCAGATCTGGGGCACCTTATGTACCACCGTCGTCGCCGAGCACCGTCGCCTCGGCCCCCGCCAGATCCGCCATGGTGGATCCTCCACGGCCATCCCCACCCCCTCCATCTTCGACGGGACCTGCCACGCTACCGCCCCCGGGTCCCGCCGTGTCGCCCTTCGTTGTTGCAAGATCTGGAGCGGCCCGGCCCTCCATGCCCCTGTCGGCGGAGGCGGCACCAGCTTGCGCTGCCGCCGGGTCTGCCCCAGTGGGAACCGACGCCACGCTGGCACCACTGCTGGTGTTGATGGGCCCCGCCAGTGCGGCCAGCGTGCAAGTCCCCGAGAGAGCCAACAGTCGATCTCTGCGGGCTCCGCCGCTGCCGACAACGCTGAGCCCCAACACCGCCAATGTGCCGCCTGCTACTCCGCCCGACGCCCTCGGATCCGCTTCCCGCTGCTCATGGGCCGACGAAGTCAAGAAAGTCGCCTCCGCCCACGCCGGCGGGTCTCCTCCATCCCAGGCGGCGTACGGAGAGCGCCTGTCCTTCATGGACTCTGAAGCCTTCGATTCGGAGCCCATTTCCCCCCCCCCTTCCGTGGGCAAGGGGAAGGCAGTGGCGGTTGATGGCAGGCGTCGCCGTCGTAAGCGCCGCCGCCGTCGGGCTGGGGTCCTAGTCGGGTCCATGGATGCGGCACATCGAGCTCACCCGTTGGTTCCAGGCTCCCCGCAAGCCTCCTAGCCCCCCACATCGAGCAAGCGCGACACCTGCGCCCGACCCACCCGGTGCGCTCTTCCGGCATTCCGGACGCGTATGGATTTCACCAAATTCAGAGCTGACGCCGCCACAGACGCACTCCATCGAGACGTTCCAGGCCCGTTCCAGACCACCTGGTCGGCAAGTGCTTCAATTGTGGCAGCAAAAACCACATCAAGGCAAGGTGTAGTTCTCCATCATGCTGCATCAGCTGTGGGAGCGAATACCACAGGCTGAGGGATTGTTCGCTCCCCTCTATTGTCGGTGAGGCAACTAAGAAGCGACGAAGATCTCCAGCTGAGGTGGTCGGCCGCCATCATGTGCCACATAGACGGTCATCAGGCTCCGGCTCTGATGACACCGTTCTCGCTCGCTCCGTCTCCATGGGTTCTCGCGGACCACGGGTGGTCCGGTGCACTGATGCGGAGGACAACGCCCCTCGTCTTGGTGGGCGTTGGGGAACCACCTTCATGCCATGTCACTTCGTGGTCGTTGGCTCCATTACCCGCCGCCTTGGGCAAGTGGATCGACCGGTGGCAGGGTCCTGGTTCACGTGTCGTCGCGCCATGGTTGGTGTTGCACTAGAGTCTCCAGTGCATGATACTGTCGCCATCGATGTTGCACCGATGGCCATAGACCCACTGGCCATTGTAGTGCACAGGATGGAGTCCCCCCTTCTTCTGAGACTGAATTCAATATATCCATCGTTGACCGCCCAAATGTCACATGGGCGCCATGGAGCCTTGTTTGCTCCACGCTGGATGGAGACCTGTCGCTCCATGCTGGGGTCCCTCTGGATCACCCTGGAACCAACAATCAGGATGACGTGCAGGCCCTCGTGCGTGACTCTACGTCTAGTCGTCCTAGCTTTGACCCGTCCGCCTGGGACACAGCAGGAATCTTGGCCCTGCCGATCGTCACGGCCCAGACGCCTGAGGCTGACGTGCCCTCTCCCGGCACGACGCCTTGTGTCAAGCTGGGTGCCCCGGCCCCGCACACGTCCGCTCCACCTGTGGTGCCATCGATGCCTGCTCCCGCAACCTCCGGAGCCGCGGAGCCCTTCTTCGACGATTTACGTCTACCTCTTCAGGCGGACCTCGCACCCTTACCGCTGCGTCGTCGTTCCACTCGACTAGAACCGGCGTCCCTGGTCCCTCGCCGTAGCAACCGACTTGCGGCCAAAGCAGTTGAAAGCCCATGTTTGGTTTTGAGTAATTGATGAAACCTATGGACTAACCCTATTGCTAAGTGCATAATCAAGATAGGGTAATCCACCTTGACACATGGAGCCTAAAGGATGATCATGATGAATCAAGTACTCCATGGACAAGGAAAAGAAAGATTGGAAATGGCTCAAGGCAACGGTATATCTATAGGGTCATTTTCGGTTTAGTAATCAAGACACTATAGAGAGTGTGATCACATTTAGGATAAATAGCCCTACTATCAAGAAGGGAAATCTCGTATCGATTGCGGTTATCATGTGCCACTAGGTCATTTGCATTGGATATCTAAAATGAACCTAAGTGACACAAAGAACTAAATAAAATCCAAGAAATATATTGTAAAGGCTAACACAGGTGAACAAGTAATGGATCACAAAGGTGTTAGCACTTGAAGACTTGGAGAAGAAGAGACAACTCAGTTTGGAACGAGATAGAGCTCTAGACGCGGGTCCGAATGCTAGCAAGATGCGGTCCGGACCAATGCGTATGCGTCTGGAAGCACACCCTAAGGATCGACCTCTCTGGACGGAGGGTCCGGACGCTAGAACCGGTCAACCATCCGGATAACAGGAGCTCTCTGGTTGCTCTCTGCAGAGGATCCGGACGCACATAGCGTCCGGATCCAGAACTTCGGACACGCGTCCGAAGAGATGGACCTCTCTGGACCCTCTCTGAGTTGGATCAATGTAGGAAAAAGAGAGTCCCAACACGTCGGCACTAGGAAGGGCGCCAACGACAAGATTTGAAATGGAGGAGGGTCCAGACGCATGGCCATTGGTCCAGACCCCCCATGTAGGTTGCGTCCAGACTGATGCAGAAAGCTACAGTGAAGGGGCAAAACGGCTAGCTATGTTTGAAGGGATATATAAGTGGTTTGGCCAGCTCCTAGGGCTCTCTTTTGCAGCTCACATTCATTTGACATACTTGTGCTTGCTTGAGATAGCCCCCAACTCATCTCTCTTTGCTCTTGTTGCATACTTGTGAGAGTTTGAGTGGTTCAAGTGCTTTGATCATTGCATTGCATCTTAGTGGCACTTGGTCATCATCATCGCCACGAAGTTTCTTGTTATTCTTGGGTTTGCCAACACCTAGACGGCTTGGTCGATTGAGGAAGCTTTGGCGCATTTGGTGATTGTTTGCGTCCGGCTTTGACGACTTGTGAGAGGGCTTGTACCCACCTCGGCGGAGCGCCAAAGGGTAACTCTAGTGATTGCTCATGTCATTGAGTTACTCTTATTTGGGTGGATTCTTGTGGCACCCGAGTTAGTCGGCTAGGCTTGTCATTGCCTATTAGCCACCGAATCACCACTTGAGTAGTCGACACAACGGGGACTAGCTTGGTGGCAACCAAGTGAACCTCGGGAGAAAAATCAATTGTCAACTTATCTCCCGGCTACTCATTGGTATTCATTGTGATTGGTTCTCTACATTGACATCTATACATCACAAGGCATCGGTATAGCAATCACCTCCTCTCTTGTATTTACTTCTTCCATATCTTATCTAGTTAGCTTGCTAGTTAACTTCTTTATTAGTTGTTCTTACTAGTTTGTGTTAAGTGCCTTAGGTTCTTGATATTGATTGTTAGGAACTTAGCTTACTAGAATTGCATTGGATAGGTGGATTTGCACCCCTAGTAGAGCTAGAGCAAAAAGCTTCGCTTAAGTGTTATCTAACCTTTTGCTCTAGTGTTTTGTAGAATTTTTATTAGGCTATTCACCCCTCCTCTAGCAATCTAGGACCTTTCAAGTGGTATCAGAGCCGTGGTCACCGCTATTATCAAGGCTTAACAACCTTCGGTGTTAGTGATGGCTCAAATATCATTCAACCATGTGGGAAGCAAACCACCAATGTTTGATGGCACATCATTTGATTATTGGAAGAGGAAGAGGAAGATGCATCTAGGCTCAATGCATGAGAAGGTGTGGAGTGTGACTGAACATGACTTTGTCATTCTTGATGAAACCGCTCCCACACCTAGAGAGCAAGAGAACCGGCAATGCAACACCATGACACTCAATGTGATCTACAATGGCATTGACTCCATAGTGTTTGAACAAATCAAAGATCTTGAGAAGGCAAGTGAAGTGTGGAAGAGACTTGAAGATACTTATGAAGGCACCTCAACGGTAAAGAATGCCAAGTTGTACATGCTCAAGGACAAGCTATCTCACTTCAAGATGAAGGATGATGAGTCCATCCCGGAGATGTTCCATAGACTCCAAGTGATCATCAATGATCTCAAGAGCTTGGGTGAGAAGGTCAAGGATGAAGACTTCTCAAACCGGTTTCTTAGTTGTTTGCCCAAGAAATACAAGACCTTGAGGAAAATAATTAGGAGAGCTGGTTTGGACAAGATCACTCCCAATGAAGTACTTGGTGAGATCATGACCGATGAGCAATACAATGAAGAAAGTGAAGAAGAAGAGGTCAAGGAAGAAAAGAAATAAAAGAAGAGCTTAGCATTCAAGGCTTCATCATTCAAGAGCAAGGGCAAAGCAAAGAAGCAAGAATCTAGTGATGATGAAGATGCAAGTGATGTTGATGATGACATGATGGCCCTCTTTGTGCGCAAGTTTGGCAAATTCATGAAGAAGAAGGCCTATGGTGCTAGAAAGAGAAGAGATAACTTCAAGGGCAAAGAATATGAGAAGAGATGCTACAAGTGCAAGAGCACCGGTCACATGATTGCGGATTTTCCCAATCATAGTGATGATGATGAGAAGAAGAAGAACAAGTATGAGAAGAAGGAGAAGAAGCTATCGCTCACCAAGAAAAAGAAGGGTAAATCATACATGGTAACTTGGGATAGTAGTGATTCTTCCAATGATGAGTCTAGTGATGATGAGAGGAAGAAGACCAAGAAGAAGGTATTGGCAAGTATTGCTATCAACAACAAGCCATCCATCTTCGACACTCCATCATGCTTCATGGCTAAGCCAACTAAGGTACAATCTCATGATGATAGTGATAGTGATGATGATAGTAGTAATGATGAGGAGGAGTACTCCAAGGAGGAACTCGTGGATATGATGAAGCAAACATATGATTGCTTTGAGACAAAGAGGAAGAAGTGCAAAGAATTGAACAAGAAGCTCAAGGCTCTTGAACAATCCTTTGATGAGCTCAATGGCTCTCATGAGAGGCTAATGGAAGCCCATGAGAAGCTTGGGAGGACTCACCACAAGCTTGAAAAAGCTCACTCCTCCCTCCTTGATCAAAACAAGGATAAGGTTGTTGCATCATGTAACATTGGAGTAACATGTGATATTCTAGATGAATCATTTTTCACTCATATCATTGTTGCACCAGTCGACACTAGCACTTCCACTTGCACATCTACTAGTGATAGCTCAAAGGATGATGCTACACTAGTGATTGAAAATGAAAAATTGAAAAATGATGTTAATGAACTCACTCATGCTTTGGGAAAGGCATATGGTGGAGATGCCCGCTTGCTAAAGTGCTTGGGTAGCCAAAGATTCTCCCTTTGCAAAGAGGGATTGGGCTATACCCCCAAGAAGGGCAAGTCAGCCTTTGTAACTCCTAAGCCTAGCTTTGTGAGGAGCAATGGTCAGTTTTGCAACAAATGCAATCAAGTGGGGCATGTAGACCAATATTGCAAACTTAACATGAGCCAAACCAAGTTTGCTAAAGCTACCTCTATGCACTTTGATTCATGTTATATGCTTACCAAAAGTGCTAAAGGTATCATGGCTAAGTATGTTGGCACACCTATTGTTGGCCCAAAGAAGAAGGCAATTTGGGTGCCAAAATCCTTGGTCACTAACTTTGGAGGACCCAAACAAGTATGGGTACCTAAGAAGAACTAATTTGTTTTGTGGTAAATTACAAAGCCGGAGGAAGGCATTGGGTGCTTGATAGTGGGTGCACTCAACACATGACCGGGGATTCTAGAATGTTCAAATCAATCAACTCCAACACCAATATGGCATTGATAGTATTACATTTGGTGATAATGGCAAGGGCAAGGTCAAAGGGATTGGTAAGATTGCAATATCCAATGACTTGAGCATATCCAATGTCTTGCTAGTTGAGAGCTTGAACTTCAATTTGCTATCGGTAGCTCAATTCTGTGATCTTGGATTCAAATGCATATTTGGAGTGGATGAGTTGAGATCATTAGTGTATATGGTTCAAACTTGATCTTCAAAGGCTTTAGATATGAGAACCTCTACCTAGTTGATTTCAATGCTAGTGAAGCTAAATTATCAACTTGCTTGCTCACTAAATCAATTATGGGTTGGTTATGGCATATAAGGCTTGGTCATGTTGGGATGAAGCAATTGAATAGATTGATCAAACATGACTTAGTAAGAGGCGTGAAAGATGTTGTATTTGGGAAGGACAAACTTTGTAGCTCTTGTCAAGCCGGCAAACAAGTTGGAAACACCCATCCTAAGAAGAGCATGATGAGCACTAGTAAAGCATTTGAGTTGTTGCACATGGACTTGTTTGGTCCAACAACCTACACTAGCATTGGAGGAAACAAGTATGAATTTGTCATAGTGGATGATCTTACAAGATATACGTGGGTATTCTTTCTCAATGACAAAAGTGAAACATTTGCCACATTCAAGACTTTTGTCAAGAGATGTCACAATGAGTTTGAAACTACCATCAAGAAAGTGAGAAGTGACAATGGAAGTGAATTCAAGAATACAAGAGTTGAAGAGCTATGTGATGAATTGGGAATCAAGCATCAATTCATAGCCAAATACACTCCACAATCAAATGGCCTTGTTGAGAGGAAGAATAGAACATTGATTGATATGGCAAGGTCTATGCTTAGTGAGTATAATGTGAGTCACTCCTTTTGGCCCGAAGCTATCAACACCGCTTGCTACTCTAGCAACCGGTTGTATTGTCACCCAATGATGGAGAAGACCCCATATGAGCTATTGAATGGAAGAAAGCCCAACATTGCATATTTTAGAGTGTTTGGTTGCAAATGCTACATCTTGAAGAAAGGCACAAGACTTGGAAAGTTTGACAAGAAATGTGATGAAGGGTTCTTACTTGGTTACTAACCACAAGCAAAGCCTATAGAGTGTGGAATTCTGCTAGTGGTATACTTGAGGAGGTTCATGATGTTGAATTTGATGAAACCAATGGCTCCCAAGTTGAAAATGAGAATCTAGAAGATGTGAGTGGATCTCAATTGGCAAATGCTATGAAAATCATGGATATTGGTGATATTCGTCCTAGGCAAATAATTGACATTGAAGATGATAAAGATCAAGTGCTCAACTCACCTATCAAGCAAGCTAGTAGTTCTCAAGTGTAAGATCAACAAGTTGCTAGTTCATCTCAACCAAGCTCAAGCAATCAAGTTCCAACTCTCCAACCAACCAACATTGCAAGAGATCACCCCATTAATCAAATTGTTGGTGACATTACAAGTGGTGTTCAAACAAGGTCAAGATTGGCATCCTTTTGTGAGTACTACTCCTTTGTATCATCCATAGAGCCAACAAAGATTGATGAAGCCCTACAGGATGTTGATTGGGTCAATGCTATGCATGAAGAGCTCAACAATTTCACAAGAAACCAAGTTTGGGAACTAGTTGAAAGACCCAAGAACTACAATATGATTGGCACAAGATGGGTATTTAGAAACAAACAAGACCAAGATGGTATAGTTGTGAGAAACAAAGCAAGATTGGTAGCTCAAGGATACACTCAAGTTGAGGGTCTTGACTTTGGAGAAACTTATGCATCGGTTGCTAGATTAGAGGCAATAATAATCCTATTGGCCTATGCATGTGCACACAACATCAAGCTATACCAAATGGATGTGAAAAGTGCTTTCTTGAATGGATACATCAATGAGCTAGTATATGTTGAGCAACCTCCCGGTTTTGAAGATGACAAGAAGTCCAACCATGTGTACAAGTTGAGAAAGGCTTTATATGGCTTGAAACAAGCACCTAGAGCATGGTATGAAAGATTGAGGGATTTCCTTCTATCCAAAGGGTTCATCATGGGAAAGTTTGATACTACTCTCTTCACTAAGAAGCTTGGCAAGGATCTATTTGTGCTACAAATCTATGTGGATGACATCATATTCGGTTCAACAAATCAAGAATTTTGTGAAGAATTTGGCAAGATGATGGCAAATGAGTTTGAAATGTCAATGATTGGTGAACTTAGCTACTTCCTTGGTCTTCAAATCAAGCAATTGAAGAATGACACCTTTGTGAGTCAAGGCAAGTACATCAAGGATATGATGAAGAAGTTGGGCTTAGAAGAATCTAAAGGCATTAGCACTCCAATGGGCACTAATGGACACTTGGATAGTGATGCTAGTGGCAACATGGTGGATCAAAAGTTATATCGGTCTATGATTAGAAGCCTACTCTATGTGACCGCTTCTAGGCGGGATGTGATGTTTAGTGTATGCATGTGTGCAAGATTCCAAGCCTCTCCAAGAGAAAGTCACTTGAAGGCTACAAAGAGAATACTGAGGTACTTGAAGAATACACAAGATGTTGGATTGTGGTATCCCAAGGGGTCAAACTTTGAGCTAATTGGATATTCAAACTCCGACTATGTGGGATGCAAAATTGATAGAAAGAGCACATCGGACACATGTCAATTGCTAGGCATGTCACTTGTATCATGGTAATCAAAGAAGCAAAATAGTGTTGCACTCTCTACCGCCGAAGCCGAATACATAAGTGCGGGGAGTTGTTGTGCTCAATTGCTTTGGATGAAAGCAACTTTGGATGACTTTGGAATCAAATTCAAGCAAGTGCCATTGCTATGTGACAATGAAAGTGCGGTGAAGCTAACCAACAATCCGGTTCAACATTCAAGAACTAAGCACATTGATGTGAGGCACCACTTCATAAGAGATCATCAACTCAAGGGTGATATCAAAATCATAAGTGTGGGCACCGATGATCAACTTGCCGACATATTCACCAAGCCATTAGATGAGAAGAGGTTTTGCAAGCTAAGGAATGAATTGAACATTCTTGACTTCTCAAATATGTGTTGATGCACCCCCATATATGACATGCCTCTCCTTCAAGCTATGCAAGGTACAAGTTGATTGACATGTCATTCATCCTTATTAGGACTTGTTAGTGCATCTAGACATCAATCCATTAGGATCATTCATGAAAATTAAATGATTTGATGCTTATATGGTACCACTATTGCTTCTATGCTTGATATGATCTAGTGGTAACATATGACATATTTGTGGGCTTGCAATCCTCGTGTTTGATCTAGAATATGAACTTCAAATGTTTAGCTCAATATGGGCAAGATAACCATTCTAGGATGTGTGAACAAGCTTGTCCATGGTTTAAACCGAGTTAAATACCTTAGGGCAAGTAATCTTGATTGAACCACAACTAAACTTATCTCCAATAATAAAACCTTTGAGCACATCTTTTATGATAACAGATGACAAAGGGGGAGAAGTAAGTAAATATATTTGAAAATTTGAAAATGAAAGCACACAAGTAGGGGGAGCAAGCCTATGAATAAAGTTGTTGCATATCTTTGTGCATTCATAAGTGCTTGCTTGCATTGTATCTATATTCATGATATGCTTGTGTGGTGAATGCTAGAAACATAATTGACTTGATGTTTGAAGTACAAGCGCTTAGATCTTTCAAAGTAATAAGCCTTTCAAGTGGTATTTCAAGCTTGCTCTCAAAATAGTTGTCAAGTGTTTTCTAAGCATTCATGGTGCTAAGGATGGTTTCACATTGCACTCCGATTGGTATCATGCTTCAAAGGTCCATCCTACACACCTTAGCATCATTTGGTAGCATTCACTCTCCCACAATTCTTATTCATGCATATGTGATCAAAATGAACCAAACTCATATATCACATATGTAGGGGGAGCTAATACTACCAAAGTGGAATTTTCATTATATATATTCCTTTGTGAAAGGTTGTCATCAATTACCAAAAAGGGGGAGATTGAAAGCCCATGTTTGGTTTTGAGTAATTGATGAAACTTATGGACTAACCCTATTGCTAAGTGCATAATCAAGATAGGGTAATCCACCTTGACACATGAAGCCTAAAGGATGATCATGATGAATCAAGTACTCCATGGACAAGGAAAAGAAAGATTGGAAATGGCTCAAGGCAAAGGTATATCTATAGGGTCATTTTCGGTTTAGTGATCAAGACACTATAGAGAGTGTGATCACATTTAGGATAAATAGCCCTACTATCAAGAAGGGAAATCTCGTATCGATTGCGGTTATCATGTGCCACTAGGTCATTTGCATTGCATATCTAAAATGAACCTAAGTGACACAAAGAACTAAATAAAATCCAAGAAATATATTGTAAAGGCTAACACAGGTGAACAAGTGATGGATCACAAAGGTGTTAGCACTTGAAGACTTGGAGAAGAAGAGGCAGCTCAGTTTGGAATGAGACAGAGCTCCGGACGCGGGTCCGGATGCTAGCAAGATGCGGTCCGGACCAATGCGTATGCGTCTGGAAGCACACCCTAAGGATCGGCCTCTCTGGACGGAGGGTCCGGACGCTAGCTCCGGTCAACCGTCCGGATAACAGGAGCTCTCTGGTTGCTCTCTGCACAGGATCCGGACGCTATGTGCGGTCCGGACACAGGACTCCGGACGCGCGTCCGGAGAGATGGACCTCTCTGGACCCTCTCTGAGTTGGATCCGGACGCAGGAAAAAGAGAGTCCCAACGCTACTGTTGCATGCGTCCGGAGGCGATACGTCAGCACCAGGAAGGGCGCCAATGGCAGGATTTGAAATGGAGGGTCCGGACGCATGGCCATTGGTCCGGACCCCCCATGCAGGTTGCGTCTGGACTGACGCATAAAGCTGCAGTGAAGGGGCAAAACGGCTAGCTCAGTTCGAAGGGCTATATAAGTGGTTTGGCCGGCTCCTAGGGCTCTCTCTTGTGCCTCTCATTCCTTTGACATACTTGTGCTTGCTTGAGATAGCCCCCAACTCATCTCTCTTTGCTCTTGTTGCATACTTGTGAGAGTTTGAGTGATTCAAGTGTTTTGATCATTGCATTGCATCTTAGTGGCACTTGGTCATCGTCATCGCCGCGAAGTTTCTTGTTATTCTTGGTGTTTGCCTTCGGCGCATTTGGGCGATTGAGGAAGCTTCGGCACATTTGGTGATTGTTTGCGTCCGGCTTCGACGACTTGTGAGAGGGCTTGTACCCACCTCGGCGAAGCCTCAAAGGGTAACTCTAGTGGATTGCTCGTGTCATTGAGTTACTCTCATTTGGGTGAATTCTTGTGGCACCCGAGTTAATGGGCTAGGCTTGTCATTGCCTATTAGCCACCGAATCACCACTTGAGTAGTCGACACAACGGGGACTAGCTTGGTGGCAACCAAGTGAACCTCGGGAGAAAAATCAATTGTCAACTTGTCTCCCGGCTACTCATTGGTATTCATTGTGATTGGTTCTCTACATTGACATCTATACATCACAAGGCATCGGTATAGCAATCACCTCCTCTCTTGTATTTACTTCTTCCATATCTTGTCTAGTTAGCTTCTTTATTTGTTGTTCTTACTAGCTTGTGTTAAGTGCCTTAGGTTCTTGCTATTGATTGTTCGGCACTTAGCTAACTAGAATTGCATTGGATAGGTAGCTTTGCACCCCTAGTAGAGCTAGAGCAAAAAGCTTCGCTTAAGTGTTATCTAACCTTTTGCTCTAGTGTTTTGTGGAATTTTTATTATGCTATTCACCCCCTCTAGCCATCTAGGACCTTTCAGCAGTGTTCCGCAACCCCAATCCTGAGATGCAGGCAAAGCGCGTTTTGATCAATAAATGGCAGCACAGGCTCACCGACGTTCCCGATGACTCCGTTGCTACGCAATTCCATGAGGCATTCGACGATGAGATTTCTTCAGAAACAGAGGAGGCCATACGTGAGCTGTTGTACCCCCTGCGCGGTACCCGACGGTTCTCCGCTCTGGTCGACTAGAGCCCCGCGAACGTCTACCCCGTAGCGCAATCCGTTTACTAGTTAGTACAACGTTACGGCTCCGTCACTCCGTGACGATTTGTGTTTGTGTGCCCTCAATGTTAGATATGGCCCCTCATTCTCTACTTAGTGAAGCACGTGCAAATGCAAATGCACGCTTTCGAAAAAAAACTATGACATATAGAGAATGAATTAGAGGACCTGAGTACAATTTTGTGGAACATTTATTATTATATATAAAAATACTCAAACAACACAGCTGAAGCTTTTCTTGATTAATTTTGATTTTTGAACTACTTTACCTAAACCGACAATGAGAAGCTTACGTGCATGAATGCGCCTTTCAGATATACTACTACTACTATAGATACATCTGCATTTCGCACATACAAACAGAAGATAAAACCAGACCGTATTGAAATTTCAGACAGAAAACCGGTGTGGATGGATTGGCGACGAGCTGACGTGCGAGCTCACCATGGACGCCGGGCTCTTTGGTAGCTCAGCAAGTTCCTGGAAGCGCTGGCCGGCATCGATATCGTCACCTTCGTCGGCAGCTTGGCTGTGGCCGTTGTTGCTCTCGTTCTCTTCCAGCGACCGCCTCATAGTCTCCGGCGTGAACAAGTAGGTGACGCCGACGCCGAGCAGGCAGATCCCGCCAAGGATAATCAGGGCGTACATCATGCCGATGCCTGGCTCGTACCCTGCCCCTGCTTCCAGCACCTTGCTCCTGTCCCGGTCCTGCGACGCCCACAGGAAGCCGATGGCGCCGATGAGCGCGCCCAGTTTCCCCGCCGCGCCAGATATCCCGTGGCACGTGGACCGGAACCTCGCCGGGAAGAGCTCGGCGGGCAGGATGAAGGTGGTGGTGTTGGGCCCGAGGTTGGCGGAGAAGAAGGTGAGCGCGTAGAGCACGATGTACCAGGCGTCCGTGGCGTGGCCGCGCCAGTAGCGATCGTACGGCCCGGCGAGCGCCAAGAGGAAGACGGCCATGAGGAGGAACCCGGCGATCTGGAGCCGGCGTCGGCCCACGCGGTCGATGAGGAGCACGATGACGAAGTAGCCGGGGATGGTGGACGCCACGGCGATGATGGCCTGGAACTTGGCCACGTTGAAGGCCTCCTGGAACGCGTTCACGTCGTCTGCCGGCGGGAACCACGGGCGGTAGATCTGGGACTGGAACAGGGTGCTGCTGTAGTAGGGGATGTCGACAAGGAACCACGCCGATGCGCATGCCAAGAGGTCCCGGCCGTGCCGCCGGAAGAAGCGGCGCGAGAAGAGGCCGTACGACGATGCCGTCGTGGGGACGAACTGCGCCGGAGGAGTCGTGCGGCGGAAAGCGGCCACCTCCTCCTCGGTGATCGAGACCAGGTCGAGGTCGGCGAGCCCGCGGCCGATGTCGTGGGTTGCCTTCACCACGTCCTGCTCCACAAGCGGCGTAAACCTGCAGTTATTGTAAATTTGGTATGACCTGTGACTGATTCATCTTGCTGATATATATACTACTGTAGATGGAAACATGTATAGAATTTGCTGTGTTAATAGAAATTGCTTGATCATATTAATAACTGATATTGTCAGGGGCTATTCTTGACTCATATTAATACGCTACGCTGCCTCTCAAGGGAGGTTAAGACGCTTAACCGATACGGAGTACTCTCTCCATCCCAAACTTTTATAGAAAATTGCTTGATCATATTAATCACTGATTGTACTTGTAAAGTCATGTCAAGGGTTGTTCTTGAGTCTTGACTCTGTATTAATACACTATGCGGCCTCTTAAGGGAGGTGAAGACGCTAACCAATACGGAGAGTAGGTAGGAGGAGCCTTTTAGACCATGTTCCGTTATCTCGGATTAAAGATATCAGGAACCAATCCGGTTAGGAATGCATATGTAATTTGTATAAGGATTGAAATAATTCTGGACGGAATCTACCGGTTCTAGAGAAAGCGAATAAGGCATCAGTGATTTTTAGGCTTTTTTTAGGGGTTAAAGTTAACCTAAGTCACAAATCAATCCATCCTTTCCAAACTACTCCCTCTGTCCCAAAAAAAAGAGTCGTTCTCGCTTCCAAAAAGTCAACAAATTTTAACTCTGGCCAACTATATTTAACAAAATATTAATATTTATGGTATGTAATTAGTATCATTAGATAGATCTTTGAATATACTTTAATAATGAACTTATTTAGAGATATAAATGTTGCACACATTTTCTACAAACCTAGTCAAAGTTAGGAAAGTTTGACAAGCACGCTTCCCCTAGCGAGTCTTTTTTTGGGACAGAGGGAGTATGTTTTTAATATTCCCTCTATTTCAAATTATAAGTTATTCTAACTTTTTTTTGAGAGTCAAAGAATTTAAAGTTTGACAATAGGAGAATGACAAACATTTATGATATTATTATCTGTCGTTTTGGGTTTCCGTGTCATAACTTTGACTAGATTTATATGAAATACGTGCAACATTTGTGTCTCCAAATAAATTTATTAAAAAAACTAGATCAAAAGATATATCTAATGATATCAATTATATATCATAAATATTAATTTTTATATAAAATTAATCAAGTTATTTCTCGGAATGTGAGAAAGACATATATTTAGGAACGAAGGGAGTAGTTACTATTTTATCATAAATTTTGTTAAACTTTTGATGTTTTGACTTTCAAGAAAGTTAAAATAACTTTGGGATTGAGGGAGTAATAAAAATTTAGTACAATCTCTAAAAAAATAGTTTTTTATTTTACTTCAAATAAAATTTTATGGCCTCGTTTGTGATCTATATATAGTTATTTGGAACTGATTTATGTCTTCTAAAAACTGTTTTCTTTAGAACTGGTTGATAACGTGTTTGGAAGCAATAGGGAGTAATCTAGAAAAAAATCAAACTAGTACCGGTTTTCTTCTAGCAATGTTATCTGCTCATTATGATCCACATATACTTATTTGGAGTTGGTTTATTTTTGTTCCTATTGCTCTATTACTTGTAATCTTGCTTATTATTTGTTTAAAACAAATAAGAACAAAATAACTCTAAATGAAGCAGTAACAATTAGATATCATTTTTAGAAGAAAACTGAAACTAGCTTTCATGTTTTTAGATTCAAAAACTAGGAAACTACATATAAAATTTCCATAGACTTAGTTTTATGCTTTTTGGATAGTTGAAATGTGTCAGTTATCTAGTTTGTCTATTTAAAGATGGCTACAAGGGAGAGGCAAGGACACAACATTGTTCAAAACCTTGCCGGGTAAAGGCAGGTACATTGCTACATCTCAGCGGTCTCATACACCGTCTCATGCAATGCCACGTAGAATTTTTGCTTAGGTGGAGGAAAGAGAAATATGAGAGAGAAAGAGGTCGTTGTTTCGCGAAACAACCAGCTCATGAGCTAGGATTTAGGACTATGAGACAACTATTACACCATTGTGTATGAGTTGTTGTTGTCATGCACCTCACAAATTAATTTTTATTCCATGTATAAATTAAGGAATCATGAGTTACTACGAGTCAACTTAAAAAATCAACCATTGTATATGTTGTCTATTAAGTCGTCTTAGATTACGTAGAATTATACGAGATGACCTATGAAACAATACCAATGTACTTGCCCTAAGCGAGCCAATTTGACTCGTCAATATAAATACTAGGTGAGGGAACACGCGCTCTCAATCAGTCAATCACACTGAACGACACCATCGCTCTCCGATTCCGAAAAATGATTAAGACCATGCTTAGTTCCATGGAATTTAGAAAATTTTAGGTTGTCTTTTTATTTTTCAAAATAGAACTAAACACCACATAATTTTTTTTTGGCAAAAAGTGGTTCATTCTCCAATTTGGATTTTAGACTCAAGAGATCAAAATAAGTCAAACTTTACATTGGTTTGTGTGTCATCCTCACAATCACCATCATTGAAATCCAAAATAAACCAAATTTTGGTTGGAACTAAATAGTCCGCTAAAATATTTTGCATTCTGGATAATCCAAAATAGTTGGGATTTTAGATTTTAGATTTCTGATGGAACTAAAGCAAGCGAGCGTTGGACCGGTTGGTCAGACAATTCGCATTACATCCTGCCGGCCAGGGTTCGAGCCCCCTCGTGGCCGAAATTGTTGGCCAGAGGTGCGCACTTATGTGCGCGTAGAAAAAAATCTCCTCGCCTGTCCCATGCCAAAGCACAGGTCTAAGGCCAGTCCAGTTTCACGTGAGCTGCGGTGCCGCTGTGTTTGGGTGGTGCGGGGTTCGTGGGGTTTTTTCGACCTGCGTGAAAATGTCTTCTTTTTCTTAAGCACAATGGCTGGGGTTGTCTTAGGTCTTGTTTGAATCCATGGTTTAAAGTTTAGACCCTGCACTTTTAACACTTCTTTAGACCCATGGATCCAAATAGGGGTCTAAAATATGGTCTAAAGTAACATTGGGTCTAAAGCAGGGTCTAAAATTTTTAGCACCAAAAGAGGTGCTAAACAGGGTCTAAAGGTGCACAACATACTTTTAGACCATGAATCGAAACACCATAGTTTGCATGTTCTAGACTCTAAACTTTAGACCCACATTAGAGTCTAAACTTTAGACCCAAACTTTAGACCATGGTCTAATGGATCCAAACAACACCTTACCCCCACGAGTCGATTTTTTCTGACGGAACTAAACGGGGCCAAAAAAATAAAAGAAAAAAGTCTACATAACCCCTTCAACTATTGGGGGTAGACTACATAACTCGCTGAACTATAAAACCGGTTATTCTACCCCTCTGAACTATCAAAACCAGCCAAATAACCCCCTCTAGGTGGTTTTAAGGGTGATTTTGCATTTTTCTTTTTTATTTATTTCGATTAAATTTTTGAAAAAACGTAATAAATCATAGAAAAATCATAAAATAGAAAATTCAATTTTGTAAGAATCCACATGAGTAGATTTACAAATTGAACATATAATATGATATGCTTTAGTAAAAAGTTTTTGCTGTAGATTTAGATCTATGTTTTTATATAATTACTTATAAAAATTCATACCTGCAATTTTTGTGGTCTAATTGTGGTGAAATTTTTATGATAGACTAATTATTGTATGCTTCAAATATAGTAAAAATTTCATGCTCATTGGATCACATATAACTTAATATATATTTATATATGTTTATACCTTAGTTAAATTCAAATAAACTTAGTTGAGCCAAGTTAAGGGACCGCATGTGCATTTTGCTCGTAGAAAAATAAACTGATGCCGAGCTGCTGACTATAGTTGATATGCTGACACTAAACCCGCCCTGGTTGTCGGTGAATAGGCGTATGTAGAGTTTTGTGGGCTATGTGGCACTACTACAGAATTTATTAACCTTAGCGTCGCTAAAACGGGCCGGCAGCAGGCGCGAAAGCTGCCCGCTGCGGTAGTTCGCCAGCCGCCCAAGGCAGGCCGGCAGACTTGATGCAACCTAATGCTCCCGCTGCGGTAAATAGCCATTTACCGCAGCGGGCGCATTAAGTTGCCCGCTGCGGTAATTTCACAGCTCTTAATAGGGGTTTTTGACACACTAGATGGTCTCAAATTAAAAACTCATGAATACCAACTATGATAGACTCATCGAGATGAACATTTTATATATATGTCATCTTTTCATTCGAGAAAGTGTTACGAAAATTTAATTCAAAAATTATCAATCCCTCTTATATTTTCATAAACTATAAGAGGGATTCAAGATTTTATGCTAGTGTTTACTGAAAAGTTCTCAAATGAAAAAATGCCCTATGTAAAGATTGTAGATATTAATGAGTTTAACAAAAGTCGTATTCAAAAGTTTTTCATCTGAGATCATTTAGCCTCTCATTTTTAAAAAATTGACCAAGTCAATTTTTTTATTAAACCAAAAAATATTAACCGCAGCGAGCCTCTTAAAGTGTCCGCTGCGATAAATCATTTACCGCAGCGGACACTTTAAGAGGCCCGCTGCGGTAAAATGATATACCGCAGCGGGCGCCTCATAAGGCCCAACACGGCAAATAGCAAGGCCCAAAAGATGTTGTCATATATACATGCAGGAGTTAGGGTTATCCCACCACTCCACTCCCTCCCCAGCCGAACCGCTCCTCAGCCGCCCTCTCCACTTCTCTCTTTTCCCCCACTCCCTTCACTTCTCTCCCACAGCCCTCCTCTCGGGAGGCCAGGCGTGGGGCGGTGCTCCCTATCTGAGGCGCACGGCGGCGCTCACGAGGCAAAGCGCGCGGCGGCGCTCGCGAGGCTAGGCACGCGGTGGGGCTCGCGATGCGAAGCGCGTGGCGGCGCTCGCGAGGCGCTCGAGGCGATGCACGCGAGCTCCCCTTCCTCAGTCTCCCTCCATGGTCCTCTACCGGCGCCCCGCCTCCCTCCCTCCTTCCGTGGAGGCGAGGATCTGGTGGAGGCGGGGCTCCTCCTTCCGTGGAGGTAAGGATCCGGCCGGATCCGGCCGGTGGCGACGGGATTCAATGGGGAGAATCAAGGTGTGTCCCTCATCCTCTCTCTCCTCTCTCCTCTGTTAAAATCCTCTATGGTCTCTCCTCTGTTCCTCTTCCTCCCTCCCTGCAGGTGAGCTCAAGGTGGTCTTCGGTGGCGACGCTCCGGCGAGGGCGGATCCGGCCCCGGCGACTCCAGATCTGGCCTCGGCGACGGTAGCAACGACATCCATGGCCTCTGCAACGGCGGCGGCGGGCCTGCCCGGATCCGGCCGGTGGAAGCGGCGGTTCTGCTCGGATCCAGCCGCTGGAGGCGCGCGGTGGCCGGATCCGACCGGTGGCGGCGTGCAGGCAACGTCGGGCTCCCTCGATCTGGCGGCGGCGGCTGCAGTGCAGCAAGCCAGGAACCCTAGATGGGCTCGTCGGGCCCGTGGATGAGCTCGGCGGGCCTATCTAGGGGTTTTTTTGTTTTTTTTAAAAAATCTTTACCGCAGCGGACATCCTAACCTACCCGCTGCGGTAAACGAGAATTACCGCAGCGGTCCCTTTCGCCCGCTGCGGTTAACCGTTTGTTTACCGTAGCGTGGCAGTGCAAGCGGACGCTACTGCTCACTGCGGTAAATCGGTTTTGACCGCTGCGGCACCACGGAAAAGGCAGAGGAATAGAGGGTAGACCACATAACCCACAAAACCCTACAGCGTATAGGTTAGAGACACACATACCTACTTCTCGAGGCTGCAGGGTAAAACCGCTGGTATCACGCATCATATTCTTCTCACCTCGACCTTCGTTTTTAAATGTTTAACCATTTTCTCTGCAACTACAGTAGCCTCTTTTGAGATCATCGTGTGACACGCCCAACCGGAACCATGCAGTACTAATGTTAATGAAGGCACGTCTAATAATCTTGGCTGCCAACTTTAGAAAAAAAGGAAGAGCACGTACGTACGGACTCTATTACGCCCAATTCGAACCATTTCGTTCCTAGTAGTAGTAGTAGGTAACTTTACAGCGCGCCGCCGCCGTGTTAACCATTTGGCCATCGAAAATCGAAATGAATGCATGGTTTGTGTCGGCGTACGCGTGCACGTACCTGGCCGTCTCGGGCATGGCCATCCTCCAGTAGAAGGTGACGGCGGCGGGTACGTCTCCGATCATGAGTATGACCCGCCAGGCAAGGTCGGCAGCCTCAGGCGTGTCGAGCGGCGCACCGCGGCCCGTGTAGCGGTCGAACGCGGTGGCCACGGCCATGGTGACTGCGGAGCTGGCGAGGATCCCGAAGCCCTGCATGGAGAAGACAGCGGCGATGAAGGCGCCACGAGTGCGGCGGTTGGCGAACTCGGACATGATGGTGGCGGAGAGCGGGTAGTCGCCGCCGATGGCGACGCCAAGGAGGAAGCGGAAGAGGCAGAGGCTGGCGAGCGCGCAGCCGCGGGTTCGGCACACGGAGAAGCCGCTCCCCACGGAGGCGCACAGCATTAGGAGCAGGGAGGCGCCGTAGAGGCCGCGGCGGCCCGCGCGGTCGCCCAGGACGCCGAACACCAGGTTCCCGGCCACCGCGCCCAGCAGCGCAACGCCCACGGTGGCGGACACCACGGCGGGCGGCGTGACGCCCAGGCCGTTGCCGACCCTGTTGCCGTCTGCAGGCGCGTAGTAGACGCGGCCGATGAGCTTCATGACAGGCGCGATGCAGAAGAGGTCGTACGAGTCGGTGAAGAGCCCATGCCGGCGATGACGATCGCCTTGAAGTGGTAGTACTGCGTGCGCGCCTGGTCCAGCGCCGTCAGCACCCGGATTGCCGGCATGTCGACGTCGACGTCGAGGCCGTACGTCCGGGGCGAGGGACTTGATTTGGAGACAGGAGAGGAATAGCTCACTGGGCAGTAGGGAAAGCAGCTAGGCAACGTGACTGGCTCTATAAATTGGACGGGCGCGAGGCGCGACCGACGCGAGCCAAAACGAATGAATGGATGGCCTTGGACGGACATTGACATGGTGGTGATGGCTACATGAGCGCGGGCGGAGTACGTGATTAAACAAAAGCGGCTTTGCGAGTTGACCTCGCGCGGCGGGCAAGCTTGCCTGTTCCGGCCTGGCCGTGACGGAACTCAGATGATAGATGCCGGGGAAGATGCCACGCCGCTTGCGATTGATTCGCCCATGGGCCTAGATTATATACCAAGATGAACGCTATACACTACAGAAAACAGTGATTTACCGAGTGCTAAATTAGATGCCGAGTGCCAAATATCCTAGTTGCCGAGTGCCACACTCGGCAAAAAAAAAACACTCGACAACTAATTAAATGTCGAGTGCCTAGTACTCGGCAAAAAAAAAACACTCGGCAACTTAATTATTTTTGCCGAGTGCCGACTCTCGGCAAAAAAATACACTCGGCACTTTACCACGAGGGCTAACGCCATCCCGTTTCGTTTAAGTTACCGAGTGCCTGCCATTTGGCACTCGGCAACTATATTTAATTTACCGAGTGCCAACTTAGGCACTTGGCAACCTAAATTTAGTTGCCGAGTGCAGGCTTTTGGCACTTGGCAACTTAATTTAGTTGCCGAGTGCCACCTTAGGCACTCGGCAACTTATTTAATTTTTTTTTGTTTTTTTGCTCCCAATTTTTTGTGTGTGTTTAGTGAACTATAGTAAACAACATGTTCAAATTTGGAAGCTTTTCATTGCTTTTTGAGGTTTTCCTTAGTTTATTTTGTTTTCTTCAATTTTCCCGCTTAATGTTAATTTGAACTGCAGGTGCATGAAATAATAGATTTCTTTCGTTCTATAAATGGTAGTCTTGTTTCTTAGTGTAAATGATGGCTAAATCCATGACTTGTCTCGAAAGTTCGATCAACGTGCTCACGGGACAACATCGTCAACTTCGGTGCGAGTAGTTTTTTAATTGTATAAAATGCAAACAAACTCCGAAAATTACGAAACTTGTGCACGTGTCATGATCTCATGTGCGTATGTTGTGCTAAAAATTTGAAAAAGTTTCGATCACGTCGTCATGTACATATGATATCACTTGTAGACTTTGAGGTTTGTGAACAACGTACGCAACGACGTGCTCGAAACTTTTTCAAATTTTTACCACAACATACGCACATGAGATCATGCCACGTGCACAAGTTTCGTAATTTTCGGAGTTTGTTTCCATTTTATATAATTAAAAAACTACTCACACCGAAGTTGGCGACGTTGTCCCGTGAGCACATTGATCGAACTTTCGAGACAGGTCATGGATTTAGCCATCATTTACACTAAGAAACAAGACTACCATTTATTGAACGAAAGAAATCTATTATTTCATACACCTGTAGTTCAAATTAACATTAAGCGGAAAAATTGAAGAAAACAAAATAAACTAAGGAAAAACCTCAAAAAGCAATGAAAAGCTTACAAATTTGAACATGTAGTTTACTATAGTTCAGTAAATACACACACAAAAAATTGGGAGCAAAAAACAAAAAAAAATTAAATAAGTTGCCGAGTCTCGGCAACTAAATTAAGTTGTCGAGTGCTAAACCCAAGGCACTCGGCAACTATTTTTCAGTTTTTTTTAAAAAACTTTTGCCGAGTGCCCGCATTCTGGCACTCGTTAAATCTTCAACCTTATCCCAAAAAACGACCGGCCAGGGATCTCTCCCTCACTCTCTCTCTCTCTCACACACACACTCTCCTCTCTCTCTCCTGCCACCACCCCCGCGCCTCCCACGCCGCCCGCCCCCGCCCTCGCCCCCGCCCACGCCGGACGCCGCCGCCCTCCCCCGCGCTCGCGCAGCCGCCCTCCCACCCTGCGCGCGCGCCGGCCTGCCCGCACGCGCGCAGCCGCTCCCGCCCGTGTGCAACCGCCTTCCGCCGACCGCAGCGCCCGTCTACCCCGTCTGCGGGCCCGCGCGCAGCCGCACCCCACGCCGGCCGCCGCGCTCGCCTGCCTCGTCCATGGGCCTGCACGCAGCCACGCCCCACGGCCGCCGCACCCGCCACCGCGCGCAGCCCCCCCCCCCCCCCCGCGCACCCGCACCCGCACCCGCACCCTCCTTCTCGCCCCCCACTGCAGAGAAGGTAGGGGAAGGGGAAGAAGAGAGGAGGACGAAGGAGAAGGGGAGAAGGAAGGAGAAGGGGAGAAGAGAGGAGGCAGAGGAGAAGGAGAAAAGGAGGTGAAGGATTCGCCGGCCATCGTCATCGACCCGTGCTTTTGTCGTCCTCGTCGCAAAGGTATATGCCCTCTATTAGTAGTAGTAATAGTAGTAGTAGTTAGTAGTTAGTAGTAGCAGTAGTAGTAGTAGTTAGTGGTTAGTAGTACTTAGTAGTAGTAGTTAGTAGTAGTTAGAAGGAAGGAGGAGAGTAGTAGTAGTTAGTAACTACCAGTTACTAACTATGTATATGGTTCTTGGTGAAGGTGCCTATATGTTTGGTGTATATGTGGCCACTATTTTGTGCATATGTGGATGTTGGCCTTCGTGCCTATGTTTTTCGCAGGTTTGGTAACCTCCCTGTGTAGGGGAGGTGCTGTCGAAATTTTCAATTGACACTGACCAATTGTTTTTCTTGCAGGAGGACCCGTGGGAGGGACTCGGCGACCTCGATCGACTTCGTCGGCGTTGCTGTTCTGCCTGCACCGCGTCACCTCGCCACTGCACCGCCTCCGCCTCGCTAGCCTATCTTCACCGACACCTTAGGTATATCCCCCTCCTCCTTTTCATGCATGTTTTATATGATCACGTAACTAAGTTAGGCGTCTCCCGTTCGAAAGAGATACGGTCGGAGGTATGTAAAATCTTTGCATATCTGTGACCATATCTGTTTCGGATTGTCCACGTATTTTGGACAGCCCGTTGATGCGTAGATGATGTTAGTTTCCATGGTTCGCTCTGGTCTAAGAAGGACTTTCGTCATCACCTCCCTGTTGTTCTCCGGATGCACACTCTCCCTTTCGGGACGTGTATCGGGAGAACAACGGGGAGGTGCTACCGAAATTCTGTCTCGGATCGGAGCGGAGCATGGAAACTGACATCATCTGCGCATCCGCGGGTGGGATTAGGACCTATCCTCACCTATTAGACACTAGGCACGCTGTGTAGATGCATTTGCTGGTTATATTGCTCGCTTACATATGTATATGATAGAGGATGGAGAACCGTGATTGGATGTACACGGGCCATGCTAGTATGACCCCTGAGTGGATGACTAAGACTAATGCTTTCTTGGAGCATTCATTTGGCGAGGCTGCTCAAGGGTCCATTCGGATGTCGTGTCCCTGCGTCAAATGTGACAACCGTGTAAGAAAGACAAAGAAGGCTGTGGGGAAGATCTTATCTTGTATGGATTCACGCCAAACTATACCCGCTGGATCTACCATGGTGAAGCCAATCGTATTAGAGAGGAGGTGGTGAGACCACGTCTCGAGGCTTTTGATGGAGATGCCGGGGTCGCAGACTGGATGGATGACTTTCAGGAGGCATGGTTCGGTGAAGGATTTGAGGACGAGCGAGAGGAATCCGCAAAGGAGTACTACGAGATGTTGTCTTTGGCATAAAACCCCTTCACGAACAGACACGAGTTTCGCAACTGGATGACATGGGACGCCTGATGGCGTTCAAGTCGTAGTGTAGCATGAATCGAGACAACTTCGATGCTATGTTGGCAATTATTGGATCTTTGCTTCCGGACGGTCACATTCTGCCGAAGAACTTGTACGAGTCACACAAACTTCTTCGTGCACTTAAGATGCTGTATGACCAAATTCATGCTTGTCCTAAGGGGTGCGTCCTATTTAGGAAACTGCACGAGAAAGCAACACACTGTCCAAAGTGCAAATCCTCTAGGTATCTGGTCGACCCTAGTGATGGCAAGAAGTCACAGCTTGGTATCCCCGCGAAGGTCCTACGGTACCTTCCTTTCTTACCGAGGACCCAACGACTGTTCATGACAGAGGAGTCCACGAAACAGATGACATGACAAAAGATACAACCCGAACAAGATACAACCCTTCTGCGCGTGGTGTGTTCACGGGAAGTTCCCATGCCCATTATGCAAGACAACTATAAAGTTCTATCATCTGAAGAAGGGTGCCAGAGTCGCTTCTCCGTCCAGTTGTGGCTCCTCCTCCTCCACAACCTTTTGTTTTTGGGACTCCAGTAAGTATGTCTGCTGGTTTATTCCTTTAGCTTGTGCGAAGTTGATGCAGATACTCATGAATTGACTTCTTTGTGCAGCAAGTGTCTATGAGTTCGAACCCGATGGTTCAAGGCGGTGGTCCTTCTCCACAGCAGGGGTGCCCAAGTGACACTCCTCCACAACCTAGGTTGCCAGATGGATCTTCTTCACGGGCTGGCTGGTCAGGATGGCCCTAGGTACTTCTCCCTTGTCTATTTTCATGTTGCCCGGACTTGTATTAGACATAGACTTGTGTTCGACTTAGACTTGTGACATATTCATAGCTATGGGATGGATTATGGACTCTATGTGATGGATTTATGGACGACATTTGTGTATGTGATGTATTATGGACTTATGGACGTTTGTGATGGATGTTTGTGATGCTATATGTGTATGATGGATTGTGAATGATGGATGTGATGATATATATGTGATTTGAATGGTGGATGCGATATATATGTGATTTGAATGGTGGATGTGATGTACATGTGATTTCAATGGTGAATGTGATATATATATATCTGTCTATTTTTGTCTCTGTATTGTTGGAAAGCAAAAAAATAAAAAATAGCAATTTTTTTCTATTTGCCGAGTGTCACACTAGGCAACTAAATTAGTTGGCGAGTGCAATTGCCATTGCACTCGACAACTAATTATTAATAAAAAAATAAAAAATTTAGTTACCGAGTGCTAGGTGGCTGGCACTCGCCAACTAAATTTTGGCAGAAACAATAAAAAAATTAGTTGCCGAGTGCCAGCTGCTGGCACTCGGCAACTAATCCGTCAAGGTTGACGACCCAATTTTTTTTGCCAAGTGCTTGACCTGGCACTCGGCAAATTAGTTGCCGAGTGCCCGAAATCTGACACTCGACAACTAAATTAGTTACTGACTCGCTGTTTGCCGAGTGCAAATTGCTAGTTGCCGAGTGCCCCTAGCACTCGACAACTCGGTGATTTCCTGTAGTGATACGACCAAGCCGTTTTTTAATGTTGTGTGTAAAGGTGAGCATCGGGCCGGCCGGCCCGGTCCGGTACGGCACGGGCCCGGGGCCCGGGCTTGGCCCGGTCCGTACGGGTAAGGGCCATAATGGCCCGCGTGTCGCCGGGCCGTGCCTTCACAGGCCGCCGTGCTTGCTCGCCAGCCCAGGCCCGGTCCGTGGGCCGAAATACGGGCTGTGCCAGCCCGTTAAGCATGGGGCCCAACAAACATCGGGCCAGCCCGTAACCCGCATCGAGCAAGGAGGAAGAGGAGGAAGCGCGTCGGGCGGCGGTGAGCGCGGGAGAGGAAGCCCGACGAGAGGAAGGGGACGCCGCCGCGAGCTTGAGGAAGAGAAGGGACGCCGCCGCGAGCTTGAAGAAGCGCGCGGACCCCGTCGACGGTCGCAGATGCCGCGAGCATGAGGAAGAGGTGCTTGCGGCTGCGTTGTCGGGTGGAGCAAAGGACAAGGAAGGTGGAGGAGACCGCCACCATGGGCTCACGGCTCCCGTGTGCAGCGCGAGGATGGGGAGGTGGCGTTGGGAGGAAAGGGGCGTGGGGGAACCAGGGAAGGGAAAGGAATGACCGAGTAGTAGTGGGCTAGGGTTCTATAGAATTGGTAACATGGGCCTTAGCAGGCCATGACAAAGCACCGGGCCACTCACGGGCCTGTTGCAATTTCACGGGCCGTGCCGTGCCGCCTGGCGTGCCGAGGCCTCGGCCCAAGCACGGCCTGCTACGTGCCGTGGGCCACCACGGGCACGGTTGCTGACCGGGTCGTGCCATGCTCGGACTGGGCCGAATTGCCGTGCTTTGGGCCGTGCCTCCGGCCCACGGGCTGCATGCTCAAGTTTAGTTGTGTCTGCTGAGGAAACTTGATGCATTAACATCAAGGAGTTGTCGCACAAGGGCTAGGCCCAACACCAGTGATCATGTCGTCGATCGCTCTAACGTCACAATATGGAAGCCAAGGCTGGTCTTTTTTTCTGACAAGAGAAGAATTATATTAGATAATAGCAGCATATATAAACACATTACAAGTATTCCAGGTTACACGTAAATATCTAAAAATTAATTTTCATCTAAATTGTACCCACAGTGTACGACACTTTGTAGTATGGATGACCGTACATACCTGGGAATAGATGCCCAACAAACGATGACTAAGAGTCTGTTTGGATCTTTCCCTCCAAATTTTAGAGCTCTAAACTTTAAAGTTAAAGCTCCAAACAGTGGTATAAATGTAGCTCTAAATTTTAGTTCATCTCACATTAGGGCTTTAGACATAAAAAATGAACTAAAGTGCTCTAAAATTTAGGGACCTCTAAAGTTCAGAGGTAGTAATCTGTTGACATTTCTTAGCGACATATTAAAAATATAGATAAATCTCCATCCTTAGCACGACACCAGAAATGCAGGAGTCACCTTCTAACATCACTTAGAACCAAGTTGTCATCCCTAGCATGATATCAGAAAATGTTGAAATAATCTACACTTGATAATTCATAAAATAATTCTATAGAATATATCTGCAATCGCACAGATAATTCTCCTATTGTAGCATTTTACCCGGTGAGATTCTCCGAGTATCGTTGATTTGTTTATGCCAAAAGGAAAACTTTCAATTAATTGCAAGAATTAAATAAGGGGTAGAAAAGGAAACCTAATAAATGCATATAGTTTAGACTATAAATGTGCAAACCTAAGATTAGACCGACCTTTCTTATGCTTTAGAAGGGGTAAGTCATGTCAAGATAAATAAATATGATAATAATGGTACAAGATAAAAGGTATTCCAGAGATAGAAATAGACTCACTAATATAGTCAGGCAACTCGAGATTTGGTTAGAGTAAAAGAATCCTAAGTAATTACCAAATAAAAAGGAACTAAGCACACCCTACCTACATACTATAATTTATAGCATAACTGACTCAGAAAACATTATAAGGAGCATCAACTAGGGATGCTATTAAGATGGAACCGTCACCTCCGTTGTGACCGCGCTCTGCCAGGACTATGTGCCAAGGGTGGACTACAAAGGAATCAACGCAGCTATAAGAGTCACCTACGTGAACTACCACATGACACGGCACATCAGGAGACATCCGTAGGTACATATAATATCTAGGCACCATGCCTACATAATACATACCACCTAACCCACTCGAGAATTGAATTAGGCGCTTTACGATCTTATAAAGATAATCATCACCAATCTTAACTATATCTAATATGCCAATAGAATAAACTAAGAATTCAATCAATAGCAATATAATAATGAAGTATAAAGTCATAATGAGATACAAGATAAATTACCGATCTCCAGACAGATGAATCTGGAATCCCGAGCGTATTGCCCAACTCCACTTGAATCTTGCTAGCTACCTAGCTAATAACTTGAAGCACTAGATTTCTAATCTAATATGTGGAAACCCTAGATCTATTCTATTCTGGCTCTGACTTGACTTGGATCAGTTGAATAATAATTCTCCTCAGGGGGGTGGGGGGGGGGGGGGTACAGGGCTCCATTTGTAGCCAGGTGGGGTGCATGACAGTAGTTGGATCAAAACGACTTCACGTAGGGCTCAGATTAATCCTCAAAGGCAGTGGAGGAAGCTTCCAAAAGACGGTGGCTAGTGGGCCCAGGGGGATGCCGCCAGACCCCACATGGTGGGGTCTAGGGCTCCGCTTCTCTCTGGTGTCTGCGGGATCTGTCGACAAAATATGCGTTGCAATCTACCTAGGGGGTACCCTACGGTAGTAGATTGTAGGCGGAGGTGTGGCGACGGCGATCAAGCATAAAACAGAGAGCGTAGACACGGCGATTTATACAGGTTCAGGCCGGCAAATCGCCATAATACCCTACGTCCTGTGTTTTGGTGGCTGGATTGATATGAGTATTAGGTTACACGAGGTGTAGATGAGATCTAAGAGGTTATCAGAGAGAGTTTTCGAGGGGGTCCCTGCTCGCCTTATATAGCCGGGGAGCAGGGTTACAGTATCCATATCCTAACAGATCACGATCGGCCCCTTAAGGCAAGGGAGCTGAGCCTATCTTCTAGGATCTTTCTTGGCGAGCAAGACTTCTTCGGAGTCCCTGGCGAGCATGACGTGCTGGTTGCGTGCCGCAGGGCCTCGCGAGCTGGGCCGTCCTCCGGTCGGCAGGCCCATAAGGTCCCTGGGGATATGCCGAGATAATATCTCCAACAAGTACCCGATCACGTTATATGCTTTATGGCGAGCCCGCAGCGTTGCCCTCGACGTTTTTCAGCTGGTCACCATCATGTGAAGTCGTCGTTGCAGAGTTCCGACTAGGTTGACTTGTCGAGGCGTTGCTTGGAGAGGCCTCTCGACCAGGTCAGGCTGGTCGAGAACGTCGTAGCTTGATGCGTGAGCAGGTCGCCTTGCCGGATGCTGCAGGTGCTTGTCAGAAGGATGTGACGTGCTGAATAAGAAAAAACTTTTGAAAAGTCCTTCCCTGGTGAAGTGTACCCACTTAGGCTCTGCAAAAAATAACATAAGAATAGGAGAGCTATGACGAGAAGAAAATCAATACATTCACTGCTAGGTGAAGTGTACCCACTTAGTCCCTGAGCATGGTAGCAGGTGAAGTATGCACGTGATGCCATGCTTTATAAAAAGATGCATAAGGTATGTAACTAAAGACTGAAGCATGAGTTTTGTAAAAAACGACTGTTGTTGAAACTTATTAGCGTCGCACCACAAATAGAGATAAATCCCTATCCCCGGTACGACGCCAGAAATGCTTATGGGTATTTCTTATGACTATTGGATAAATCCACAAGCGCACAGATTATACCGCTGTAGCACTTCACCTAGGAGTATTCCAAGGTATTGTAATTTATTTTATCCCAAGGGAAAGCTGAGCTAGAAATGATAATTAGAGAGAGATCCAAGAGAGTGCCTCAAATTAGTATTGACTAGTATAGGGGGGTAAATGATAAATGTGATAGGAAGGGGATTGATGAATGAAGAGCCTAGGTAAATGATACTTAGAACGGACTAGACAAATTAGCTAGGTGGGAGGACAACGAGAGAGTACAAGGGACTCCTAAGCAATTCACTCTACTTTAATATACTTAGCTAATTAACTAGACTAAACACTATAGTTTGCCTCCTCAATACAAGTATGCTAGGCGAGGGGATAGATCAGTAGGAGGACAAAACTCCTACCGGACCGCGCCCTCCTGTTGTCTTGAAGCCCTACCTTTTAATAACTTATCTGACACGTGTGGTGGAATACTAAGGCTAGATAGAGCTATCACCTTCTACTAGCATCCACGAACAATCCACGCAATAAGCAGTAATCAAGGATAAGCTAATATATAAGCACCACGCTTACACACAACTTATTACTTTGACTACGATCAATAATCAAAGCACCCTATGATAGGCAATGATCGCATACAGGAAAGGTCACAAGGATCACAGACTATAAATGTAAAGGCTATTAAAGAGCAAAAGCATATAACAATACTATATCTAGTATAGTAATGCTCAAAGTAAATACTAAGTAAAGTAAAGGGAAAGGATAATATATTGATAAAGACAAAGTCTTACAAAGAAGAAAAGATACAAGAGCTACACCAGACTTTCCAGAAGACAACTCCGGAAATCCTGAGCAAGCTCGATTCAACTCTAACTCCCACTCTAGACTAACTACTAGAACAATTCTAAGGAATAGAGCTTGTAGGCTTCTTCACCATGTGTAGAGGGGGGGGGTATGACCCTCTATTTATAGTAGAGGAGTGGAGTAGGGGCTACGCCATCGCCACATCAGCGATCCAGGGCCTCCAATCCTCCACCATTGGATCAAACCGCCTTTGCAACCGTCATTGGATGAATGGTGGTGATCCAACACGTGGGGAAGGAGTATGGCGGTTGGGAGGAGCCAACCGACATAGGGGGTGGTCGGCCGACCCCCCTATGGCTAGTGGGCCCCCCTCTACCCTCCAGGGTGTGGCCCCACTGGTCAAGGACTGCTTGAAGACCAGGTGGGCCCTTTGGATGGTCGACCGACCCCCCCTAGGGGTCACTGGCCCACCTCCTGCTCCCTGGTGCTGGTCCCACCTATCATTGAGGTTATTTGCTGGTTCTGAGGTGGTTGTCACGTTTATCTCCTTGGTGTGGGCCCATGGATCCTTGTGCTTTGCTTGTGAGCCGTTGAGAGAAAGCACGGAGTGATCCAATGGATGGATTTCACTATAGAGTGCCTCTCTTGGATCATGGCCGAGGGGGAGAGCTAGCTTGGCCCATAGGGTGGTCGGCCGACCCCCTATGTGGGTCCCACTGCCTCTCACTCCTTATTTCTTCATCCCTGCACTCAAACACTGATGGACATGTGAAACTGGTTATTTGATAAACTATGCTCATGATGTGTTTGTTTTATCCCTGATCCAGAGGTTGGTGGCACAATTTTAAGTATAGAAAAGTTAATCATAACTTGTGCCAACAAGATCCCCCAAGCTTAACCTTTGCTCATCCCGAGCAAACAATCAAACTTAGCTTGATGGATCAGGAGTTGCTACTATGCTTCATATTTCAAGAGTACTAGATCTACAACAATATACTTCTCTTTTGAATGGAAGAATTAGCAATAAAGACTCACCCATATTACCTTAGTCCTTCATGGGGCTTATAGCTTTATCCTTTGTCTTGAGAGGTTGAGAGATAGAACAACTTGATTGGAGCACTGGTTTTCTCATTCTTTCACAAGTTTCATATCGGAGGTTTTCAAGATTTTGTAAAAGAGAAATTTGGTGTTCCTCAAATAGCATTCTCAAGTCGCTCATATGGTGTATGATTCCTTACCAAGGCACATATCAAAGTTTTCCTTCTTTCTTCCTACTTCTAAAGCTTATGTGAGGCTATAGGTAGGGATCAAAGATGTAGCAAACTTACCTTGCATATATTGTAAAGTCAAATCCCGGATCCAAGGAGAGAAGTGTCATACTCTTAGATCAAGATGTGCAAGTGTGTGGAAATATGGAAAAAGATCAATACTCCTATAAGATCTCTCTTTCCTAACTTATAAACTTTGAGACATAGCTATCTTTATTTATTTTTCTATAAGCTTTGAAGATTCTCATTATTATTATTATTATTTTCAAAAGAGCTTTGGAATGCTCATAAATTTTGGGACTTTAGAATGCCCTTGAATTTTTTTATAATTTTGCATAGTCTATGTCTCATTTGCTAGCAACAAATTAGAGAGAGATTTTCTACTATAGCATGGGGTATGAACTATGTGGAAATGTAAGGCATGTTTTTGCGTACTTCCAGTGTAGAAGCAGCATGTATATGTGGCGTGTATGTGATCTTGATCTTGGGAGCATGGTAAGTCTCTCAACAAGGGTCACAAAACTTGACCAAACTCAACACAAAGTAAGCAACTTATGTAGAAAGCTTATATCATGAAAGATCATATATGGCTTTGGTAGGACTTATCACTATTGAGGAATAACAAAGTGTTTTGTCGTTTTAAGAAATAAAACTCCGATAGTCATTCTTGCTTAGAACAATATCGTAGCAGCTCTTATCTTGTCATATCATGTCTCACAACAACTTAGACTTAGTTACAGCATTTGCAACCCACAAAAGTTTGAGGTTCATGATGAATTCTTTTTAAGCCAAGTAATATATACTTAGAGAAATATCAAGTTGTAAACTAAGTACTAGAGAGATGTTTAGCAGAGCAACTATTCATCATTTCCATAGGAGATATAGATTTTTCATAAAGCATGTGAGAGTGGAGTAGAGAAAGTATTTTTATTATTTTCAACATATGCAGATATTTTTTTTAGATGCAAAGCAAAGATAAGCAGGAAATGCATAAATATAAATGCTGAAATTAAAAACTTACCTTAGTGGGGGAGGGAACCTCCCCCAAGCTTGTTCTTTGCTCAGTGGTGTGGCGGTTGTGGATGGAATTGCCGCCACATGTCCCACTGCCGATGCTGTTCTGCTTGCATAGCTTGGATATCTACGGTAGTTTGCTGGATGATGCGTGTTGTCTGATAATGCTCAACACTCAGCTCACCAAAGGTGTTGGTGAGATGATCGAACTGTTGCCGCAATTCACGATGCTCCCTTTCTCATGTGGATGAGAAGGATGCTCGTGCTCTTTGCGGACGTGAGGATCGAGGAGGCATGCCGCTTGAAGTGTGCATGGGATAGGAAGATGTATTGTCTTCCTCCTCGTCCATAGTTTCTCGGGAGGAACCACCTTGCTCAAGATGAACAAAGTATAGCCCCTCCTGAGGTCTCCTGTCTGCACCTGCAAAACCTCTTTATCCAATGCCTTGATCTAGATCAAGGGTTAGCTTATGGGTCCTATACAATTGAAGTTGCCTATTTGGAAGAGGCACCTCAATTGTATGGCCACTGTAGATCATTTTAAGATTACCAGTGGCATCTCTTTTTAGCATTTGAGAAATTGTAACATATTCTTCTGAGATCATAGCTAAAGGAGCAGAGATGTAAACCAAGGGGTATGTGCCATTTAGCAAGTTCATGGATTCAGCAAGAGGAGTAATTAAAGATGTGAACTGAATAGATTCATTACTCTCAAGTGAACTTTGCCAAAATTCCACTAAGCATTTAACAGGAGAGATTTGAATTTTGTTGACCATGGCATATAGCAATTTTAATTCCATGTCATTTATCACGCTATCATTCCTTCCAGGAAACAAAGTCATTTTCATCCAAAAATGCATGAAACGAAGAGTTGGATTATGAACCGCCTCAGGTTTAGGATTTGAACAATTATTAAGAGCAGAGATAGAGAACCAAAACTTTCTCTTGTTAAACTTACACATGGCAAAGTCTACATCTATGCATGAATCATCAAAACCAAGAGCAGCACTTAGATGAATCCAAGTTAAACTAAAGCTTTGATTAAACATGTGAAGGGATATTCCAACATTAGAGGTTTGGAGAGAGCATAGAAACTCTATGGTGAGCAATTCAATTCCAAACTCTTCTATTTGCCAAAAGCTAGACCAACCACTCGTGGAAAAGATAGTATTAAATTCGTTGGTCATACCTGCGTTGAAGAGAAGATTCGGATCCAATATCCTTGTATGCTCGAAAGATCGATCCTAGAGAGAGATACCTTTGATACCCTGGTTGGTCAAACTAGAGACCGCTCTATTGATCGTAGGTCCTCATCGGGGGTACCATGATTGCCCCGATGTGTGGTACCTCCATCGGTACTTCCTCTTCCTCCTAAGGGAGTTCTTCGGTTTGGAGGCCCTCCCAAGTGTATCGGGCAGAACCTCCCCTTCTCCTTCCTTGGGAAGTATCATTGGATTGGCGGGAGCGTCGGGATGAGCTCTGACTCATATCTTGCTTCATTGACTTAAATGCGGATGTCAATGGGTTCTTCATCTTTTTAGAGAAGAAGAAGGACACAAGGGCAAGACTAGGAAGAGTATCACTATTTCTCTTGAAAGGAGAGAGCAAGGCAAGGAGAGGCTTGAGATAGAACTGAATTCTGGTTGAGGTGTGAGGGAATCTCCTTGCATGGGGTTTTATAAGGGAGAGGAGATGGCACCAAGGGGTTGCCATGGGGTGGTCGTCCGACCACCCATGGGATGTCCCTTGGGTGCCATGATCACAAGCCTTAGTGGATGTCTTTCACAAAGCAAAAGAGAGAGAGGAGGTGACCATAGGGTGGTCGGCCGACCACCATATGGTGGGGAACCCACTTATGATTTTTCTAGTGCTTGGTGAAAGTTGAAAGGTGCTATGTGATGTGATCAAAGGCTAAGTTAAAGTGGTCAAGATTCTCCTCTTTAAACAAAGAGTAGTGGGGGAGAAAGGTATGTCATGCTTTGCTCAAAGGTGATTGATGTGTTTTTCTTTTTCAAAGCATGACAAAGTGAAAGTGGAATGTGTCATGATTCCCCACTTTGGACAAGGAGTAGTGGGCGACAAAGGTGTGACATGCTTTAACCAAAAGTGATTGAAGTAAAGCATGACAAAGCAAAAGAGATGTCTCCTAAAGATAAATCTGATTTTTGAAAGCAACACTACTCAAATCATGAAATTCTTGTACAAAGGATGGTGGGGAAGAAAGAGGAATGATCACCATGCTACTAGGGTGGTCGGCTGACCCCTAGTGCTCCATATTGTTTTTTCTTTTTCTGTTGTAAAGGTCCCTAATTGATTTGTTATTAACTAAGCCAAGGTAGGGTGCATATGGTTGGTCGATCGACCACCCCTATGACCCTATCTTTTGTCAACTTTCAATGTTAAACTAACTCTCAAGTTTTATTTAAACTAACTTTGTTATTTCTAAATTTTAAGTATGAAAGTAAATGTTTTAACTAAATGAAAGAAGGGAAAATAAAGGATAACTACCAATTTACCTTTCGGCAAAGGCTCCTTGATTTTAAGTCCTTGGAGTAGGACTCTCCTTCTTGTTCATTCTTCGGGTGCACATGATGGCTCCGGGGACGGAGACCACGGGGCGTGCACCTCCTTTGCTTTCCACACCTGCCTTGGATTGGCAGGTTCATCTTCCTCGAGTTCGTTGATCTTGGCCTCTGGGTATTGCTTCTTTGGGCGCAAGGCTCGAACTCTTCTTCTTGGTGGTTGTGTTTTAACCTGTTTGTTAAGTTTATAACCGTTGAAAGCACATTTTATCTTATGACTCGGGAACTAGAAGTGTATCTGGCCCGATCCAACGTAGATAACTGTGTTGGTGGTGTTGAGGAAGGGTCGTCCCAAGATGACGGGGACTTCCACGTTAGCTCCCATGTCGAGGATGATGAAGTCGGTGGGGACGTACTCATCTTGGATGTTCACCAAGATATCCCTCGCGAGTCCCTCGGGAAACCGTTATGGTTTGATCGGCCATCTACAGGCGAACACATGTGGGGACCAAAGGTCCTCCTAAGAGATTATCATATGTTACCTTTGACATGATGTTGATGCCTGATCCGAGATCGCAGAAGGCGGTGTGGAATGTTTGCTGTCCGATTGAGCACTTGATCGTCGGGACGCCTGGATCTTCCTTCTTCATGATGAAGGGAGGATCGAGAAGATAGCCCCAATAGGAGCGTAGTGGAGGCTTACCGAACTTGGTTATAACCATGTTAACATGCTCAATGGAGTCCTCTGGTTTCCCAGGGATATTACCCTGTTCTAAGGATGGCATAGCTGCTGCTAATTGAGCTAATTGAGTTTCTAGCATTTTATTAAAGCTCAATTGATTTTTCATAGCAGTTGTAAAGCTATCCATTTTCTAACCAAAGCTTTCAAGAACTTTATCAGTGACAATCATTTTCTTATTTATACCATCATTAATTCTAGATTGCCCTAGAACAAGATCTTTCAATGAAGGTTGATTGTTATTGTAATTGTTATAATTGCCATTACCTCCATTACCTTGGTAGAAGGGGCGTGAATTCCAGCTTCCTGGTTGTTGGGGTCGATACCCGTTGTTGTTGTTGTTGCTGCTGATGATGAAGTTCACGTCCTCCTTCGGTGTCTCGGGGCAACTGTGGCCCGAGTGATCATTTCCTCCGCACACTTCACACCATGTGTCAGCTTCAATGGCTTATGTGGCGGCGACAGGGTAGATGGCCTCTCGTTCCTTCTTGGAACCTTCTTCTATCTTCTTCATCAAGAGGTCCATCTTGGCAGAGAGCATGTCCACCTCACTGATGATGTGCATACCTCTTTTCTTTGCATGGAGACGTTCCTCACCCCAACCTTGGTTGGTTACCATCTTCTCGATGAGGTCCTTGGCACTTCTTACCGTGTGTTGGAGAAATGCCCCTCCAGCGGCAGCATCAAGGTGACTACGAGCCATGCTAGTCAGCCCATGGTAGAACCCTTGAATCAGGAGCCAGTCGTCTATCCCATGATGAGGACAGGCATGAACATACTCCTGGGACTGCTTGAAGGCCAGGTGGGCCCTTTGGATGGCCGGCCGACCCCCCTGGGGGTCACTGGCCCACCTCCTGTTCCCTGGTGCTCGTCCCACCTGTCATTGAGGTTATTTGCTGGTTCGGAGGTGGTTGTCACGTTTATCTCCTTGGTGTGGGCCCATGGATCCTTGTGCTTTGCTTGTGAGCCGTTGAGAGAAGGCACAGAGTGATCCAATGGATGGATTTCACTCTAGAGTGCCTCTCTTGGATCATGGCCGAGGGGGAGAGCTAGGTGGGCCCATAGGGTGGTCGGCTGACCCCCTATGTGGGTCCCACTAGCTCTCACTTGCTTCATTTCTTCATCCCTGCACTCAGACATTCATGGACATGTGGAACTGGTTATTTGATAAACTATGCTCATGATGTGTTTGTTTTATCCCTGATCCAGAGGTTGGTGGCACAATTTTAAGTATAGAAAAGTTAATCATAACTTGTGCCAACAACTGCGAATACCCGCAGTCCCTGAGCCCGATGTAAGAAACTAGGAGATTCTTGTATCGGGATCATGTATTGAAGACTGAAACATAAGTTTAGTAAGAAATGACTGCGAATACCCATAGTCCCCAAGCCTGATGTAAGGAACTGGAAGGTTCTTGCATCGGGATTATATTGCTTTGTTCGCAGTCTCCGAGTTTCAGTCCCTGGGTGTTTCGCTATTCCACGTCGTCGTTCCTTGTGCCACGGTTGCAGTCCCCGAGCCTTGCTCGGTGTAACTTGGACGAAGTCCCCGAGCCTGGTCGAGTTTGCGACCAGGTGGCTAAGTCATAGTTGCGGTCGACGAAGTCCCCGTGTATCGTTGTATCGAAAGTGTTGTGGGGCTTGTCGATCAGTCTACTGTAGCCATGTTACTGTAGCTGCAGAAAAGAAATCATAACAAGATTGCGTGTCCAGTCCCCGGGACTGTGGTGTTAGTGGTTTTTCTGAAATTATTAACCTGAAATTGGGGAAATTAACTGGAAGTAAATACGAAATGAGGAGAAAGGTGGTAAGTGGGCTGTATTAACCGCGTGATTAGCGGCCCAAGTGGTGGCGTGGAAGGAGGAGTCGTCGTGGCGGTTCCGTATTCGACCGTCGTGGTTTCCCAAAAACCCTGGAAGGCGAAGCGCAGCGCCGCTTGGTATAAAGGGTAGACTTCAGTATGGGCGGGATGGGAAGAGTCGCGTCTTTGTCTTCCCGTGAGCGTGTTTGAGATCCAAAGAGTTGTATTCTCATTTCTCGAGGCTTACATATATGGAATATGAGGGGGCGGCGTCTTTGCTATATATTTGGGTGAGGGACGGGGTGAAGAGTTGTCCAATTCTTTTCATGCTCGTTGGTCGCACGGGGTGAGCAAAGAGCACGAGGGTTTTCTTGACGCTGCGATCTTTGCGGGGGGATGGATCTTGGCGGTGCACGCTTTGCGGCGGGTTCTGCCGCCTTGTTGATGCTGCCGGAGGACTTCCTCTTTCGGATCCTGCTTCGTGTCATCGAGGATGGTGGCAATGTCCATGAGTATCTGAACCTTCATCAGGTGTGTCGTGTCTTCCGAAAGGTTTGTGATGACGGTATGATGATTCGGCTCTTGTCTCTTCAGCGGATTCAGAATTATTGTCGACCCTACCGCCTTTCGCTGGAGTCTGCCTTCGAGGAGCGTTTCCTGGAGGCTGATCATCGGGAAGCTTTGTTCGTTCATGGTGTGGAAAGGTTGATGTTTAGAGGGCGAGATTCTACTTGTCAGGCGCTCATTGGTAGGGCAGTGGCGGCTGGAGATGATGTCGCGTTGTACTTTAGAGCCATGATGCTATATTACGCGGATCTAGCAGACCTGGAGGCGCTTGCCATCATCGATCGACTTAGTGGAGGTGCCCTTCTAGATGGCTGGTTTGGTAATCGAGGCTTGAGTCATCTTTGCTCCCGGTCCCGTGATGATCTTCACGTCATCTGGCGACGGTGGTGGATTCGTGCCCGAAAGATGTGCCAGAGTTATTCACCAGTGATCCTCATGTCTGTATTTGGGAGGAGTGTCGTTGTTTTGGACCACCAGGTAACAACATGCCTGGGATTATTATGTATTGTAGCCGGCAATGCTGAATTCGCCATGAATTTGAACTCTAGACTAGGAACATAAGTGATGTGGTCGCTTATCGTATTGGTAGGATGAAGTTGTAATTGTTGAAGTCACTGATCCGAAATGTGGCCCCTTCTCTTTTGATGCTTTGACTTTATTTTCATGCTGCATTTTGCTGCGGGACAGTGGTAATTTGTATCTCGGATACAAGTTTTCAGATACAAGTTTTCGGATGTGTAAGTGAAAACTACAAAGCTGTAATATATATCCGAGGCGGTGAGTTTTGTTTCACTTGTATGTCCTGTCATGCCTGCTAAGTCATGAGCCATAGCGATGAATCGTTCGGCCTTGAGTCTCAAATGGTCCATATTGTATGTAACAGAACCGCCCAAATTACAAAAACTCAAGTCCAAAAACCGATCGCCGATGCGATAAATTTTTGTCCTTAGGCTTCCATAACCCCGGTAGTCCGTGAAACCACGACGGATTTCATTCCTTGCTCATTCTAGCAGAGAATCGCTTTAGTTCAACAGACCATCCATACGTTACATAAAGTTCAAATATGAATACATCAGAGCACAAAGTTTTAAAAGTTATTACAGAGCCAAATCTCTTGCAGCGGAAACAGTTTTGAAACCAACTCACACACACTTAGTTCATTACAGTGCCAGTAATAAGTCGTTTCTCACAAAAGCATAGATGAGACTTCAGAAGTGACCATCGCCCATGGTCCTAGTTGTCGCCCATAGCTGGGTAGAGACAGTTGATGCAGTACCCGTAGTACATCTGTCCATCTGCAACAACATTGGGAACAGAGCCCTGAGTACTCGAGTGTACTCAGCTAGACTTACCCATCTTAAACTAAAATAAAAACACCAAGGATAATGCAGACTTTTATGGTGGTACAAGGTCGAACTCTCTTTTGCGGAAAAGCATCTACTGATGAGTACTTAATACTGAAGCCACATTTTATAAAGATTACCTGTCTTCTAAATTAGCATCTGTACTAAACAATACACTTGATTAAACAGAGAATGACCAATTTGCCCTTCTGTCTCACCATATCATTCCATCGGAACCATTCAAGTAATTAATTGTTCCCACGCCAGTGTACCAAATGTCAGGTTCTTACTAACGGGGAGAGACCGCGATTCGAATCGAATTCCTATCCAGCTGGAGAGTTTATTCCTCACGCAAACCTCGCAGCCCTTGAACGGGGGCGCGACAGTCGCCTATTCTACCATTCAAACCAAGGTCGATTCAGAATCCTACGCAACAAGCCCGAGGACCGTCCGACACCCGGTAAATCCTCCGACTAGGGATCAGCTAGCCGGCCCAGCCTTACTCTCCGCGTCCTCGCCAACCCGCACCGGCTTGCGATTTGTTTCGTCCTTGGTTCGGCTAGTAGGTAGGTTTCGCGGCTTTAACGAGTTATCTTGCCAGCTAAGGGTTGAGGCATGCGTTCAACATGACAAGAGGGACACCACCCAATCGGCCCGCCAAAAGGCAGACACATACGCAAGGTACCGGCCTAGGGCTGGCAGCTCAGCTAGATGTTGCCGGTATCAGACGTACAGACAATTTATCAACCTTCCCGGTTGCCTTTCCATTCCATGATATCTTTCATACCCCGGCTTCTCCACGTAGAGCAATACGCGACTTGTGTTACCGAGGGACTCATGTTTAATTAGCAGGGCTAAGCATCTATCTTTACTATGCTACCAGGTTAACAAGGATATATGGATATCAAAAGCAAGGAGGTTAATATGCAACAATTAGGTTCACCCAACTCCTATACTTAATGCAAGAACATAGTGTAACATAGTAAATTAATATCATAAGATAGGGTTAAAATGCACCGGGGCTTGCCTTTCTCGAACGAGCTAGGCTGGTGATCGGGACACTCCTGGAGTTCCTCTTCTGGTTCCTCGTTCACGTGCCCTTCGTTGGCTCCTTGCTGAGTGGCTTCTTCCTGCTCCCGGGGAAGTTCGTACTGTGCTTCCTCCTGCGATCCTGTATGATGCATAGATGCAAATGATATGAGACAAGGTATATTATTACCTATGCAAGATGGTGAATATGCTAAAATGTGACATGCTCAGGATGTTCTTTTCTTTAGTGTTTTCCGAGTAGGTGCAAATTTCTTCGCTTGTAATTCTTTATTATAGTTGTAATTAAGAAAATCAACTTCTCACACAAGAGACTAATACTAACAATAGGGTTTAGTTTCAGATTACTAACCTAATTGGTTTATTAGTGCTTCAAAGATACACCAAAGCTTAATAAACTAACTAACCTTTCTTAGGAGCAATCTAATTAACTAGAGAATTAACATAGAAGTACACACCCTATGAAAACAGTTCATAAAATTCTAGAAAAATTACAGTAGCTTAAGCAGGGGCAAACTAGTATACTCAAAATTTTCCAAGTTAAAAGGGATAGTACTCTATTATGTACAAAATTAGCAAGTTTAAAGTTAAATAATAGCTAAAAATACTTAGTTCAGTGAAAGTGATGAACTAGCCGGATTAGCATTTTTCCTAGTTACTATTCTTTACTGGAAAGCTACACAAAAAGTTACAACTCTTTTTAACCAAAAACCTATTTACTAAAAATGTTACAAGTTAACAGCCAAAACACCTTTTAAATGCTAGTTATTTATTTTTCCACAGAAACTACCCAGGATATATTTTTCCTAGCTTTTAGAAACCATTTAAGATCTACTGGAATAGGAATTACATTTTTAGCACAAGCCTAAAATAGCTTAACTGATTTATATAGTTTTAATCATTTTTAGAATTTATTTGATCCTACACAGAAAAGTACTACCAAATATACATGAAATATTTTTCCAGGGTAGATCTACTTATAACAAGTACTCACAAATATTTTCATGATTTTTAGATCATTATTTAATGAGATAAGCATTTTACAATTTGTTTCACATTTTGTGAAAATCGGAAAAACAAAAGGCACAGGCCTTTCGGCCCAACAGGCCGAGCAGGCCCAAACAGGCGAGGCAGCCCACTCCCGGCGGGAGCCGGCGCCTGACAGCGGGGGCCCGCGTGATGGGACCCAGGCGTTAGTGACTCAGGGCGGAGGCGAATCTTTCGCCGGTGATATCTCGCCGACGGCAAGGTCTCCGGCAGTGCAGTTTGGCCCTACGGACGCGGCTACGCGAGACAGACCTAGCGCAACCCTAATCGAGTGAAATGGTGGCCGGAGTGAAGCTCGCCGGCGTCCATGGCGGAGCAGCGGCGCGGTCACACGACGGTAGGCCGAGATAGGCCACGACGACTTTGATTGAGCGGGGCTAGGGTTTCACGGTGCTATGGCGAGCACGGGGCTCGCGCTAACGCGGGACAACGACGGCTGGAGGGGTCGTTCCACGGCGCAGTGCATGGCGGAGCCGACGCGAAGCTCGGGCTCATGCGGTAGGGCGAGGAGGGGCCTTACCAAGGCTCACCGGTCGTCGTTGCAGGCTCGGGGAGGCGAGGCGGAGCTGCGGTGGAGATGGAGAGGACGGCGGTGCTCTGCGGTGGCCGGGATGACTAGGATGCCGCTCGGTGGCGCTGCGGCTGTGCACTCTGGTGAGCGTGAGAGCGAGGGCGAGCCGAGAGCGGGAGCGAGGGTGTCCACTTTGGGTGTAGGCGCGGCTCAGCCAGAGCTTGGCGGCCATGTGCGGGTCGCCGGCGGGCATGGCGGCCACGGGACGAGCGGCTCCTGGGCGCGGTCGGGCGCACGTGCGGCGCGCATGACGCGCGGGCGGGAGCTGGCGCGGGTGCGCGGGCAGGCCGGGCTAGCTTCCGCTGATGGGCCGCTTCGTTGGCGCCGGCCCAGTAAGGTAAGGAATCCCTTTTTCTTTTTTTCTTTCCTAAATTTATTTCTTGTTTTGATTTGTTTCTTTTTCAAACAGGTTTAAAAATTCAAAACCAAGCTTTGGGGTGAATACCAAAGTTGTTCCAAATATTCTGAATTAAATTTTTGCTTGAAAGGTCCCGGTCAAATTCTCTATAGTTTTTGAATTAGAATTTAAAATCAAAAGTGAAGCCTTTCTTTTAATAAAAGATAATGATTTCAAAATGGCTTTTAAATTTTGTTTCTCATAATAAACCTAGGGTTTTAAAAGCAAGATTAATTAAGTGCATTGTTTTTAAGACTTGATTCAAACACCATCAAATCTATGAATCCATCTTAATTCATTATTCTAAGCAAAGTTAACTTAACTTGATTTTTAAAGTGAAATGCCATGATGCTTCATGATGATGCTTATGCAATGAATGATTTGCAATGATCATGTGGATTATGCAATGCTTAACACTAGGGTGTTACATCATAGGGCTAGCGCCGCTTTACGCGTAGGATACATAAGGACTCCCAAGGAGGCACGCTGCTGACAACCCACGACGTAGAGGGCGAATAGCTCATGCACGCTTAGGGAGATGCCAGAGGCAGGGCCTTTTTTCGAGAGGCTCGATCGTGGCATGACTAGGGCCTGTGGAGACCGTTCCTGCAGACGCTGGGTGAAAAGGCATGCTGCTTGTAGAGTCATCGACCGTACCGAGGTCGTATACAAATTCTGGGCACATAACCTCATGGCTCCCAACCCAAGTGACATTGCCCGGCTTCTGGGGAAATGCCGCTTGGGAGGTCTGTCGATGGAGTCATAGCGCTTAGGGTAGCTACTTCTATTCGCTATGGTTCATCGGTAGGCTAGCTTTGGGTGCTTTCTGGTTATGGCCAGGCTATTTGGAGAAAACGCCTTATTGCGTTGTGGAGAGGTCGTCGAACACTATGAGAGTGTTTTGAAAAGTTCGCCGAACATTCTATCTTTGTTGTTGTGGTCGCCATATGCTATGGGCGTTTTTAGAGTGATCGCCATATGCCATGGGTGTTTTTGAAGTGATCGTTGTACGCCGTGGGCGTTTTGCAGTGGTCGTCGTACGCCGTGAGCGTTTTGCAGTAGTCGCCGAACGCCGTGAGCGTTTTGCAGTAGTCGCCGAACGCCGTGAGCGTTTTGCAGTAGTCGCCGAACACCGTGAGCGTTTTGTGGAAGTTGAATTGTGTACATGAAGTATGAAAAAACATAGCACCTTTATTTATTGATTGAGAGGTGCATAGTACAAACTTTGTTGGGCTACGTGTATACTAGGACGTCTTCTCGCGGCGCTCAGGGCTGGCGGTCTCTATATTTACTCGCAGGAGAGGTCGGCGGTAGTCGCTGCTGGTTCTGCTTCCTTCTGCTTCTTTGTAGCGGGGTAGTCACTGGTTTCGGAGTTGTACGCATCCTGGATATGGGCTTCTCGACGACGTTGATTGTGTGTTGCTCGCATTCGTATGTGATTTTCAGGTTGGTGCGGAGGCTGAGGATGCCTTGTGGCGCCGGGATCTTCAGCACCAAGTAGGTGTAGTGTGGGACTGCCATGAGCTTAGCGAGCACCGGATGGTCGAGGATCGCGTGGTAGGCTGTTTGGAAGTTGGCGACGATGAAGTTGATGTTCTCAACCCTGAAGTGGTTCTGGTCGCCGGGGAGGGTGATCTGGCCCACCGGTGTCAATGCCTTATTTGGGATGATCCCCCAGAACGAGAAGCTCGGCAGGAGGAGATCCTTCTTCGAGTAGTCGAGTTGGTGGAATGCATCGGCGAAGATAATATTGAGGGCACTGCTGCCGTCGACCAACACCTTCCTGAAGCGGCACGTGGTGATGGTTGGATCAACGATGAGTGGGAAGTGGTCGGGGTATCTATAGTCCGTTCACTCATCTTCTCCGGATAAGCTGATAGGTTGTTCTGACCAGTCGAGGTAGCGAGCGTTGGCCGAATCATCTCCTGTTGCTACGACTGAGTATACGTCTTTGCGGACTTGGCGGCGTCGCCTCTCTCCTTCAACAACCACGCTGCCCCCGAAGATGGAGTACGTCGTTGAAGCTGGTCGGAACTCCGACGCTGGTGGCTCTTGATCTTTGCCTTTGTTAGGGTCATCTTTCTTTGGTCTCTTATCACCTCTTGCCCGCACTGCTGACTCAAGGAGCTCACACTCGCGCATGGAGTGTTTGGAGTTTTTATGTATGGGGCACGGGCCGTCGAGGATCTTCTCATAGCTGACGTCCTAGTTCCTCCTTGGGCTGGCATTCGTGGTGGCGACGTAGCGGTTGTCACGCCTGTAGTCGTACCTCTGTGGATAGCGCTCGTAGTTGCCTGATCGGTAGTCCCGCTGGTCTTCGTTCCTTCCTTCTCTGCGGTAATTTGGTCGGCGGTCACCGTCCCTTGCTCGCTCCGGGGAACGAGAGTGGCGCCTCCTATTCTCCCTATTGCGGCTGGCGTCGTCTTGGTTGGCGTAAGGATTCACGATCGTCATGAGCTCTTCAATGGTTGTTATGCTCTTCCGCGCCAACTTGTTTCGAAGATCGTCTATTCACAGGCCATTGGAGAAGATGGCGATGGCCTCCGGGTCGGAGATCTCTATGATGCTCAACCGCTTGTCAGAGAAGCGCTTGATGTATTCCCAGAGGCTTTCGTTGCTCCTCTGGCAGACGTTTTCCAAGTCGTAACGCGCCCCTGGCTGAACACACGTAGCCTTGTACGTCTTGATGAAGACCACTTTGAGTTGCTCCCAGGTGTCGATGGTGCCTTTTGGGATCTTCTAGAGCCAGCTGTTGGTGGAGGTCGACAACATCATCGGCAGGTAATTGGCCATCACATCTTGATTCCCTCCGGCAGCGTATACGGCAATCTCATATGTGGACGCCCACTAGAGGGGTTTGCCTTGCCTTCGTATTTCTCCACCGACATCACTCTGAAATTCTAAGGCCACCTGATGGCATGTAGATGAGCGGAGAAGGGGCGCAGTCCCCCTGTGGCCGGGGGCACCGGTCCCAGCGTTGGATCGCATCGGGGATTACCGTGCTCATCGTTGTCGTACCGCGGGGATCGTCGTCGGCGCTCCCTTGGAGGGCTTCGGTGTGCCAGTGCAGGTGTTCGATCACGTCGGGCCCTGTTGGGTTCTTTGTCGTCGCGTCGTGGGGATCTTTGTTGGTACTGCCTCGGAGGGCTTTGGGGGTGGTTTCTACTGTAGGATTGACCGGAGAATTCAGGGGGCTGAGCTGCTTTGTTGACCTGGACTGCGGCTGCCATGATGTGGGCCTCTATCTTCTCGATCGCGGGCGTGCCGGGGAGCTTGGATAGCTCGCAGGCGGCTACCGCCAGATTTTCACCCATCTAATCGAACTCGTGCTGGAGGTTGCGTCGTGGCGGGTGATCGCAATTCCTCTGCTGCTGCTCGTGCTGTTCCCGTGCGACGCATTCCTACTCACGACGCTCTTCGTTGCGCTTCTCCTGCTCGCGGCGTTCCAGGTCGCGCCTCTGCGCACATTCGGCGTTGTGCTGTTCCCTCGCGACGCGCTCGGCGTCTGTCTCATTGTCACTGTTGGCACAAATTATGATCAAATTTTACATAACTAAAATGATGCAAACAACCTCAGGATCAAGGCTAAACAAACACACCATGAGCATATTTTATCAAATAACCAGTTCCACATGTCCATGAGTATTTGAGTGCAGAAATGAAGAAATGAAGCAAGTGAGAGCCAGTGGGACCCACATAGGGGGTCGACCGACCACCCTGTGGGCCCACCTGGCTCCCCTCTCGGCCATGATCCAAGAGAAGCATCTTAGAGTGCAATCCAACCATTGGATCACTCTGTGCTTTCTCTCAATGGCTCACATGCATTGCACATGGATCCATGGGCCCACACCAAGGAGATAAACCTGGCAACCATCTCAGAATCAACACCCAACATCCATGATAGGTGGGACCAGTAGCTGGGAAGACCGAGGTGGGCTAGACACCCGAAGGGGGGGTCGCGACCCCCCATCTAGGCCCACCAGGCTCTACTTGGTCCCTAACCAGTGGGACCACCACCAGGAGGCTAGAGGAGGGCCCACCTGCCAATGGGGCGGTCGGCCGACCGCCTCCAAGGGTCGGTTGGGTCCCTCCAACCGCCATACCTCTCCCCCACATGATGAATCACATCCATCCATCTGTTGGTCGGTTTCAAGGTCGGTTGGATCTAAGGGTGGAGGATGGAAGGCCCGGGATCGCTGACGTGGCGCTAGAGTAGCCCCTACTCCACCACCCACTATAAATAGAGGGTCACACCCCCCTCTCTACACATGAAGAATAAGCCTACAAGCTCTATTCCTTAGATTGTTCTAGGAGTTAGTCTAGTGTGGGAGTTAGAGTTGAGTGGAGCTGTGCTCGGGATTTCCAGAGTTGTCTTCGGGAGAGTCTGGTATAGCTCTTGTATCTTTCCTTCTTTGTAAGACTTTATCTTATTCAATATATATATCTTTTCTCTTTACTTTACTTAGTATTTACTTTGAGCATTTCTATACTAGATATAGTCTTGCTATATGCTTTTGCTCTTTAATAGGATTTACATCCATAGTCTGTGATGCTTGTGACCTTTCTCATATGCGATCATTGCCTGTCATAGGGTGCTTTGATTATAGATCGTAGTCAAAGTAATAAGTTGTGTGTAAGCGTGGTGCTTATACATCATCTTATCTTTGGTTATCGCTTGTTGCACGGATTGTTTATGGTAGCTAGCAAGAGGTGACAACCTTGTCTAGTCGTTGTATTCCACCACGTGTTTATAGGCAAGTTATTAAAAGGTAAGGCCCCCATAAGAAGAGGGCGTGGTCCGGTAGGAGTTTTTTCCTCCTACTGATCTATCCCGTCGCCTAGCATACTTGTATTGAGGAGACAAACTATAGTGTTTAGACTAGTTAATTGGCTAAGTATATTGAAGTAGAGTGAAGTACATAGGAGTCCCTATACTCTCTCGTTGTCCTCCCACCTAGCTAGTCTTTCTAGTTCGTTCTAAGTATGTTGCTTTGGGAGGTTTTTGAAGAGATCCCTTTATGAGAGGTCTAGAAAGATGTTTCTTAGAAGGTCTCTTTAGGAAAGGATCATTTTGGGCATTCCCAAAACCAACAAGATCATATGAAAGGTTAGCCTCGAACTCAAAGGAATGGTTTAGATGTTGGATTTCTTCTTCCTTCGAGATTTGTGATATTTGTGGTTCAGGGTCGATGGCACAATCTTTAGATAGAAAAGGTGGTGATTCGGATATTGAGAATTCTTTTCTAGGGGTTGGTTTTTGTTCTTCCTTAGGTCCTTCATTATAATCGTTAGTAGAGGGAGTGTTTTCAAGAATCTTCAAGATTCTTCCCTGCACTAACGGATAAACACAGGAAGGCTCCCCCGAAAGTTATATCAAGAAGTTGTGCAGAATCTTTGCTAAGACCGCCATAAAAGTGTTGTAACAATGTTGGCTCGGTTATAGCAAGATTAGGGCCAGATGATGATAACTCTAAAAGATGGTCCCATGCCGCACCTAGAGGTTCTTTCTCCTTTTGTTTAAAGGTTAGGACCTCTATTCGAAGATGAACAACGCGAGAAATAGGGAAGAAAGTTAGGCAGAATTTGGATTGTAACTTTTCCCATTCTCCGTTTACACTATCTACGTTACGAAAGTACTATCGTTTGGCTATTCCCGTCAAAGAGAACGGAAATAGCTTCCACTTAAGGGTACCTTGCATCATCCCTTGGATGTGGATACATGAACACAATTGTTCAAAGTCACGTAGGTGAGTCTAAGGATTTTCATCTTCATCCCTAGAAAAAGTTTGTTCCTGAATTTTGGCTATGAAGCTAGGGTGAAGCTTATAGCTAGGTGAAAGGAAGGATTGTGATGATGGTGGTGGCTCCAAACTATGGCCCTTTGTAGGTACAAGATAAGAGATGGATGATTCGTTCATGGTGTGAAAAGGATAAAATGAAAAGAAAGATAAACCAAGGATAATAGGACCAAAGGGTTCTAGTTAAAACAGCTACCGTTCCCCGGCAACGACGCCAGAAATGTTTGTTGGTATTTCTTATGACTATTGGATAAATCTGCAAGCGCACAAATTATACCATTGTAGCATTTCAACGGGAGTATTCCAGGTATCGTATTTTCCTCAGGGAACGATAAGTGATCTAACTAGGAATATGGTTATGTCCTATGATGGATCAAGGGAGACTATGATAACTAGGTTGAGAGGTTTGAGATAGCAAAGATATCTAACAAGGAATAACTGGTTATACTGGCCCTATCGGCCCTTCTCTTGCAAGAGGCGATAGGGTGGATCAGAAAGAGGGCAAAACTCTAACCTGACCGCGCCGTCAAGTTGTATTGAAGCCCTACCTTTTAAGAACTTATCTGACACGCGTGGTGGAATACGAAGACTAGATAGAGCTGTCACCTTCTACTAACATCCACGAACAATCCGCGCGATAAGCGGTTTACAAAGGCAAGATCTAGTATAGACACGACGTCTACACTATTCTTACTACTTTAACCCAAGCTTTAAGGTTAGAGCACTCTACTTAAAGTAAAGCGATGAACAAGCATGAAAAGATGTATAACAGCTATGCCAGAAGTAGAATATCAAATACTATAAAGAACTCAGATGTATCACTTACAAGTGCTGAACTTACAAGAGAATCGCATCCACTCAGGAACAACTCGGAGAAGACACCAGACAGGCCCGGCTCTCCTCCAGGCTGAAAGTGCAATCAAGCCCTAAGTGGGTTTTGGTGACATGCCAACATATTAAGGAGACTAATGAGACTCTACAAGTATGACAAGTAGGTTAAACTTAAGGAGGTTGATCAACAGGTTGGTGGACCCCTCCAATTACAAAAGTGCATGGTAACAAGCTCAAATGAGTTTAATTTCATTTTATACTTTGAAATTGAGTTAGGTATGTCATACTATTAAGAGGGATTCAACACACATGCCAACAAGTGAACCAAATGCAATATATATCCAAATATCATACACCTCCACATACATAGTGGGCAAAATAATCAGCTATTCGAAGATCATATCCTTGCTGTTTTCTGCCAGGCCGGCAGTGCCGGCCTCTTGTTCTGCCCGTTGTACAGTGAAGGGGTAATTCTTACCCCCTCACTCTCCCCCAACGGCTAGTTCTGCCATTCTCACATTCTAACTTTGCAAGAACAAAAAAAGAAGCTCTCTTCTAGCTCTCCCCTTCTCCCTTGGTGCTCAACCACTCTCCTCCATTGATTTGCAATCAACCTTTGAGAGATTGAGCCTCCAAGCTTGAGGAGAAGCTTCTCCCTCGGATCTTCAACTCCTACAAGCATTTGGTTTGCATGGTGGCTGGCGGTTTGAGTTCTTTACTCTTGGAGCTTTGCTCCTAGCCGGCTAGAAGTTGCCCTTGAGCTTGCCTCCTTCGTGTGGCAGCCTAGGGAAGTTTGTATTACCCCATATTTCTAATACATCACCTCTCATCTTAAGGGTGCATTCCCTTGACTTGAGACCGATGAAAGAGCTAGCCTTTGTGGTGAGCTTGAGCCTTGTGTGGTGCACCTCAACAACGTGGACGTAGGCAAGCCTTGGTGGCGAGCTGAACCATGGGTCAAATCTTGTGTCACCGTGTGTGTTGACACTTCTTAGCGTCGCACCACAAATAGAGATGAATCCCTATCCCCAGTACGACCCCAGAAATGCTTATGGGTATTTCTTATGACTATTGGATAAATCTGCAAGCGCACAAATTATACCGCTGTAGCACTTCACCTAGGAGTATTCCAAAGTATCATAAATTATTTTATCCCAAGGGAAAGCTGAGCTAGAAATGATAATTAGAGAGAGATCCTAGAGAGTTCCTCAACTTAGTATCGACTAGTATAGGGGGGTAAATGATAAATGTGATAGGAAGGGGATTGATGAATGAAAGAGCCTAGGTAAATGATACTTAGAACGGACTAGACAGATTAGCTAGGTGGGAGGACAACGAGAGAGTACAAGGGACTCCTAAGCAATTCACTCTACATTAATATACTTAGCTAATTAACTAGACTAAACACTATAGTTTGCCTCCTCAATACAAGTATGCTAGGCGAGGGGATAGATCAGTAGGAGGACAAAACTCCTACCGGACCGCGCCCTCCTGTTGTCTTGAAGCCCTACCTTTTAATAACTTATCTGACACGCGTGGTGGAATACTAAGGCTAGATAGAGCTATCACCTTCTACTAGCATCCACGAACAATCCACGCAATAAGAGGTAATCAAGGATAAGCTAATATATAAGCACCACGCTTACACACAACTTATTACTTTGACTACGATCAATAATCAAAGCACCCTATGACAGGCAATGATCGCATACAGGAAAGGTCACAAGGATCACAGACTATAAATGTAAAGGCTATTAAAGAGCAAAACCATATAACAATACTATATCTAGTATAGTAATGCTCAAAGTAAATACTAAGTAAAGTAAAGGGAAAGGATAATATATTGATAAAGATAAAGTCTTATAAAGAAGAAAAGATACAAGAGCTATACCAGACTTCCCAGAAGACAACTCCAGAAATCCCGAGAAAGCTCGACTCAACTCTAACTCCCACTCTAGACTAACTACTAGAACAATTCTAAGGAATGGAGCTTGTAGGCTTCTTCACCATGTCTAGAGAGGGGGCTATGGCCCTCTATTTATAGTGGGGGTGGAGTAGGGGCTACTCCAGCGCCACGTCAGCGATCTAGGGCCTCCCATCCTCCACCATTGGATCAAACCGCCTTTGCAACCATCATTGGATGAATGGTGGTGATCCAACACGTGGGGAAGGAGTATGGCGGTTGGGAGGAGCCAACCGACCTAGGGGGGTGGTCGTCCGACCGCCCCCCTATGGCCAGTGGGCCCCCCTCTACCCTCCAGGGTGTGGCTCCACTAGTCAGGGACTGCTTGAAGGCCAGGTGGGCCCTTTGGTTGGTCGGTTGACCCCCTATGTGGGTCCCACTAGCTCTCACTTGCTTCATTTCTTCATCCCTGCACTCAAACCTCAAACACTCATGTACATGTGGAACTAGTTATTTGATAAACTATGTTCATGATCTGTTTGTTTTATCCCTGATCCAGAGGTTGGTGGCACAATTTTAAGTATAGAAAAGTTAATCATAACTTGTGCCAACAAGATCCCCCAAGCTTAACCTTTGCTCGTCCCGAGCAAACAATCAAACTTAGCTCGATGGATCAGGAGTTGCTGCTATGCTTCATATTTCAAGAGTACTAGATCTACAACAATATACTTCTCTTTTGAATGGAAAAATTAGCAATAAAGACTCACCCATATTACCTTAGTCCTTCATGGGGCTTATAGCTTTATCCTTTGTCTTGAGAGATAGAACAACTTGATTGGAGCACTAGTTTTCTCATTATTTCACAAGTTTCATATCGGAGGTTTGCAAGATTTTGTAAAAGAAAAATTTGGTGTTCCTCAAATAGCATTCTCGAGTCGCTCATGTGGTGTATGATTCCTTACCAAGGCACATATCAAAGTTTGCCTTCTTTCTTCCTACTTCTAAAGCTTATGTGGGGCTGTAGGTAGGGATCAAAGATGTAGCAAACTTACCTTGCATATATTGTAAAGTCAAATCCTGGATCCAAGGAGAGAAGTGTCATACTCTTAGATCAAGATGTGCAAGTGTGTGGAAACATGGCAAAAGATCAATACTCCTATAAGATCTCTCTTTCCTAACTTATAAACTTTGAGACATAGCTATCTTTATTTATTTTTCTATGAGCTTTGAAGATGCTCATATTTATTTATTTTTTCAAAAGAGCTTTGGAATGCTCATAGATTTTGGGACTTCAGAATGCCCTTGAATTTTTCATAATTTTGCATAGTCTATTTCTCATTTGCTAGCAACAAACTAGAGAGAGATTTTGTACTATAGCATGAAGTATGAACTATGTGGAAATGTAAGGCATGTTTTTGCGTACTTCCAGTGTAGAAGCAGCATGTATATGTGGCGTGTACGTGATCTTGATCTTGGGAGCATGATAAGTCTCTCAACGAGGCTCACAAAACTTGACCAAACTCAATACAAAGTAAGCAGCTTATGTAGAAATCTTATATCATGAAAGATCATATATGGCTTTGGTAGGACTTATCACTATTGAGGAACAACAAAGTGTTTTGTCATTTTAAGTAATAAAACTCCGATAGTCATTCTTGCTTAGAACAATATCATAGCAACTCTTATCTTGTCATATCATGTCTCACAACAACTTAGACTTAGTTACAGCATTTGTGACCCACAAAAGTTTAAGGTTCATGATGAATTATTTTTAAGCCAAGTAATCCATACTGAAATTAAAAACTTACCTTAGTGGGGGAGGGAACCTCCCCCAAGCTTGTTCTTTGCTCAGTGGTGCGGCGGTTGTCGATGGAATTGCCGCCACATGTCCCACTGCCAATGTTGTTCTGCTTGCATAGCTTGGATATCTTCGGCAGTTTGCTTGACGATGCGTGTTGTCTCATCGTACTCAACATGGAGCTCACCAAAGGTGTTGGTGAGATGATCGAACTGTTGCCGATATTCACGATGCTCCCTTTCTCATGTGGACGAGAAGGATGCTCGTGCTCTTTGCGGACGTGAGGATCGAGGAGGCATGCCGCTTGAAGTGTGCATGGGATCGGAAGATGTATTGTCTTCCTCCTCGTCCATAGTTTCTCGGGAGAAACCACCTTGCTCAAGATGAACAAAGTATAGCCCCTCCTGAGCTCTCCTGTCTGCACCTACAAAACCTCTTTGTCCAATGCCTTGATCTAGATCAAGGATTAGCTTACGGGTCCTATACAATTGAAGTTGTCTATTTGGAAGAGGCACCTCAATTGTATGGCCACTCTAGATCATTTTAAGATTACCACTGGCATCTCTTTTTAGCATTTGAGCAATAGGAAGATATTCTTCTGAGATCATAGCTAAAGGAGCAGAGATGTAAACAAAGGGGTATGTGCCATTTAGCAAGTTCATGGATTCAGCAAGACGAGTAATTAAAGATGTGAACTGAATAGATTCATTACTCTCAAGAGAGCTTTGCCAAAATTCCACTAAGCATTTAACAGGAGAGATTTGAATTTTGTTGACCATGGCATATAGCAATTTTAATTCCATGTCATTTATCACGCTATCATTACTTCCAGGAAACAAAGTCATTTTCATCCAAAAATGCATGAAACGAAGAGTTGGATTATGAACCGCCTCAGGTTTAGGATTTGAACAATTATTAAGAGCAGAGATAGAGAACCAAAACTTTCTCTTGTTAAAATTACACATGGAAAAGTATACATCTATCACGCATGAATCATCAAACCATGAGCAGCACTTAGATGACTCCAAGTTAAACTAAAGCTTTGATTAAACATGTGAAAGGATATTCCAACATTAGAGGTTTGGAGAGAGCATAGAAACTCTATGGTGAGCAATTCAATTCCAAACTCTTATATTTGCGAAAAGCTAGACCAGCCAATCGTGGAAAAGATAGTATTAAATTCGTTGGTCATACCTGCGTTGAAGAGAAGATTCGGATCCAATATCCTTGTATGCTCGAAAGATCGATCCCGGAGAGAGAGATACCTTTGATACCCTCGTTGGTCAAACCAAGACCGCTCTGTTGATCATAGGTCCTCATCGGGGGTACCATGATTGCCCCGATGTGTGGTACCTCCGTCGGTACTTCCTCTTCCTCCTGAGGGAGTTCTGCGGTTTGGAGGCCCTCCCAAGTGTATCGGGCAGAACCTCCCCTTCTCCTTCCTTGGGAGGTATCATCGTATTGGCGGGAGTGTCGGGATGAGCTCTGACTCATAGCTTGCTTCATTGACTTGAATGTGGATGTCAATGGGTTCTTCATCTTTGGAGAGGAAAAGAACACGGGCAAGACTAGGGAGAGTATCACTACTTCTCTTGAAAGGAGAGAGCAAGGAAAGGAGAGGCTTGAGATAGAACTGAATTCTGGTTGAGGTGTGAGGGAAAGAGCTCTCCTTGCATGGGATTTTATAGGGGAGAGGAGATGGCACCAAGGGGGTTCCATGGGGTGGCCGGCCGACCACCCATGGGCATGCCCCTTGGGTTCCATGATCACAAGCCTTAGTGGATGTCTTTCACAAAGCAAAAGAGAGAGAGGAGGTGACCATAGGGTGGTCGGCCGACAACCCCATGGTGGGGAACCCACTCATGATTTTTCTAGTGCTTGGTGAAAGGTGAAAGGTGCTATGTGATGTGATCAAATGCTGAGTTAAAGTGGTCAAGATTCTCCTCTTTAAACAAAGAGTAGTGGGGGACAAAGGTATGTCATGCTTTGCTCAAAGGTGATTGATGTGTTTTCTTTTTCAAAGCATGACAAAGTGAAAGTGGAAAGTATCATGATTCCCCACTTTGGACAAGGAGTAGTGAGAGACAAAGGTGTGACATGCTTTAACCAAAAGTGATTGAAATAAAGCATGACAAAGCAAAAGTGATGTATCCTAAAGATAAATCTGATTTTTGAAAGAAACACTACTCAAATCATGAAATTCTTGGACAAAGGATGGTGGGGAAGAAAGAGGGATGATCACCATGCTACTAGGGTGGTTGGCCGACCCCCTACGGCTCCATATTTTTTTCTTTTTCTTTTGTAAAGGTCCCTAATTGATTTGTGATTGACTAAGCCAAGGTAGGGTGCATATGGTTGGTCGGCCGACCACCCCTATGACCCTAACTTTTGTCAAATTTTAATGCTAATCTAATTCTCAAGTTTTATTTAATCTAATTTTAGTTTTCTAAATTTTAAGTATGAAAGAAAATGTTTTAACTAAATGAAAGAAGGGAAATAAAGGATAACTACCGATTTACCTTTCGACGAAGTCTCCTTGATTTTAAGTCCTTGGAGTAGGACTCTCCTTCTTGTTCATTCTTCGGGTGCACATGATGGCTCCGGGGACGGAGACCGCGGGGCATGCACCTCCTTTGGTTTCCACACCTGCCTTGGATTGGCAGGATCATCTTCCTCGAGTTCGTTGATCTTGGTCTCCGGGTATTGCTTCTTTGGGCGCGGGGCTCGAACTCTTCTTCTCGGTGGTTGTGCTTTAACCTGCTTGTTAAGTTTATAACCATTGAAAGCACATTTTACCTTATGACTCGGGAACTGGAAGTGTATCTGGCCCGATCCAACGTAGATGATTGCGTTGGTGGTGTTGAGGAAGTGCCATCCCAAGATGACGGGGACTTCCACGTTAGCTCCCATGTCGAGGATGATGAAGTCGGTGGGGACGTACTCATCTTGGATGTTCACCAAGATATCCCTCGCGAGTCCCTCGGGAAACCGTATGGTTTGATCGGCCATCTACAAGCGAACACATGTGGGGACCAAAGGTCCTCCTAAGAGATTATCATACATTACCTTTGACATGATGTTGACGCCCAATCCGAGATCGCAGAAGGCGGTATGGAATGTCTGTTGTCCAATTGAGCACTTGATCGTCAGAAGGCCTGAGTCTTCCTTCTTCACGATGAAGGGAGGATCGAGAAGATAGCCCCAATAGGAGCGTAGTGGAGGCTTACCGAACTTGGTTGTGACCATGTTAACATGCTCAATGGAGTCCTCTGGTTTACCAGGGATCTTACCCTATTCTAAGGATGGCATAGCTGCTGCTAATTGAGCTAATTGGGTTTCTAGCATTTTATTAAAGCTCAATTGATTTTTCATAGCAGTTGTAAAGCTATCCATTTTCTCACCAAAGCTTTCAAGAACTTTATCAGTGGCAATCATTTTCTTATTTATACCATCATTAATTCTAGATTGCCCTAGAACAAGATCTTTCAATGAAGGTTGGTTATTATTGTAATTGTTATAATTGCTATTACCTCCACTACCTTGGTAGAAGGGGCGTGAATTCTAGCTTCCTTGTTGTTGGGGTCGATACCCGTTGTTGTTGTTGTTGCTGATGGAGTTCACGTCCTCCTTCGGTGTCTCGGGGCAATTGTTGCCTAAGTGATCATTCCCGCCGCACACTTCACACCATGGGTTAGCTTCAATTGCTTGTGTGGCGGCGACGCGGTAGATGGCCTCTCGTTCCTTCTTGGAACCTTCTTCTATCTTCTTCATCAAGAGGTCCATCTTGGCAGAGAGCATGTCCACCTCACTGACGGTATGCATACCTCTCTTCTTTGGCTGGAGACATTCCTCACCCCAACCTTGGATGGTTACCATCTTCTCGATGAGGTATTTGGCACTTCTTACCATGTGTTGGAGAAATGCCCCTCCAGCGGCAGCATCAAGGTGACTACGGGCCATGCTAGTCAGCCCATGGTAGAACCCTTGAATCAGGAGCCAATCGTCTATCCCATGATGAGGACAGGCACGAACATACTCCTGGAGACGCTCCCATGCTTCGGGAATCGTCTCGTCGGATTGTTGCTAAAAGCTCAAGATCTTTCCACGAAGGGCATTGGTTTTGCCCGTCGGGAAGAACTTGAGGAATGCATTAGCACACCTCTCCCATGTAGTGGCCTCTTCCTTGTGGGCGTAGAACCATTCCTTCGCCTTCCCCAATAGCGAGAATGGGAAAAGGCGAAGACGAATGGCGTCAGACACCACTCCCTTGATAGTGAATGTGCCACATAACTCCATGAAGTTCTGGAGATGAGCATTGGCATCTTCATGGCACTTTCTAAAAAACAGATTGGCCTGCACCATGTGGGTCAAGGTGGGCTTCAGCTCGAAGGTGGCATCCCCGAAGTTGACCTCGGGACCCTGAGCTATGTGGGTAGCTGACGGGGCCGAGAAGTCAGAGATTGCCTTCTGGGCCATAGCTTCCTTGAGTGGTGGTGTAGAGCCTCCTTCCTCGAACGGATTCAGGTTCGAGATGAACCCCTGAGGTGGGACTTGACGACGTCTAGACCTCCTCAACAGCTGCTCAGGATCCTCTAGGTAGTTTCTCGGCAGTTGGAAACCGCTCATAAACTGTCTGGATTCACAAGAAGAGAAGACACAGACAGGGGGTAAGCCCCTATGACTAATTGATAACTAAGTTAATGGTAAGCTCTGGATTCAATCTAATTAAAATTTCTAAGCTATGCTTTCCTCGGCAACGGCGCCAGAAATTATTGTTGACACTTCTTAGCGTCGCACCACAAATAGAGATAAATCCCTATCCCCGGTACGGCGCCAGAAATGCTTATGGGTATTTCTTATGACTATTGGATAAATCCGCAAGCGCATAGATTATACCGCTATAGCACTTCACCTAGGAGTATTCCAAGGTATCGTAATTTATTTTATCCCAAGGGAAAGCTGAGCTAGAAATGATAATTAGAAAGAGATACTAGAGAGTACCTCAAGTTAGTATCGACTAGTAAAGGGGGGTAAATGATAAATGTGATAGGAAGGGGATTGATGAATGAAACAGCCTAGGTAAATGATACTTAGAACGGACTAGACAGATTAGCTAGGTGGGAGGACAACGAGAGAGTACAAGGGACTCCTAAGCAATTCACTCTACTTTAATATACTTAGCTAATTAACTAGACTAAGCACTATAGTTTGCTTCCTCAATATAAGTATGCTAGGCGAGGGGATAGATCAGTAGGAGGACAAAACTCCTACCGGACCGCGCCCTCCTGTTGTCTTGAAGCCCTACCTTTTAATAGCTTATCTGACACGCGTGGTGGAATACTAAGGCTAGATAGAGCTGTCACCTTCTTCTAGCATCCACGAACAATCCACGCAATAAGAGGTAATCAAGGATAAGCTAATATATAAGCACCACGCTTACACACAACTATTACTTTGACTACGATCAATAATCAAAGCACCCTATGACAGGCAATGATCGCATACAGGAAAGGTCACAAGGATCACGGACTATAAATGTAAAGGCTATTAAAGAGCAAAAGCATATAACAATACTATATCTAGTATAGTAATTCTCAAAGTAAATACTAAGTAAAGTATAGGGAAAGGATAATATATTGATAAAGAGAAAGTCTTACAAAGAAGAAAAGATACAAGAGCTATACCAGACTTCCCAGAAGACAACTCCGGAAATCCCGAGCAAGCTTGACTCAACTCTAACTCCCACTCTAGACTAACTACTAGAACAATTCTAAGGAATGGAGCTTGTAGGCTTCTTCACCATGTCTAGAGAGGGGGGTATGACCCTCTCTTTATAGTGGGGGTGGAGTAGGGGCTACTCCAGCGCCACATCAGCGATCCAGGGCCTCCCATCCTCGACCATTGGATCAAACCGCCTTTATAGGCGTCATTGGATGAATGGTGGTGACCCCCCTATGGCCACGTCAGCCGACCCCCCCTATGGCCAGTGGGCCCCCCTCTACCCTCCAGGGTGTGGTCCCACTGGTCAGGGACTGCTTGAAGGCCAGGTGGGCCCTTTGGATGGTCGGCCGACCCCCCTAGGGGTCACTAGCCCACCTCCTACTCCCTGGTGCTGGTCCCACCTGTCATTGAGGTTATTTGCTGGTTCTGAGGTGGTTGTCACGTTTATCTCCTTGGTGTGGGCCCATGGATCCTTGTGCTTTGCTTGTGAGCCGTTGAGAGAAAGCACAGAGTGATCCAATGGATGGATTTCACTCTAGAGTGCCTCTCTTGGATCATGGCCGAGGGGGAGAGCCAGGTGGGCCCATAGGGTGGTCGGCCGACCCCCTATGTGGGACCCACTGGCTCTCACTTTATTCATTTCTTCATCCCTGCACTCAAATACTCATGTACATGTGGAACTAGTTATTTGATAAACTATGTTCATGAAGTGTTTGTTTTATCCCTGATACAGAGGTTGGGGGCACAATTTTAAGTATAGAAAAGTTAATCATAACTTGTGCCAACAGTGTGCTTGTTACTTTACTTTGATATATATTGCTTGCAAGGTGATTTCTAGGGTTTGGACCCGATCTACTAAGTGGGTGTGTTGCTACCACTTTCAGGTGGTGCTAGAGGTTCCCTACACCTCTAGGAAGGTTTCTATTCAAGCACAATTTCTATTCTATCTTTACATTTTGAATTGTGCTCAAATCTATTCAGGTGACCAGCAGTGCTGCCCCAGAGAGCAGCAGTGCCGGCCACCCCGACAGTGCCGGACTTAAGCCCGGCAGTGCCAGCCTCTGTGCTAACAGAAAGTTGCAAGTTGTTTTAAAACAGGCCTATTAACCCCCCCTCTAGGCTAATCAGGTCCTTACAAGTGGTATCAAAGCAATGTTACCTCAGTAAGCACTTCACTGTGCGAGGTAATGGCCGAAGAGGGTAAGGTCAATGTGGTTGACCCCAAGGATATGGAGGTGCACTCCACGGACAGCAACGAGAGTGTAGACTCAGAGAACTACTTGACCACTCCCACCATGTCCGCTAGATAGAGAGCAAAAAGAAAAGAAGATAGATGATTGAGAAGAGAAGCAAATAAAAAGCAAAAAGAAGAAGATGCAATCAATGAACCCAAAAGCTTAAAGCTTGCCGAGAAGCTTCATAGAAGAGAAGTAAGAGCTCTCAAGAAGGAGCTCAAGGCCAAGGAGGAGGAGCTCAAGAAAAGAAAAGAGCAAGCCTCTCAAGTGGAGGTTGAATCAAGTAGCTCCGATGGTGATGATGATGCATCATACCAAGCCTCCAAGATTGTGAAGAAGGATGAGAAGAAGAAGAAGGATGAGGGCAGCCAGAAATACTCCGCCATATCCTTCAACTATTCATCCATTTCTAACCATGAGCATAAACCTTTATTCCATGTTCCCGCGGGCAAGTTGCCTCATTTTGATGGGACTAACTTTGCCAAGTGGAAACACTTGATGAAAGCATATCTTGTAGGTCTTCACCCCGGTGGTTGGGAGATTGTCCATAGAGGATGTGAACCTCCGGTGGATCCCACAAGCCCCACCACCACCGAGCTTCGCTGCATACAACTCAATGCACAAGCAACTAGTTTGTTGCTAAGTGCATTGGATGGTGATGAGTACAACAAGGTGATGGGCTTGGAGGTTGCCAAGGAAATTTGGGATACTTTGCACCTTGCACATGAGGGTGTAAGTAAAGTGAGGCAATCCAAGATTGACCTATTCATGGCCAAGCTCAACTGGTTCGTGATCAACGAAGGTGAAGGGCCACAAGAGATGTTTGATAGGTTGATGGTCATTGTGGGCAAGATTAGAGGCCTTGGTGGTGAAGAGGTCAATGATCACAAGGTTATCAAGATTATGCTTGAGGCCTATTCTCCAAGGAATGAGACCGTTATGACATTGATTAGAGACAAGAAGAGATTCGAGTACTTCACACCATGTGATGTGCTTGGAAGGATTATCACCTTTGATTTGCAAAGGGAAGAAGCACAAGAGAGGAAGAAGCTTGGTGAGATGCAAGCAAGGATGGAGGGCATGAAGATAAAGGATGTGGCTCTCAAGGCAAACAAGAGCACAAGGAAATCAGCCCCTAGCTATCCTAAAAATAGCAAGCAAGCTTCCTCAAGCAAAACTAAAGCAACCAAGACCATCAAGCATGAACCCGAAGCTACAACATCAAGTGATGGTGAAAGTGAAGATGAGCAAGCGGAGCACATAGATGACATGGCCCTATTCATGAGAAGATTCAACAAGGGCATAAAGAAGAATGGGTACAAGCTCATGAGAAGGAAGTTTCCAAGCAAGAAATCAAGAACTTGCTTCAATTGTGGTAGCACCGAACACTTTGTTGCCATGTGCCCAAATGAGAAGAAAGAAAAGTTTGGCAAAGGAAAGAGAGAAGACAAGGGTGACTACAAGAAATGCAAGAGATATGTGGGTGAGGCTCACATTGGGTATGGTTGGGACTCATCAACCGATAGCACAAGTGAAGATGAGGAGATGGCCACCATAGCTATTCACAAGCCATCCACTTCACCAAGGCTCTTCAACAACATGTCCGATGATGATGAAAGATCCCCTCACACTTGTCTCATGGCAAAGGGTGAGAAGGTAAAATCAAAATCGAAAACCCTAGCTCCTTCCCCCAAAGACATCTCTAGTAGTGATTCTAGTGATTACTCTAGTGATGATGAATCTAGTGATGAAGAAATCAATGAAATAACTAATAACATGGATCCTAAGACCAAACTCTTCATTGCTATCATATTGGATGAATTAGAGGCAACCAAAGCCGAGTTGGCATCTAGAGAAAAGACTCTTATTAAACAAGAGGATCTCTACATTGCTAGTGAGGAAGCTCTTGGATTAGAAAGGAGTGAGGTGAGCTCTTTGACTAAGGCTTTGGCCAAGGAACAAGAAGCTCATGCTCTCACTAAGAAGGAGTGTGTTGAACTCAAGCAAAAGCATTGTGGCTTAGTTGAAAAGCATCAAGAGCTTGAGGCACAATACAACCTTCTTTGGGAGGGCAACTCACATCTTCCTAAAGCAAATGATGCCTCTTCTCCATCCACTAGCCAAGGTTGTGGCAAATGCTATAATATTGATTTGAATGCTTATATGACTAACCTTGCCAACATGGAGGCCATGAAGAAAGAAATAGCAAGGCTCAACAATGTCATCTCAGTTTCAAAGAAGAATGACAAAGACAAAGTTGAGCCAAAGAAGATCCAATACAAGGATGGAAGGCATCCATCAATCAAGGATGGGCTGGGACACACTCAAGGAGGTAAAACCAATGGAAGAAAAATAGTGAAAGGCATTGAGTGTGTCAGGTTTGAGAAGAAGGGAAGCATTGGTGCAGATAAGCCTGCACAGACAACTGTTCTGCTGGACCAGAGGCCGGAAGTGCCGGACCTCAGGCTGGCAGTGCCACGCCCCACTAAAGGGAAGGCTTCCAGTGCTTCACCTGATCAAGCTCAAGCCCAAGTCCATGCCAAGAGGATGCCCAAGCAAAAGCAGGTTTCTCAGAAACCCAAGGACTCAATCTGGGTGGCCAAAAACATGTTTACCTATCAACCTAAGGCAAGGTCACCTCAAGGAAGTTTGTCCTCTTGCTACATGTTGAAGTGCAATGACCGTGGTAAAGTCATTGCAGAATTTGTGGGTGATGAGAAACATGATAAGATAAGCATGAACATTTGGGTTCCTAAGATTGTTGTGACTAACATGCAAGGCCCCAAGATTGATTAGGGACCTAAATCTAGGAACTAAATTGTTTTGTAGGCATACTCCTCCGGTGGATCAAGTTGGGTGTTTGATAGTGGATGTACCAATCATATGACCGGAGAGAAGAGTATGTTCTCATCATATTCCCCTACATCAAATGCAAGTGAGAATATTATCTTCGGTGACAACTCCAAAGAGGAAGTGATTGGTCTTGGTAAAGTTGCTATTACACTTGAACATTCCATCTCATCTTGTTGTCCGTTTCTCAATTATGTGAGATGGGCTACAATTGTCTCTTTACGGATAAGGGTGTGGAAGTCTTTAAGAGGGAGGATTCCTCTATTGTCTTTACGGGTTGTTTGAAGGGCAAGCTTTACCTAGTTGATTTCAACAAAAGTAAGGCTAAGCTTGAGACTTGTTTAGTGGCAAAATCTAGCATGGGTTGGCTATGGCATCGCCGACTAGCTCATGTTGGGATGAGGAACTTGGCCAAACTCCTAAAAGATGAACACATTCTTGGACTAACCAATGTTCATTATGAGAAGGATAGAATTTGTAGCGCTTGCCAAGCCGGAAAGCAAGTAGGTGCACCTAATCCACCAAAGAGCATTGTCTCCACCAAGCAAACCTTGGAGCTAATTCACATGGATCTCTTTGGACCGGTGGCCTACATAAGCATTGACAGTAATAAACATGGTTTAGTTATTGTTGATGACTTTACTCGATTCACTTGGGTGTTTTTCATGTATGATAAGGCACAAGTGCAAGACAAGGTGAAAACCTTCATTAGAAGAGCACAAAGAGAATTCGGTTTCCAAATCAAGAAAGTTTGTAGTGACAATGGAACCGAATTCAAGAACACTCAAGTGGAGGAGTTTCTTGATGATGAGGGCATCAAGCATGAATTCTCAGTGCCATACACCCCTCAACAAAATGGTGTAGTAGAGAGGAAGAACTGGACAATCATTGACATGGCAAGGACAATGCTAGATGAGTACAAGACTTCGGATATCTTATGGGTCGAAGCCGTCAACACCGCTTGCCATGCCATCAACTGGCTCTATCTACACAAGATCTTGAAGTAGACTTCATATGAACTTCTAACCGGTAACAAACCAAAGGTGTCATACTTTAGAGTTTTTGGGTGCAAGTGTTTCATACTTAACAAGAAACCCAAAACCTCTAAGTTTGCACTTAAAGTTGATGAAGGTTTTCTTCTTGGTTATGGATCAAATGAGCATGCCTATCGTGTATTCAATAAGACCTTAGGGAAAATTGAAATCGCAATAGACACGACATTTGATGAATCTAATGGCTCTCAAGTAGAGGAAATTGATCAAGTGATTGTAGGTAATGAGGAACCACCATGTGAAGCAATCAAGAATATGGCTATTGGTGACATTAGGCCACAAGAAGTTCAGGCCACAGAAGTGGAACCTCAGGGTGATGAAGCTACTGCCCCAAGACTTGAAGAAAATGGGCCAGTAGTGCTCCCTAGTCAGGCCTCTGTGCCTGTGGCCGGCACTGCCAGACCCAGCAGACATGCAGCAGCTAGTCCTTCACCAGCAAGCCCGATGAACCTACAACCTATATTTGAAGAGTATGAGTATGATGACCAAGCTGATCAACAAGAAGCCACAGAACACCCAAGATTGAGGCAAACCATTCAAAAGGATCATCCCATTGACAATATACTTGGGAGTCTTCGAAGGGGGGTAAGTACTCGTTCACATTTGGCAAATTTTTGTCAATTTTACTCTTTTGTCTCCTCTTTGGAACCTCTCAAGGTTGAGCAAGCTCTCAATGATCCGGATTGGGTGATGGCTATGCAAGAAGAGCTTAATAGCTTTGAAAGGAACAAGGTTTGGTCATTGGTGGAAAGACCAAATACCAATGTGATTGGCACCAAATGGGTCTTCCGCAACAAGCAAGATGAGCAAGGCGTGGTGACAAGGAACAAGGAAAGATTGGTGGCTCAAGGATTCACTCAAGTGGAGGGACTAGACTTTGAAGAGACTTATGCACCGATGGCTAGGCTTGAAGCAATTCGAATGCTTTTGGCCTATGCTGCTGTGACAGAACCTCTTAAGATAGGGCCCACTTGCCAGGATTAATAGTCCATCCGACTTAATCCCAAACAAATGATCCAAACCTTAATTAGTCTGTCAGGTGTCGCCACTTTACAGTGGGTCATCCACCTCTTTCCGAACAGGATCTCCTCATTACAAACATTGCAGAAGTAATATAATAATTTAATTTACATCAAAGTAGCAGAAATTTGAAGTCATATTACAAACCATAAGTTTCGCAACATAACTTAAGTGCCATGCGATATTATTACATCAAGCTGCTGATAGAGTATAGACAAAACAACCGAGGTACTCTTGCCCAATAGTCAAGCAAGGACAACTAATCATCATCATCCTCCACTGAAACAACAGTCATGCACCACGAAGCTACATAGACCGGATTGGGACCCTCATCTGCAATAGGGGTTAACAAACCATGAGTACGGGAGTACTCAACAAGACTTATCCGACAAAAGAAAATATTTGGTGGACAAAAGGTATGCAAGTCATAGGATTCAAGGGTGGTTTGCAAGAATCCAGTATTTTGCACAAGTGAGCATTTTATAAAACAATTGAAATGAATTTAATTCATTCATAAGATTACTCAGGAACCGATCTAGATATATGATCGATAACAAGGTAATAAGCCATTCATGAAAGGAAACCATCAAGTATCCAATTTAAGTTTCATTAACTACGTTGATAAAAACAGGGTTATGTTTCCATATCCGAGGAACACGACGATTCGAACCGGTTTAAACCCAGCTGGGACTTCCCTATCACACGACATATACAACACTAAAACACGCATATGACTACTTTTCCCTAGATCAATACGCCTCCCGAACGGGGTTCCGCCACCCGAGAGCACAATACGCCTCCATCCAGTTCCTCGAACTTGGAGGGTACACACCACTCTCGCCATCTCTCCACTCCCAGTGTGGATTAACCGTCCTTTAGACTGGATTAGCCAGAGTCCAGCTTCCCAAAGGTATATGATAAGTACTCCAAAGTCACAACCCTCAGACTTTAATAACGGCAAGGCCCTAATGACGCAGGCGGAAAGAACCCGCTCACCAGACACCGCTGGTGGCTCCCAAACACCGTGTCCGCCCGGTCCCGATTATTACTTCTAACAACATGCCTTTTTCAAAATACTTCATAACCATTTGCCAAAGCAATATGTTGTGTAAGTGATCGAAAATCACCTACTAAAGAACTCTAAGCATACTAAGCATTTTAGCAAAACTTTGCATCTTTAAACAAGTGTCAAGGTAAAGGTACAATTAACACAAGGATAAGGCTATGCATCAAGTAGGAATTTAATAAAGTACCACAATGCAATATAATAACCATAAGTGTATTTAAAGAAAATATTTTAAATACAAGGAAAGGTTTGAATGCACCGAGGCTTGCCTTGGTTGGAGGGATACACAAACTTGGGCTCAGATTCAACAACAGAAAAACCCCCTTCACCAGGGTGGTTATCCAACCCAACCAACGAGATATCTACATGACATAATGATATGCTTAGATGATGCTTGGAATAATAGACATGATGCTTTGCAACACACAAGCAAGTACTTAAGAGGTGAATAAAACAGATTAAACACCTTGAGTACAACTTCCCTTCGAGAAGGAAAGCAAAACAAGAGCATAAAGTAACTTAATTAAACCCTAATTAACTTGATTATCTAAGTTAATAATTACATCCAAAAGAACTAAGAAAACACATTACATCAAACATGTCCAGCCTATGGTTGTCACTGGACAAATGACCATTAACACCAAACAATCTAAAATCACACAAAACCATGTATAACAGTTCATCCAAAAATTCCCAAACATTTTATACAACAAGGTATCAGTGTATAAAGGTTACACAAAAATTCTCATAATTTTTGGAGCAATATACAGAGCATGAAAATCAAGGAAAAGTCATTTCTTAATTACTTTGAGTATTTTTACAGGATTAAAAATGTACTGAACATGGACATGTTTATTTTTCTTAAATACTACACATCACAGAGAACATACACAAATTTTTGCAGAATTTAATTATGCACAGAAATAAACATACAAAAATAAAAAAAAGCTTTACTGTGCAAAACAGAAAAATAAGAAAACTCTTTGATATCTCACTGACGCCTGGGTCCCGCACGTCAGCGAGCCAGAGCATAGTAGTGGCGCCGACAACCAAGAAACACGACGGCGCATCGCCGGCGGTGAACCAAACGTTCAACCGACTCGTGCGCTAGCTTCCTCTCTTCGCCCCGAACCCAACGAGGTACGATAGAGCCCTTTCCAACCCTTGCAAACGCCTCACGGTGACGACGGCGGCGACCCGAGTGTTGGTATTTCTTATGACTATTGGATAAATCCGCAACCGCACAGATTATACCGATGTAGCACTTTACCGGGAGTATTCCAGGTATCGTATTTTCCACAGGGAACGAGAAGTGATCTAACTAGAAATACGGGTATGTCCTATGATGGATCAAGGGAGACTATGATAACTGGGTTGAGAGGTTCGATATAGCAAATATATCTAACAAGGTATGGCTGGTTATACTAGCTTTATCAGCCCTTCTCTTACAGGAGGCGATGGGATAGATCAGTAAGAGATATAACTCCGACCGGACCGCGCCATCATGTTGTATTGAAGCCCTACCTTTTAAGAACTTATCTGACACGCGTGGTGGAATGCAAAGGCTAGATAGAGTTGTCACTTTCTACTAGCATCCGCGAAAAATCCACGCGATAAGCGGTTTACAAAGGTAAGATCTAGTCTAGACACCACGTCTACACTATTAGTACTACTTTAACCCCACGTTAAGGCTAAGGCACTCTACTTAAAGTAAAGCGATGAACAAACAGGAAAAGGTGTATAATAGCTAACTCAGACTTAGAATATCAAATACTATAAAGAACTCAAAAGAAGTCACTTACAAGAGCTAAACTTACAAGAGACTCGCATCCGCCGAGGAAGAACTCTGGAGAAGATTCCCGGCAGGCCCGGGGCTTTGTCCAGAAGACCTTCCTCACTCTCCTCCAACTAGCATAGCACTACTAGAGAGCTCCGCTAAGAGACTAAGGAGTAGTGTTTCTCCAATGAGGCATGAAATGAGAAGGGAGCTCTAGGGGTCTATTTATAGCTAGAGGTGGAGTAGGGGCTACTCCGGTGCCACATCAGCGATCCGCGTCACCTTCATCAACCATAGTAGGATCAAACCGTCATTAGAACCGTCTTAGATCAACGGGAGAGATCAAGTGGTTGCATGGAGGCATGCAGGGAGTCGGTGGGGAGATCGGTGCACCCTTTGGGCACCTGGCTTGGTTTGGCCGAACCACCTATGGCAGGTGGGCCCTGCCACCTATCCTCAGGAGGTGTCCCACAACTTAGGGGGCATGTCCGTGGCCTGGTAGGACCTAAGGGTGGATCGGCCGATCCACCTATGGGGTCCTGGCCCACCTCTGCCTCCTGTATGTTGGTCCTACTTGTCATCTTCAGTAATTGTTTGTTCTGAAGTGTTTATCTCGCTGATATCCTTGATGTGGGCCCATGGATCCTTGTGACATGAATCTGAACCGTTGGGAGGTAAACTCACTTGGATCCAAGGGATAGGAAGTGTCTTGGAGGGTGTTTCTAGGATCATGGGGCTACGGAGGCCAGGTGGGTCCACAGGGTGGTCGTTCGACCCCTTGTGTGGGCCCGCTAGCCCCCAAATGTCCCCTATTGCCATTATCTTCATCAAATAGTCATGGGACATTTGAAACTAATTATTTGGCACAATATGTTCACGCTATGCTTGCTTTCCTTGGAAAATGAGGATGTTGACGGTATTTTGATGGTGACAAATTAGCTCTTAATTACCGTCAACAAGATCCCCCATACTTATCTCTTTGCTTGTCCTCGAGTAAAGGTTAAAAGATAACAAGTCTATGTTATTGAAAGTATAAAGCAAGCATAAAGATTCACTCAAGTCATTTTGTTATACCAATGAGATATGTGGTATTGGCTAACATATATCATTGAGAAGTTGAGAAATGGAACAGCTCGCAAGGCAAAGTCATCTTTCCCAAATCATATTTTTAGTACTTGGAGTTTTTGATAATTTTTCAAAAGAAAGCTCATAAGTCAACTTACTCCTCATATAGCACTCTAGATCACTCAAGGTGTATGAATCCTTACCAAGGCATAACATGAGGTTGCCTTCTTTTTTTATCTTCCTACTTCTAAAAGTCTTATATGGAGCTTAGGTAGGGATAAACAATGTAGCATACTTACCTTGCATATATTGTAAAGTCAAATTCTGGATCCAAGGAGAGAAATGTCATACACTTAGATCAAGATGTGCAAGTGTGTGGAAACATGGCGAATGATCAAAACTCCTTTATAAGATCTCTCTTTCTAACTTATAATTTTGAGACATAGCTATCTTTATTTTTCTTTTTCTATGAGCTTTGATTTGCTCATCATCATTTTTTTTCTAAAACTTGGGACCTTCATGTGCCCCTATTTTTTTTATATTTTTTCATATATTTTCATAATTTTTCATAGTCTATGTCTCATTGACTAAAAACATATACTAGAGAGAGAATTTCTATTAGAACATGGAGTCTGAACTTTGTGGAAAATGAAAGGCATGTTTCTGCGTACTTCCAGTGTAGAAGCAGCATGTATATGTGGCGTGTACGTGATCTTGCTCTTGGGAGCATGATAAATCTCTCAACAAGGGTCACAAAACTTGACCAAACTCAACACAAAGCAAGTAGCTTATGTAGAAAGCTTATATCATGAAAGAGCATATATGGCTTCGGTAGGAATTTTCTCACTATAGAGGAGTAGTGACATTATGGTTTTATGACGTTTTCAAAAGTTAATCTCCAAGAACCTTAAATAGATAGGGTATGAATCATGAGCCGAGAACTATATCACATTAATCAACAACTTAGCCAATATGGTTCCCTATCAAGATATTTTCCCACTAGCATAAGAAAAAGCAAGAATTCATCTTTATGACGCTTTTACCCTCAGAACGTCATAGATCATGTCACTTTTCAAAATTTTAATTTTGGATGCGATCTTCTTGTTTTAATATTAAAAGGAAATTAAGCTAAGTGATGAATTTCATGAAGAAATTATTTTTATTTCATTTTTATTCTGAAAGAGAAAAATGAGTAAAATAAATGAAAAACATAGAGGAAAAAGGGAGAGACGTGGCAAACCAGTCAGAATAGTTGTTTGAAGTTGAAAGGATGCTGGCTAGTGGACCCGGGCCTTCTAGGTGTGTTCGGCCGACCACCCTTCGGGGCCATTTGGCCACTTCGGTCTCTGCATTAGACTCCCTTACCTCTGCACATTGCTTTGCTCTGTCTTTTCTGAATTCTGGCCTCCAAAGTGGATCGGCCGATCTACAAAAGTGACCATTTCGGTCCAATTTTTTCGTGGGATGTGTCATGACCATGTACATCATGATTCCATGGTCGATCTAGTGAAATGGTATGTTGGGGTGTCGAACGATACCCCCATACTTGTTTCACAGCATACTGCAACATAGGATAGAGAGAGATCAAATGTAGGGGTTCTGCTAGGGTAAGATACTAGCAGAATCAAGAGTTTCTTTTATCATTGATAGCTTAGGGGTATGAGTGATAGACTATCAATCCTAAATATCTTGGTCCTATGAAGGGCTAAGGTGATCCAAGGGAGAAGATGGAGAGAGAAGGTCCTATGGCCTTAGCATTAGGGATGACAAGCATCTCTTCATGCTTTCTTCTATGAGGGCCATGCGGCAGGTTATGCCGGTGGCTCTAGAGAATGGTTAAAGAGGAGGGGCAAGGAGATCCTCTCTCTCAAAGACTTTGGATAAGAGCTTGAGCTTTGCATTAGTGATAATGCGAAGGTCATTAAAGCTATCTTCAAGACCGAGACACTCCATTCTCTCCTCAGAAACCTTTTCTTCTAAGTTGGTAAAGCTTTCTTTGGCAACAACACATAGAAACTTTTCCATATCGCTCTTCTTCTTGGTGGAACCATGGTGAGGTCAAGGAAGGTGAGAAGGGAAGCAAGAGAAGATGGAATTTCTACTAGTGGTGAAGAAGAACAAGGTAAGAGGAAGAAGGAAAGGGAGAGGTAAAGAAGATAGAATCCAACGCCCTTCGCCTGTATTTTCACTTGGATCATGTCGGAAATAGGAGAGAACTATTGATCAAACACTCAGGAGTACCGAGCTTGGCTGAAGGACCAAATCCATGATTGGCCTACCGCTTTTAGAGAGGTTTGGCTCGACCGAGCCTAGATTGGAGGTCCCATGGTCCAGGTGAGTCAGGTTGTGAAGTTTCGGGCTGTTTGGCCCAAACACAGGTTCGGCCGATCCACTAAAGTGGCCAAATGGGCCGACCTTTCACGAGGGTGGAGTCAAGGCTAAGTCTAGGCCATTTCTAAGGTCTTTTTCGAAATTTGAACAAAAAAGTTAAAACATGTAGATTTTAGTTCTAATTGAGATTAAGAACAAAATCTACCATGTCAATTTCATGCTCAGGTGAACTTTTAGGACACTGACCATTTATCTTTAAAGGTGTTGCGGCCGTAATCTCAAAGCGTGACGATTCCTTGCGTCACGATATTGATGATGACGAATGGTCTTTCTTCTGTGAATCATTGCATTCTACCCAGACCTTTTTTCTCCATTCATTGCTTCTCTCCTGCGAAGGATTAGTGGACAACACATACCCGAAGGATTTCACAAATGATTCGAAGCAGGGGCATTATTGTCATAGAATAGAGGACATCTTCTATGCTATAGAAAAGTTGGCTTTAACATTTTAGCACAGAAAGAGATGCTTCCTCATTGTTCACCAATTTAAAACCAAGCGAGGTCAAGGCAAAGATGTGCAAGATTATTTCATTACTGCCTCAACCCTTGATTTGTCTCTATGAAATATCTCATTACTTAACCACCAAAAGTTTGAAGTTATGGTGCATTGGTTAGTCCAAAAGTACAACCAAATTCGATACAAGTTTACTTTAGGTTCATTAATCAAACTTGACACCATGTCTAATTTGATTAAGGAAGGCTATTTAACCTAAGAACCATTCTTAATTTAAAGAGCTTATAGGAGTATGTACACTACTCCCAAACCAAAGCATACTCATAACAGAACCAGGAAACATGAAGGCATCAAGAGATTCAAAAAGGAGATAGGATCATGGATGGTGAACTAGATGAGCATTTGGAGATTATTTTTTTATTTTTATTTTTTTATGACTTAGCAAGATGAGCAAGGTAAAAAGAGAAGCAAGGTAGAGACAACCAAACAAAATTAAACAATGAAGCATGACATGAATTTCTTAGAGAAATCCACTCCCCCATACTTGGATATTGCAACATTTTACAATGTGAAAATCCAAGTCTAGGATGTGAAATTTTCTTTTAAATGTGCTTCATTATTGAAGGATTTTTGGTTGAACATACCTTGTGTTTTGCTCCATCGTTCTTTTTGTTCAAAACCTGAAATGGTTAGTGACAAAAATACCGAACACTTTCACAAATATTCCCTTAATCTCTTTTTACAAAGCCATTTTATTCATTTTACAATTTTGGAAAACATTTTTATTTTGTTTTATATATTTTTATTACTATCATTTTTTTAATTAATTTTAATTAATTAATTTAATTTAATTTTTTTTGTTAATAAATAAGCAAACTTTAACAGAAAAGAAGAAGACTTGGGTTAGCTCCCAAAAGTGCTTAATTTTAAGACACAAGCTTGTCTTTGGGAAACCTTCAAGTTGCAACTTATGTTGGTGAAGCGGTTTCCCCTTCAACTCCAACATTTCCAAACCTATCCTCAAGACCAATACCACTACGAGACTTGCAAAATTTGTGGTAGACAAACACATCTACAACCAACCTTGCAAAGATTTTTGAAACTAGAAGCATGAAGAGGTTGTAGATCATGTGTGTGGTGATGATAGATGGAAGGATTGATTTGGGAGATTTCTCATTTAAGCATGGATTTGATTGGAAGATCGAGGAATAACTTCCATGCTCATTGACATCATTCTCCCTTTCAAGGTGTGGGTGAGCACTTCCTTTCTCATGACATTTCAAGTCATCCTCAAAACTTGGGTGGGTCATGGCTGTTGGCGAGATTGACATGAGCTCACCCCTTGGATCAAGAACTAGTTCGGATTCTAACCTTTTAATGAGAGGTCGGGAAGACCAAACGGGTAGATAATCTTTACCTATTCTCTGACCAAGCTTCTCATTTCCTAAAGTGTTCTCCAAGATTCTCATGATTGGCCTTCCGATAAAAGTGAGATGAAAGGAAAGTCCAAGAAGGTCAAAGATATGGAAATCTAGGAAGATCTTGAGATCATCAACCATCACAAGAACATTATGAAGGACTCCTAAACAATCAAGGATTTGACCATTGGGGAGTCTAAGGTGTTTCTGTGATTGGGATAGATGATTCTTTGATGATATTGGAACATGGAAATGAGGAATGATGTTGATCCGAGGCTAGGGTCGTAGCAAATTTCACCATTAATGCCCAACACTTGATAGGATATTCTCCTTACATGTGTCGGCATTTTAGTGACTTTTTTTGAAGACTTGGCTTTATCCAACCATACCTGGCTTACGACTGTAGACAGAGGCTCTAACCGTTGATTATGCTCTTCTTGGTCAGATTTATGACCATCATGGCTTCCATGCCTTGGGTGTCTTAATGAATTCCTAGAGTCATTAAGTGGGTCATCATTAGACTTGAATGAAGGAACACATGGGGGATCATCAGGATCAAGGATGGGTGTAGAATTGGGTTCGTAGGATAAGTCAGAGGTGGGCATAGAGAAGGAGAGGATAGATTTGGCTTCTAAACACTTGAGTTCTTCTATAAGCTCACTCGTCATTTCTTCATCAAATATCCCAGGCTTTTCCTGATGTGTCATGTGGGAAGTCAAGGCATAAGATGATGTTGATTTGGGAGGTTTTTGAAGAGATCCCTTCATGAGAGGTCTAGAAAGATGTTTCTTACAAGGTCTCTTTATGAAAGGATCATTTTGGGCATTCCCAAAACCAATAAGATCATATGAACGGTTGGCCTCGAACTCGAAGGAATGATTTAGGAGTTAAATTTTTTCTTCCTTCAAGATTTGTGGTATTTGTGGTTCAGGATTGATGGCAGAATCTTTGGATAGAATTGGTGGTGATTCGGCTATCGAGGATTCTTTTTAGGGGCTGGTTTTTGTTCTTCCTCGGACCCTTCATTATAATCATTAGTATAGGGAGTGTTTTCAAGAATCTTCGTAAGAAGACTCTTCCCTACACTAACGGATAAACACAGGAAGGCTCCCCCGGAAGACATATCAAGAAGTTGTGTGGAATCTCTGCTAAGACCGCCATAAAAGTGTTGTAACAATGTTGGCTCGGTTATAGCAAGATCAGGGCCAGATGAGGATAGATCTAAAAGACGAGCCCATGTCACACCAAGAGATTCTTTCTCCTTTTGTGAGAAGTTGATGACCTCTTTTCGAAGACGAACAACGCGAGGAATAGGGAAGAAAGTTAGGCAGAATTTGGATTGCAACTTTTCCCATTCTCCATTTACACCATCTACGTGGCGAAGGTACCATCATTTGGCTATTCCCATTAAGGAGAATGGAAATAGCTTCCACTTAAGGGTACCTGGCCTCATCCCTTGGATATGGACACATGAACAAAGTTGTTCAAAGTCACGTATATGAGTATAGGGATTTTCGTCTTCGTCCCCAGAAAATAGTTTTTCCTTAACCATCGCTATGAGGCTCAGGCGAAGCTCCTAACGAACGACCAAAATGGCCTGAGATGATTTAGGTGGCTCCAAGCTAGCGCCCGTTGGAGCACCATATTCGAAAAGTGGGGTTTGATCCATATATGTATGTGGAGTGAAAAGATGAAATCAAACAAAACATAAAATAGGACCAAAGGGTACTAGTTAAAAGCTACCGTTCCCCGGCAACAGTGCCAGAAATGCTTGTTGGTATTTCTTATGACTATTAGATAAATCCGCAAGCACACAGATTATACCGATGTAGCACTTCACCGGGACTATTCCAGGTATTGTATTTTCCATAGGGAACGAGAAGTGATCTAACTAGAAATACTGGGTTGAGAGGTTCGATATAGCAAAGATATCTAACAAGGTATGGCTGGTTATACTAGCTTTATCTGCCCTTCTCTTGGAGGAGGCGATGGGATAGATCAGTAAGAGATATAACTCCGACCGGGCTGCGCCATCATGTTGTATTGAAGCCCTACCTTTTAAGAACTTATCTGACATGTGTGGTGGAATACAAAGGCTAGATAGAGTTGTCACTTTATCCAGAGAAGATTCCCGACAGGCCCGGGGCTGTCTCCAGAAGACCTTCCTCACTCTCCTCCAACTAGCATAGCACTACTAGAGAGCTCTGCTAAGAGACTAAGGAGTAGTGTTTCTGCAATGAGGCATGAAATGAGAAGGGAGCTCTAGGGGTCTATTTATAGCTAGAGGTGGAGTAGGGGCTACTCCGGTGCCACGTCAGCGATCCGCGTCACCTTCATCAACCGCCGTAGGATCAAACCGTCATTAGAACCGTCTTAGATCAACGGGAGAGATCAAGTGGTTGCATGGAGGCATGCAGGGAGTCGGTGGGGAGGTCGGTGCACCCTTTGGGCACCTGTCCTTAGGAGGTGTCCCACAGCATAGGGGGCATGTGGGTGGCCTGGTAGGACCCAAGTGTGGATCGGCCGATCCACCTATGGGGTCCTGGCCCACCTCTGCCTCCTGTATGCTGGTCCCACTTGTCATCTTCAGTAATTGTTTGTTCTGAGGTGTTTATCTCGCTGATATCCTTGATGTGGGCCCATGGATCCTCGTGACATGAATCTGAACCATTGGGAGGTAAACTCACTTGGATCCAAGGGGTTGGAAGTGTCTTGGAGGGTGTTTCTAGGATCATGGGGGCTAGGGAGGCCAGGTGGGTCCACAGGGTGGTCGGCCGACCCCCTATGTGGGCCCACTAGCCCCCAAATGTCCCCTTTTGCCATTATCTACATCAAATAGTCATGGGACATGTGGAACTAGTTATTTGGCACAATATGTTCAGGCTATGCTTGCTTTCCTTGGAAAATGAGGATGTTGATGGTATTTTGATGGTGACAAAATTAGCTCTTAATTACCGTCAACACCGAGCTCGGCCGCACGTATGCCGGCGAGTACAGACGTGCGCCGGAGCAACCAAGCATCGCAATCGATTTAGGAAGCAACTGCGAACACAACGCACCAACAAAACGAGGCTATAACCTCCAGCGCTGACCTCGCCGACGGCAATGGAGGCACCCCGCGCGCGGCCGCACTTGCACCGGTGAGTACAAACCATAAACGGCTCTACCAAGCTTACCAGCAGACTCAACGGCCCCCAAACAACGTGAAGCGCACGCAAAACGCACTGAAAAATCATCTAAACGACCCCGCCGACGGCCATGGAGGACAACGGAGATCTGCACGACGTGCGTCGGCGAAACTGCGCACGTGCTCTAACAACCAACACCCTAGCTAGACTCGCGACGGCTAGGCGAAGCTAGCACAGGACTCGGATCAGAAAATGACCAACAGCCGAGCTCTCACGGCGGTGAGCACTGACGCGGCGACGCTGACATGCCGGAGCGAACACGAACCATGGCTACGGTTCGGAATTAGCTACAACCAGCTACTCTACGAGCACCAGGAGCTTACCCCGAACACGAAGCGCTTGCTAACTTGGCCGAAGATGAAGTATATGATGTTGGCGACGGAGACCGTGCCGGCGGAAGCTAGAGCCGAGCGGCAACGTCGATGTTCCTGGGGCTGTGGTTCACCTAAGAAGAAACGGCGAGGCCGACGAGGATCAGCGATGAACAAGGAACATGAAACAAAAGACAAAAGATCAATGCGGCTCCTGCATAGCCAGGACGACAGCGCACCAGAGCGGCGGCGCTCTCGCCGGAGCCAAGGAAGACGGAGTCACGCCGGGCGAATGGAGGCTTGGCGGCTTCAACGAACTCACCCTGAGGATGCGCGAGGTCCAGGTGAAGACAATGGTAGTGGATTTGGGACTTGACAGTGGCTAACGAGCTCGGACGAGCTCATCGATGTGGGAGACACTCGCGGCGGAGCAGAGCAGAGCGAGTGCACGGCGTGGAAAGGGAGCAAGGGTGAACGCCGTCCCGTTTTGAAGAGTGCGGAGTGTGCGCGATGATGCCACACACACGATGGGACGCGAGTTGAGGCCAGGAGTCGCACAGCGAGCTCGGCAGCTGGCCGGCCAGGTGTCGGCGCCGAGTCTCACACCGCCATGCAACTGCTCGATGAAATGCCCAAACTGCCCAGCGACTGTTTTTGCAAAAAGCTTAAATTCTAGGGGTTTTCATGAAAAACTTTGAATACCAAAGTTGCTCAAAATTTCATGATCTACACTTTTGTCAATACACACTTTTTCAAATTCAGCCTAGAAATGAAAGTGCATTTTTGAAATTTGAAAACCTTTTAAAAAGGATTTACCCCCTTTTTATTTACTCTAAAAACTTGAATAACACTTGAAAAACTGTAAACACAACAAATGCAATTCAAACAGAGACCTACAACTTGGCTTTAACAACCATATACAAATTATTTTTAGATTTTGAAAATCATGTTTAGGGTTTAATCTACCCCCTCTAGAAATTAGGGTTTGGATTTAAATTTGAAAATTTGAATTTGAAAACATGGTCAGCATTCAAACAATTGAATCAAACTCAATCAAGTAAACTGATTTTAGTTCAACGCATAGTAAGGTTCTCAATCAAGTGAATGATGCTTAATGCATATGATGACATGATCAATTTTTAATTAAGCGCTTAAACACCAGGGGTGTTACAGCTACCCATCATGACTTCAAGCTCCAACAAATGGATGTGAAGAGTGCATTCCTCAATGGCCCTATCCAAGAGTTGGTGTATGTTGAGCAGCCACTGGGTTTTGAAAATCCCAACTTCCCTCATCATGTCTTAAAGCTCCATAAGGCGCTCTATGGGCTTAAGCAAGCACCAAGAGCATGGTATGAATGCCTTAAGGAATTCTTGATCAAACAAGGTTTTGAAATAGTCAAAGCGGATCCTACTCTCTTCACTCATAAGATCAATAATGATATCTTTGTGTGCCAAATATATGTCAATGACATAATATTTGGTAGTACTAACCAATCCTTTTGTGATGAGTTTAGTAGGATCATGACTAAGAGATTTGAGATGCCTATGATGGGTGAGCTAAAGTTCTTCCTCGGTTTTCAAATCAAGCAACTCAAGGAAGGGACTTTCTTATGCCAAACCAAGTACACCCATGACATGTTGAGAAAGTTTGACATGGTGAATGCTAAGCCAATCAAGACTCCCATGCCAACTAATGGACATCTTGATCTTGATGAAGGAGGGAAATCCATGGACATAAAGGTATATCGTTCCATGATCGGCTCTCTCCTTTACTTATGTGCATCTAGGCCGGACATAATGCTTAGTGTGTGCATGTGTGCTAGATTTCAAGCTAACCTGAAAGAGTGCCACTTAGTGGCCGTTAAGAGAATTTTGAGATATCTAGTTTTCACTCCTAACATTGGCTTATGGTATCCTAAGGGCTCGAAGTTCGATCTACTTGGGTATTCGGATTCCGATTACGCCGGTTGCAAGGTAGACCGAAAAAGCACTTCGAGGACGTGTCAATTCCTTCAACGGTCCCTACTGTCTTGGAGTTCTAAGAAGCAAAATTGTGTAGCCCTTTCCACCGCCGAGGCTGAGTATGTTGCAGCCGGTGCATGTTGCGCTCAACTACTTTAGATGAGGCAGACCTTAAAAGATTTCAGATGTCAATTCACCAAGATACCTCTCTTGTGTGATAACGAGAGTGCCATCAAACTCGCAAATAACCCGGTTAGTCACTATAGAACCAAACACATAGACATCCGTTATCACTTCCTGAGAGACCATGAATTAAAAGGAGATATCGTAACTTGCCATGTGAGCACCGAAAAGCAACTAGTCGATATCTTCACCAAGCCTCTCAATGAGACAATGTTTTGTGCTCTGCGTAGTGAGCTGAATATACTTGATTCTCGTAACGTGGTTTGAACTATAGAACACATTTGTTTGTCCACCTAGCGACTTAGGCAAAACTTTGAAAATTTCACTTAAGTGCTTCAAAACCAATTTTGAAAGAAACTTGAATGTGGTGGTCATTGTATGTATTGTTGATTGCTTATTGACCAACATATGGCAAGGAGTATATGTCTACAAGTGCATAGATGTATAGTATGAGGTGGCATAGCTCCTCACTGCCTAGCTAGGCCAGCAGTGCCCGCCCCTTGGCCAGCAGTGCTGGGGTGTCCAGCATTGCCGAGCTAAGTCCGGTAGTGACGGGACTTAACTGACCAAAGAGGGTCGGGCCCAAGTCTTATTCCTCGGGTCCTCTTTTATTTTCTACCCTAGACCCGAGGGGACTCCATCCCAAATCGTTTTCTCCCCAATAGAACTCTCTCCCACTCCTCTCTCAACCCCAAGGAGACTTAGGTTGTTAGTAGTTGCATTATGTATGGTGATGAACCTCCAGTAGTTAGATTTTGTCAAAACCTAGATTACATGGTGGATTTGGAAAGCTTGCATAGGTGCTGTCTGCACTAGGCTGGTAGTGCTGGGCCAGAGGTCGACAGTACCGGGCTTTAGGCAGCAGCACCAATGTATTTGCTTCCCCAATCAACCATACACTCTTGTTTTTGAGTGAATCTTTCCACTAGAGTTTCTAGTCACTGTCTAAGTGAAGCAACTCAACCTTCTCTCTTTTTAATGCATAGATGGATGCCGGAGGATCGAGTGGTCGTGACAGAGGAGAGGGGCCAAGGACAAAGGCCCGAGCTGTCAAAGGTGGCAGAGGAGGAATTGATGATGGTCTGAATCCTAGGCAGAGGATAAGGCAAAAGAGTGAGCTCAGATGGCAGGAAGGACCATTTTGGAGGGTGTTTGTCGTTATACACCTCCAGATTTGGGACTTTATGATGGCTCATATCTCTTTGAGCATCCTGAGGAGGTTCATGTCAGAGAGCCTCAGGACAGTTGTGCGAGGCCAAGGCCAAGGCTCATATCTCTTTGAGGTTCATGCCGACCGCCCTATGGCATGTGGGCCCCTGCCACTCCTTCTAGAATGTGTCCCCACAGGTCAGGGGGCCAATGGGTGGCCTCTGGGTCCATACCCACGATCGGCCGACCGTGAGCTGTGACCTTTTACCTCCATCTTTCGTGTGGAGCATGGCCCACATGTCATAGATACCTTGGCAATAGTTTTGTATTTTTCCAAGATAGTTTGTGGGCCCATGTATCCTCGTGCTTTGATCTAGAGCCGTTGAGAAGAAGCACAGAGGAGATCCAAGGGTGAATCTTCACTCTAGGAGGTCTCTTATGGATCATAGACACATGGGAGGCCTTGGTGGTCCCTTAGTGGGGTCGGCTGACCCCCCTAAGTGGGCCCACAGGCTCCCAAGTGTCCCTATTTGCTGTTACCTACATAGAACATACTCAATGTACATGTGGAACCAATTATTGATAAAATGCTCTAGCTATGTTATTATACTCTTGAATCCAAGGTTGTTGACGATATTTTGATGGTGATAAAATAGCTCATAATTATCGTCAACAAGATCCCCATACTTACCTCTTTGCTCGTCCTCGAGTAAAGGATAAAAGTAAACATAACCATGATATTCAAAGTATAAAGCAAACATAAAGATTCACTCAAGACATTTGTCATACTAATGGGATATGTGGTATTGTCTAATATAAATTCTTGAGAGGTTGAGAAATGGAACAGTTCTCAAAGCAAAGTCATCTTCTCAAACCATATTTTAGTACTTGGATTTTTTGATTATTTTTGAAAGAAAGCACATAAGTCAACTTACTCCTCATATAGTACTCTAGGTCACTCATAAGGTGTATGGTTCCTCACCAAGGCATATGTTTGGAATTTTCCTTCTTTTTAACTTCCTACTTCTAAAAGGCTTATGGGAGCTTAGGTAGGGATAAACAATGTGGCATACTTACCTTGTATATATTGTAAAGTCAAATTCCGGATCCAAGGAGAGAAATGTCATACTCTTAGATCAAGATGTGCATGTGTGTGAAAACATGGTGAATGATCAAAACTCCTTTATAAGATCTCTTGTTCCTAACTTATTATATTGAGACATAGCTATATATGTTTTTTCTATGTGCATTGGAATGCTCAATTTTTATTTTATTTTTTGAATGAGCTTTGATGTGCTCATCTTTTTTTTCTTTTTTTTAACTTGGGACTTTATGTGCCCCTATAATTTTGCATAGTCTATGTCTCATTTACTAGCAACATACTAGAGAGAGAGTTTTCTAATAAAGCACGGAGTTTGAACTATGTGGAAAACATAAGGCATGTTTTGCGTACTTCTAGTGTAGAAGCAGCATGTATATGTGGCGTGAAATGCTTGTTGGTATTTGCTGTTACCTGCATAGAACATACTCAAGGTACATGTGGAACCAATTATTGATAAAATGCTCTAGCTATGTTATTATACTCTTGAATCCAAGGTTGTTGACGGTATTTTGATGGTGATAAAATAGCTCATAATTATCGTCAACAAAGCACAACCACCAAAAAGAAGAGTTCAAGCTCCGCGACAAAGGAAGCAGTATCCGGAGGCCAAAGAACTCAAGAAGGACAAACCCGCCAATCCAAGGCAGGCTTGAAAAGCAAAGGAGGTGCACACTCCGCGGTCTCCGTCTCCGGAACCATCAAGTGCACCCGAGGAATGAACTAGAAGGAGAGTCCTACTCCGAGGACTTAAAATCAAGGAGCCTCCATCGAAAGGTAAGTCGGTAGTTATATGTTATTTCCCTTCTTACATTTAGTTCAAACCTTTAATTTCTTTCATACGTAAAATCTAGAAAAATAAATTTAGATTAAATAAAACTTGAGAATTAGCTAAGCACTAAAAATTGACAAAAATAGGACCATAGGGGGGGTCGGCCGACCACCCTATGCACCCTACCTTGGCTTGTTTAATTAAGGAACATTTGGTTTATCTTTATAAAAGAAAAAATGAAGACTAGGGTGGTCGGCCGACCACCCTATGATCCCCTTGTTCATCCATATTTCCTCCCCACCATCCTTTGTCCAAACATCTTATGATTTGAGTTGTGAGAGTTTCAAAAAATCAGATTTACCTTTAGGGGACATCTCTTTTGTCTTGTCAAGCTTTAAAGTACATCAATCACTTTTGGTCAAAGCATGACATACCTTTGTCCCCCACTACTCTTTGTTTAAAGAGGAGAATCTTGACCACTTTAGCTCAGCTTTTGATCACATGATATCACATCTTTCCACCTTTCACCAAGCACTAGACAAATCATGAGTGGAATCCCCACTTTAGGGGATCGACCGACTAGGCTTTGGTCACCTCCTCTCCCTCTTTGGCTTTGTGTAAGGCATCTGCCTAGACATGTGATCATGGCACCCAAGGGGCATGCCTAAGGGGGTCGGCCGACCACTCCATGGCACCCCCCTTGATGCCACTTCCTTCCCCTATAAAACCCCATGCAAGGAGAGCTCATTCCCTCACACCTCAACCAGAATTTAATTCTAGCTCAAGCCTCTCATTGCCTTGCTCTCTCCTCTCTTCATTCAAGAGAAGTTCTTAGCTCTCAAGAGAAGTACTGTTGCTCTCACTAGTCCACAAGAAGATCTCTTGTCTTCATCAAGCTTCTCTTAGCTCAAACTTCTCCCCACGAGGCGAACTAGGAAACTCTCTCCACACACAACCTTGTCCTAGTCTTGCCTCTTCCTATCTAAAGATGAGGAACCCATTGACATCCGCATTTAAGAAAATGAAGCAAGCTATGAGTGGGAGCTCATCTCGTCGCTCCCACCAATCCGAGGATACTTCCCAAAGAAGAAGAAGGAGAGATTCTGCCCGATACACTTGGGAGAACCTCCAAACAGAAGAGCACCCTCAGGAGGAGGAAGAAGTACCGGAGGAGGTACCTCATATCGGGGCATTCATGGTGCCCCCAATGAGGACCTATGACCAACAAAGCGGTCTCAGGTTCAGCCAAGTAGAGTACCAAAGATATCTCTCTTCGGGATCGATCTTTCGAGCACACAAGGATATTGGATCCAAATCTTCTCTCCAACACAGGTATGACCACCGAATTCAAAACTATATTTTCCTCTATTGGTTGGTCTGGCTTTTGGCAAATAGAAGATATTGGAATTGAGTTGCTCACCGTAGAATTCCTATGCTCTCTCCAAGTTTCTAATGTTGGAATTTCCTTTCGCATGTTTAATCAAAACCATAGTCTAACTTGGAGTCATCTAAATTCTGCTCTTGGTTTTGAAAATTCATGTTTGATTGATTTAGACCTTGCCATGCATAGGTTTAACAAGAGGAAATTTTGGTTCTCTATCTCTGCTCTAAAAGATTGCTCAAATCCTAAACCTGAGGAAATTCATAATCCAACTCTTCGTTTCATACATCTTTGGATGAAAATGACTTTGTTTCCTAGAAGTAATGCTAGCTTGATAAGTGACATGGAATTAAAATTGCTTTATGCCATGATAAACAAAATTCAAATTTCTCCTATTAAATGCTTAGTGGAGTTTTGGCAAAGTTCAATTGAGAGTAATGAATCTATTCAATTCACATCTTTAATTACTCATCTTGTTGAATCCATGAACTTTCTAAATGGCGCTCAACTCTTTGTTTACATCTCTGCTCCTATAGCTGTAATCTCCAAAGAATATCTTGTTGCTATTCGAATGCTAAAAAGAGATGCCAATAATGAACTTAAAATGATTTACAGTGGCCATACAATTGAGGTGCCTCTTCCAAATAGGCAACTTCAGTTGTATAGGACCCGTAAGCTAACCCTTGATTTAGATCAAAGAATTGGACAAAGAGGATTTACAGGTTCAGACAGGAGAGCTCAGGAGGGGCTATACTTTGTTCATCTTGAGAAAGGTGGTCCTTCTCGAGGAGCTATTGGCGAGGAGGAAGACGATGCATCCTCCGATCCCATGCACACTTCTAGTGGCATGCCTCCTCAGCCACCACGTCCGCAAAGACCACGGGCATCCTTCTCGTCCACACGAGACAGGGAGCATCGTGAATTGCGGCAACAATTTGATCATCTCACCAATGCCCTTTGGTGAGCTGCGTGTTGAGCACGGTGAGACAGCACGCATCACCCAGCAAACTACCAAAGAAATCCAAGCAATGCAAGAAGAACAACACTGGCGGTGGGACGCATGGCGGCAACTACATCCACATCCGCCGCATTATTGAGCAAAGAACATGCTTGGGGGAGGTTCCCTACCCCACTAAGGTAAGTTTTTTCATTTATTTTCATGCAATTTTCTTGCCTTTTCTTTGCTTTGCATTTTAAAAATTTTGCTTTAAAAAAAGAATAAAAAGACTTTCTCTAATCCACTCTCACATGTTCCATGAAAATTAATATCTCCTATAGAAATGATGAATAGTTGCTCTGCTAAATGTTTTTCTAGTGCTTAGTTTACAACTTGTTATTTCTCTAAATATGGATTACTTGGCTTAAAAGAAAACATCATGAACCTCAACTTTTGTGGGTTGCAAATGCTGTAACTAAGTCTAAGTAGTTGTGAGACATGATATGACAAGATAAGAGATACTATAATATTGTTCTAAGCAAGAATGTCTATCAGAGTTTTATTTATTAAAATGATAAAACACTTCTTGTTCCTCAATGGTGAAAATTCCAACCAAAGCCATACATGCTCTTTCATGATATAAGCTTTCTACATAAGCTGATTGCTTTGTGTTGAGTTTGGTCAAGTTTTGTGACCCTCGTTGAGAGACTTATCATGCTCCCAAGATCAAGATCACGTACACGCCACATATACATGCTGCTTCTACACTGGAAGTACGCAGAAACATGCCTTACATTTCCACATAGTTCATATTCCATGCTTTAAGTAGAAAAACTCTCTAGTTTGTTACTATCAAATGAGACATAGACTATGCAAAATTATGAAAAATTAAGGGGCATTCTAATGTCCCAAATTTATGAGCATTCCAAAGCTCTATACAAAAAAAAATAAAAAAATAAAAAAAATGATGAGCATCTTCAAAGCTCATAGAAAAAATTAAAAAAATAGCTCTGTCTCAAAATAATATGTTAGGAAAGAGAGATCATTCAAATATAGGAGTATTTATCATTTGTCATGTCTCCACACACTTGCACATCTTGATCTAAGAGTATGACACTTCTCTCCTTGGATCCGGAATTTGACTTTACAATATATGCAAGGTAAGTTTGCTACATCTTTGATTCCTACCTATAGCTCCACATAAGCTTTAGAGATAGGATGAAAGAATTCAAACTTTGATATATGCCTTGGTGAGGAATCATACACCTTATGAGCGACTCGAGAGTACCATTTGAGGAACACTAAGTTTTCTTTTACAAAATCTTGCAAACCTCCGATATGACACTTGTGAAAGAATGAGAAAACTAGTGCTCAAGTCAAGTTGTTCTATCTCTCAACCTCTCAAGACAAAGGACAAAGCTATAAGCCCCATGAAGGACTAAGGTAATATGGGTGAGTCTTTATTGCTAATTTTTCCATTCAAAAGAGAAGTATGATTGTTGTAAATCTAGTACTCTTGAAATATGAAGCATAGTAGCAACTCCTGATCCATCAAGCTAAGTTTAATTGTTTGCTCAGGACGAGCAAAGGTTAAGCTTGGCACACATTATGATCAACTTTTACATAACTAAAATGATGCCACCAACCTCAGGATCAAGGCTAAACAAACACACCATGAGCATATTTTATCAAATAGCCAGTTCCACATGTCCATGAGTGTTTGAGTGCAGAAATGAAGAAATGAAGCAAATGAGAGCCAGTGGGACCCACGTAGGGGGTCGGCTGACCAACCTGTGGGCCCACCTGGCTCCCCTCTCGGCCATGATCCAAGAGAAGCATCTCAGAGTGCAATCCAACCATTGGATCACTCTGTGCTTTCTCTCAACGGCTCACATGCATAGCACATGGATCCATGGGCCCACACCAAGGAGATAAACGTGACAACCATCTCAGAATCAACACCCAATATCCATGACAGGTAGGACCAGCAGCTGGGAAGACCGAGGTGGGCCAGACACCCCAAGGGGGGTCGGCCTACCCCCTATCTAGGCCCACCAGGCTCCACTTGGTCCCTGACTAGTGGGACCACCACCAGGAGGCCAGAGGACATCCCACCTGCCAATGGGGCGGTCGGCCGACCGCTTCCAAGGGTTGGTTGGGTCCCTCCAACCGCCATACCTCTCCCCCACATGATGAATCACATCCATCCATCCCTTGTTCGGTTTCAAGGTCGGTCGGATCCAAGGGTGGAGGATGGAAGGCCCTGGATCGCTGACGTGGCGCTGGAGTAGCCCCTACTCCACCCCCACTATAAATAGAGGGTCACACCACCCCACCTCTCTAAACATGAAGAAGAAACCTACAAGCTCTATTCCTTAGATTGTTCTAGGAGTTAGTCTAGTGTGGGAGTTAGAGTTGAGTCGAGCTGTGCTCGGGATTTCTGGAGTTGTCTTCTGGAGAGTCTGGTATAGCTCTTGTATCTTTCCTTCTTTATAAGACTTTATCTTATTTAATATATATATCTTTTCTCTTTACTTTACTTAGTATTTACTTTGAGCATTTCTATACTAGATATAGTCTTGCTATATGCTTTTGCTCTTTAATAGCCTTTACATCCATAGTCCGTGATCCTTGTGACCTTTCCTGTATGCGATCATTACCTGTCATAGGGTGCTTTGATTATAGATCATAGTCAAAGTAATAAGTTGTGTGTACTTATCCTTGGTTATCGCTTACTGCATGGATTGTTTGTGGTAGCTAGCAAGAGGTGACAACCTTGTCTAGTCGTTGTATTCCACCATGTGTTTATAGGAAAGTTCTTAAAAGGTAAGGCCCCCGTAAGAAGAGGGCGCGGTCCGGTAGGAGTTTTGTCCTCCTACTGATCTATCCCCTCGCCTAGCATACTTGTATTGAGGAGACAAACTATAGCATTTAGACTAGTTAATTGGCTAAGTATATTGAAGTAGAGTGAAGTACATAGGAGTCCCTATACTCTCTCCTTGTCCTCCCCCCTATCTAGTCTTTCTAGTCCGTTCTAAGTATCTTTTATCGTAGCTTCTTCATTCATCAACCCCTTCCTATCACATATATCGTTTACCCCCCTTTTACTAGTTGGTACTAAGTTGAGGTGCTCTCTAGGATCTCTCTCTGATTATCATTTCTAGCCAGCTTTCCCTTGGGAAAATATAAATTATGATACCTTGGAATACTCCTAGGTGAAGTGCTACAACGGTATAATCTGTGCGCTTGCGGATTTATCCAATAGTCATAAGAAATACCAACAGTCATGGGCGACGCTGTCGGTGGAGACTTGAAAGACCATTCCTCCAAAGCCCGAAGGGAACTCTGGGAAGTTGTTAGTCGATCCGGAGGAGTCGGCGATTTCGGTTCCTGTGGCGGTGGCTGAGCCCGATGAGATCGTGCCATCGAGGGACACTATCTGCTCGGAGTCGTTAGGAATCGCGGAGATGATGACGGTGTTCACGATGGGGGGCGCCAGGATCTGGTTGAAGGCCGATCGGAGCACCTAGCGTTGGAAGATCGCGGCCTGATTACTGAGCCCATAAGGCATCGTTGGGAAAGGGTGGATGCCCCTGGTCGTCACAGCTGTCGTCTTCGACGGGGGTTGGCAACGACATGTTCAGTGGCCATGGTGGCCGGGGAGTCGGCGTCGTGCCGTCTGCACGAGGTTGATGCAGTCCATGATACCGACGTTGGAGCGATCGATGGCGTCGACAAGATCGTCGATGCTGATGTTCTTTCGCGGGTAGTGCTTTGGCGTGGCGAGGCGACGCGGAGGTGACGGCACGTCTGCCCCGCATGGCATAGATCCGACGGTCCAGGACATAGATCTGATCTGGAGCACGGTGCCGGTCACCGGGAGGACCATCGAATCCGGGAAGGTGACCGCTTGATGAGCCATGAAGTCGATGCACACACCCCCTACGTAGCGCGCCAACTGTCAACGAAATATGTGTCGCAGTCTACCTAGGGGGTACCCTACGGTAGTAGATTGTAGGCGGAGGTGTGGTGACAACGATCAAGTGTAACACAGAGAGTGTAGACACAACGATTTATACAGGTTCAGGCCGGCAAATCGCCGTAAGACCCTACATCCTGTGTTTTGGTGGCTGGATTGATATGAGTATTAGGTTACACGAGGTGTATATGAGATCTAAGAGGTTATCAGAGAGAGTTTTCGAGGGGGTCTCTGCTCGCCTTATATAGCCGGGGAGCAGGGTTACAGTTTCCATATCCTATCAGATCACGATCGGCCCCTTAAGGCAAGAGATCCGAGCCTATCTACTAGGATCTTCCTTGGCGAGCAAGACTTCTTCGGAGTCCCTGGCGAGCATGACGAGCTGGTTGCGTGCCGTAGGGCCTCGCGAGCTGGGCCGTCCTCCGGTCGGTAGGCCCATAAGGTCAATGGGGATATGCCGAGGTAATATCCCCAACAGGATCCTCCATGAGTATTTTGGTAGGTGTTTCTCCGTGGGATTTGTTCGATACCTTCTCCGATTTGCTTTCCTTTATTCTATTTTCTAAAATAGTCTCTGGAAAATAATGAAACACCAAAACTCGTGGAAATTGTTAATTAACGCTATATATTTCTAGATATTATATTTGATTGATCCATTTATTCTATTTATAATTGCATTAACGACAGTCAACAAGCTCCCCCCAAGCTTACCCTTTGCTAGTCACTAAGCAAAGTCCTAGTGGAATTTATTCATTTTATTCATGTAATAGAAATATCTTAGTGAAAAACACGATCTCTTATGGAACTTATTACTTTACTCTAGTCATGAGTAGCTACAAAATAGACAGGTTTTATTAGAATTGTTTTTCTCTTATTCCTTGATCAATTTTCTTTCTGGAGTTTTTTATATCTTTGAAAGAATAAGATCCTGCAAAAAGAATTAAAGAGAATACATTGCTATGCCCCTTAGATCAGAATGATTAATTTGAAAAACAGTCTTTTTATATTTTCTGGCTTTTCTATGTCCTTCTTTCTCTCCTTCTGAGAAGTATGGACTTTCTCTTCTTTTTTTCTTTTTTTAGAGGTACGTCGGACTTTTGTCCCTTTTTAATTCCTCTTAAGGTGCATGGGACTTTTGTCCCTTTTTAATTCCCTCTATTTTCTCCCATGCATCTTTGGCATGGATTATTTTCTCATACTTTTTCATAGCCCATACAACTCTCCTAAAGAGAAAGATTAGAACATATTAAGAAAAAATATTTTCTTTATTATTTAGATTAATTTTGATCATATGCACATAACAAAATACTCAACTTTAATCTCTCAATGGTTTTGGAATTTTAAGTACTTAAATAAATTCTCCAGAAATTAAATCTCTCGAAGAACAAGATCATAGCAAATTCTTTTTATTCCCTATCTTATTTAACAGTAACTTAGACAGGAACAAAGCTTTTATCCCAATAGATTCAGGTTCTCACAATGAGATGATAATTTTAAATTTATGGGGATAACTAAATTGCGGACTATATATACATATGCGAGAAGAACATATATATACATAGTTATTTATTCATTATTCTAGCTAATATATTTATTTATTTTTCATTTTCTTATTTTTATATATTTTTTTAAATATCAATAATAGCAAACTTAACTAAAAAGCAAATTAAATGCGTAAATAGAAATATGATAGTATACTTATCTTGCGGGGGCTCTCCCCCAAGCTGTCTGATGACGTGGTCTACACCTCTGGTGGTGGCGGTGGGTAGCTGAAACCCAAGTTGCGGATCAGGTATCGTAGGTCCTGATGTCCTTCGTACTGAAACCCAAGTTGCGGATCAGGTACCGTAGGTCCTGATGTCCTTCGTACTGCTTCTGTTGCATCTCTTGTAGACGATCATTTATCTGGTGAGGAGTCTCTAAACTCTGGTCCAAGGTGGACTGGAACATTTCCTGTCTCCGCTGCATATTTGCAAGATGGTGGCCAAAATCATTAGTGAAAATAATGGGAGTACAGTCACCTGACTATGGAGGCTTCATGTGCTGCTCTGGTGGAGGATAGTAGTCATTTGCGGGAGGCTGATGGTACGGGTACGGTCCTCATGTACTGAAGTTCGTATGTGTCCGGGTAGAGAAAGACATGCGTCCTCTCTAGAATCCTGCTCAGGTACCTGGATCATACGAATAATTAGTAAAATTTTCCGGTCCCCAACTGTGGCAGAACCGTCCAAATTATAAGAGATCAAGTACCAAAGTAGCCAATTTAACCGCCACTTAAAGCACTTGAGCCCATATAATCCCGGTAGTCCAGAAATCTCGAAGGATTTCTAACAATCGTATATCCAACCCAGATCGCGCAAACTCAGGTACGCACATTCGAATGAACCAACAATTAAACAAAAATACTTGAAGTATGAAATAAAGTTATTACAATACTTGTTCCCAATAAAGTAGTACTCACACCATAACACATGTGGCAAATAAAACATTGTTTTGAAACTCGAACCCAAAGTCTTACTCCACGCTAATACCATTTAAAAGATAGGGGTGCCCACGAGGTCATGTCTGACAACAGCAAAAGATGAGCTCGTAGAAGACCATGCCCAAAGCCTACTCCTCTTCTCCTTCGATAGGATAGAGACAGTGCTTACAATAGCCAAAGTATACTTGGCCATCTGCAACAAACGAGATAAACCCTGAGTACGGGAATGTACTCAGCTAGACTTACACGTCTAATTGAAAATAAAGACTCCAAGGATATACATGGCTATTTATGTGGATCTGGATAAACATTGCTTTTGCGGAAACGCGAACAATATGGAATAACTTTAACTATTAGGGAGCAGCCATTTTTCGTCCTATTATTTATCTCTAGGTTTGCACCTATACTACAACACTCACTTGAACTACTCAAACAATATAATAACCATATATCCAATTCCTTCATCAAAATTTTAGTAGAACCATTACGATGCCACATGGAGTTGTACCATGGTGAAGCTCAGCATAGTCCCCCACTATCCGGTGGGAGGCGGCGACTCAAATCGATATACAACCAGCTGGCAAGATTACCTTTAACACACGCCCAAACTTTCCCCGTCGGGTCCATGCATTGGGTTACCGCTCAACACTGTCCAGGTAGTACGTCGCGGGCTCGCATTGGTCCACTCAATTGTAGAAATCAGTTGGCCACCACGGGGCAGATCGTATCTACAAACTAGAGGGTGCTCACAGCAGATTAAGCACCGACCCGGACAGTGTTTACTCGGCTTCGGGGTCAATACTCGCAACGGCCCCTATGTGAAAGGACGCATTCAAACATGTAAGAGGGCCACCATCGTATACAAACCTATACGATCCAACGGACGGACTGCCCCCAAGTCTTGACCACTTGGTGCACTTGCCTTCTAGTTGACCGCATTCATTACTACCATTGGTTCTTTCCCACGATAGCAAATATAGCCAACCGTAACAGTATTACCCCCATGGGATAATATGAACATAAATATAAATGTAACCATTTATTTTAAGCAAGCTAAGCGATTTCTTTTACTTTTATTTAACAGGTTAACAAGGTAGGTAAAACAATAATCAAGGAAGTTAATGCAGCAATTAGGATTCAGTCAACTCCTATCACCTAATGCATCACAGTATAAAATACTCAAGTAGATTAATTGTAAATACTGGGAGGCTTAAAGGTGCTCCGGGGTTTGCCTTGAGTGAAGGTGGAGGGCTGGTGGTCAGGGCACTCGGGGAGGTTAGTGTCGAGCTCATGGTGCTCCTCGTTTAGCTCCTGCACCTCCTGGACTCCTTCCTCTGGAAGTTGCTCCTGAGGTTCCTCTACTGATCCTGTATGTTTGCAATGCATATAATTACTTATGGTGCAGGGATGATGCTTGAACAAGAATTAAACACTTCAACAATGCTTTTGGAATTAAACAAAGTACTCACTCTAGTGTCACTTTACACAGCAGGCCTAAAATAAACTGCTCACAAAAATCTACAAAAATTACAGGGGCAGAGCATGCTTAAAGGATACTACTGCATAAAATTCACCCATAGCTAAGCTACCAGCTAGCAAAAAGATGAATTTAAATGTAGAAAAAGCACTTTGAACTAGACCTACTGGCTAACAGGGTGAAACATGCTATATCTTATTTTTAACAAGTTCTTTACTCAGAAACATATTTATCAAGAAAGTTCCATGATCAGCGCAAACATATTATATCCTACATGATTTTCCAAAGAAAACCCTAGAAAAGGACACTTGAACTACAAGTATCTTTTCTTCCATACAACATACCACATGTTATATTTTTCCTAGATAGAGCATGACATACAGAGGCTACACAAAAAGTTTCATGATTTATACATGTACAGATTTACCACAGGAATGTACTGAAGACATTTATAGAAAACACATTTTAATAGGTGATAAATAAAACTTACACAGAAACATGGCATTTCATATTTTTCCTAGCTTCTACACATGATAACAGAGCTAGCATAAAAACCTTATATTTTTATTTGCTCAAATCAAGCAGGAACACAATTACCTTTGATAAATGCAGAAAAGGATTATTTAAACATTAGTATTGAAGACATTCTCCAAAAATTACCTTTATATTTTTAACAGAAAGATCATCATTTATAGAGTCTAACACAATTGATTCCACCATTTTAGGATTTACCAAACTCTAGATACATAATAAACAAACATTAACCAATTTACTAAAAATAGAAAAAGGAAATGTATTTCTGAATTCGGCCCGTGGATGAACAGTGTTGGGCTCGGCCCGGTGCACGCCGGAGAGCGAACTGACAGGCGGGACCCGCAGTCAACGCAGGGTCCACCTGGCAGCGAGCCAGGGCAGAGCACCGGCGCTGACCGGTGCGTTCTTGTTGACGGCGAGCTCGCCGGCGGTGAGGCTAGGTTTGGCATGCTCGGGGTGACAACGCGCATCGACTGGGGGTGTTGGTTGAACCATGGCGGCCGTGAAAGTGGCCGGCGACGTGCGGTGGCGGAGCAGTGCGGCGGTGCAAAGCGGCGGGATGATTACCGGCGTTGTGTTGCCCAGCAAGCGTGCGCGTGAGCACCACGGTAGTGTGGGGAGTGAAGCGTGGGGGTTAGTTGAACCGGAGAGGCTCTGTGGAAGCCTGGCCACGTGCGAGCTCCGCGGCGGCGGCAATGGCGCACGACCAACAGTGTTGTGTTGTTACAGGGTGATATAGAGCTAGAGGAAGGGTGTTCTCACCTCTACTACCTCCGGTGAAGCTTCCACGAAGATGGAGGCGACAGAAGCGGGACGGAGAGGGGTGAACGAAGTTTGGTCGTTGCGGTGGAAACTCCGAGCCGAGGAATGGCGACGGTGGTCTAGCAATGGTGGAGCTTGGCTGGCTAAAGCGAGGAGAGCAGGGCGTGTGCGAGGCGAAGGCGAGTGTGAGTGCGAGACAGATCGAGCAGAGGCGCTCGGATGGTGGTGAATTTGAAATGAGGGCGCTGCGATGCGTTTGGTGCTCGGTGCGGTGAGAGCAGAGGCAGCGCGAGCGAGTGAGGGAATGCGGGTGAATGCTGGCGAGTGTGAGAGGGGCAGGAGGTATAGGAGCTTCCTTCGGCGCGGTCATGGCCGACCGGCGTGGCCGGTGGGGGCCTGGACGCGATGGTGCGGTGGTGGCAGTGACGTAGCGCGTCTGTGTGCGTGGAGCAGCGGCGGCAGCATGCGGGGAAGAGCGTGGCTTGGTCGACGCGCCATTAGCGCGGATTTGCGCTCGAGTGTGAGTGTGACGGGGCGGGGCGCTGATCGGGCGTAGCACTGCGGCGGCGTAACGACGACGCGACGGCTTGGTGGGTAGCAGCTCTGCGGCGGCGAAGCAGGGGCATGACAGTGCCTGCGTGAAGCGTTCTTGGCCCTAGCGCCGTTAGCGCTGCTTCGCGCTTTGATGGCGAGCGGGATAGTGCGAGGTCCGGTCGGGTTTGCTGGAGCAGGGGTGACGCGACAGCGAGGTGAAGGCGCGGCGCAGCGCTGCGCTCTGCATGGCAGAGACGGTGGCGTGTGCGGCATTTTAGTCGGCGCAGGGGGGCAGGGCGCGGCGCGGCACGTGAGCGGCTCTGGTCGTTCGGTGTGGCGCAGGAATCGGCCGCCACGCGGCAGGTGACGCCAGCGTACGGCGCAACCGCGGTCGGGCGCAGGCGCTCGCGCGTGAGTAGGGCGTGCGTCGCATGTGCACCGTGCGTGCGCGGGGCGTGGGGGCGCGAGCGGGGTGCGGGCGTGAGTTGGGCCGCGGTAAGGCCGATTGGGCCGGAAGCGAGGACGTGGCTTCAACTGAATTTGATTTAAAACAGTTTCAAAAACTCAAAACTAAGATTTGAAACTTAAACCAAAGTTGTTCAGAATATTATTCTCTACATTTTTCATGTAGGTCATATTTCCTGAAAACCATTAGTTCAAGGTTTGTGGATTAAAAACTCATTTAAGCCATCTAGGGAAAAAGAATTACTTTAAATCTTAGAAAGTAAACTAATCTTAATTATACAAAGTAATTAGCAAGACAAGCAATCTACTCTTTATTTTAGGTGTAAAAAACTTAGCTAAACATGGTGATCAAGATTTAGAGCACAATACCTATCCATTTCTAGTGTAGTGGATATAAATAAACACACATGAAATGATAACACAATTAAACATGAATGCAATGAAATGCTTATCCGTAGTGGCTAATGATGCTCCTAATGCAAGCTTGACACAGGGTGTCACACAAGCTATCCCATCCTGCTGATGTTCTATGGTAAGTGGGTTGCTCCTCCCATCCTGAGTTATGGCCCCACGGCTGTGTGGATTGGTATGATGGACCTGCCTGATCAAAACCAATGTGGTGAGTAAAAGCTGGTCTCGTTGGTGTAGCGTCTGTCCCTTCATAATTTCTTCTCTGTGATATGGTGAGGCGCGCTGAAGTGCTTCTCCCGACTATAGGTCAACTTTTCTGCATATCAAAAACAAAACTCTCTATTACGTAGATACCAAGTGCTCTGTCTGGTAGTGTATATTCATTTGTGTACTTCTTATAAATCATGACTATTTTATTATTCTTTCTCTTGACTAAATGAGCACGGAAAAATAAATCATATCCAATTAGTCTTCTAGCAGTAGGAATATAAATAAGAGATGCATTTCCTAATAAATTTAGATTTGTGGCTAAGCGTGTAATCCAAGAAGTAAATGATACTCCATATTTCTTCATTGAAGGAATAAGTACCCAATATTGTAACACTAATTTCACAGAGGATACTTTCCTCTTTTTAATCATGACATAGAGTAACTTCATTTCTTCAATTCTTATAGTGTCTAATTCTTCTTTAGGAAATAAAGTAATAGCTATCCATTTATGCAAAAAACGTAAGGTTGGATGGTGGATTTCCTCAGTGGCTGGCTTGTGACATGTTTTTAATCCAGAAATATTTTCCAAAACACATGTTCTATCAAAATCATTTAAAACTTCATCTATGTCACATGAGCAACCACTAGTAAATCCTAGAATAATACTAAGATTTTTCCATGAGAGAGTGTGTATGATCACTAAGCTCTAAGGTGCATAAAAATTCTATGGTGAGTAATTTGCTACCTTCGTCAGTTATGTTGCATGCATTTTCCCAACCAACATTCCTAAATACGAGTTGAAATTCAGAATCCATACCTGTCTCAAGAAGTAGTGTATCATCGAAGGTTGAGGTATGTGTGAATTCTTTGTCCTTGATGGCGTCGCATATGTTCCTTTCCTTCTCTGACTGCAACTTAAGATGAGTATCTCTAGTAAACACATACCTCTCTTGCTTACCATGGTGAGAAGAGGATAAAGTTCTCATGGGTGATGGAGTCTCTACGTCCATCTCGAAACCAGCTCTTGATGGCACTCTTGATGATGTTGACTCCGAGTGGTGCGGAAGGAGAGAACCTTCCTGACACTCTTCGCAGCGTTGATTAATTTCTTGCTCATGTTTCCTGCAAAAATAATCAAGAACAAACAAAACTAGTGGAGAGAATAGAGGGGGTTAGAGGTTGCTTCAATATGGGACCCTTGAGCTTGACCAAATCTCTCTTACACTTGATTTATCTTGATTAAATGAAGGATTTTGTAGTGTCGAGCTCTCTGGAGTGAAGAACAGAGTGGAGTGGTGTTCTTCGCGAATGAAAATGAGAGTGAAGTGAGTGAGAGAAAGGGAGGGAGAGTGGTGCTTATGGGATGCTGGCCGGCATGGTGTGGGGTCGGTCGGCCCCACCTCTTGTCCATTTTCTCTAGCTCTTTGCTGGTGCTTGATAATTATTGATCTTGATCAAATGGCATGTTCCCCTAGAGTGCTCTTTCGGTGGAAAAGGTATTTTGGCTGGTGGTGCATGCATGAGTGAGTGGAAAAATGGATGGTAGTGCATGGTGGTAGGTGTGAGGTGATGTGTGGGTGATGGTGAGGTGATGTGTGGGTCCCGCATGTCTCTCGTATTTATATGGTATAAAAGTACAACTATGAAAAACTAAATTACTTTTATGAATCTATGAAAAATAAGAATTCTAATGATAGTCTTGATCTAAGAGTATGGCATTCCTCTCCTCGCATCCCGTTTTGACCAGACAATATATGCAAGGTAAATATGTCATATCTACCTATACTCTTTAAGCATAAAAAAGAAATATGTTTACAAGGCAATGATCCACCATAGCTCAGTGAGATCCGCAAATACTACATATATGAGCAATCTGAGAGCACTACTATGAGGAAAGAGGTAAGCTAAGTTTTCTTTTCAAAATATGCAAAAACTCCAAGTGATAGGATTGAAAGAAGAAATAGTCTCTACTTCGAGCTACTTCATTCCTCAGTTGCTCATATTCATATGGTGGACACTACTAAACTCCCGCAGTATAGGTATAAAGGGAATATTCTACTGTTGATGTGTAAACCTTAAGCTTATGTTTTAACCATCCTTTTCTAGAGGGCGAGTAAAAGCCTAAGTATGGGGGAGCTTGTTGACACTCCTTAAGTATGAATTTTTAGTGTCAACTAAGCATGAGAAAAGATATATTTGCAACATACCACCTAGACATAGGGTTTTAACTAACAAAATTCCACGAGTCTTGGTGTTTATCTATTTCTACAGGGAGACAGCTACAAAATACCCAAAGAGGCCCACAAGTAAGGATTACATAGACACATAACATCTCCATGCGAAAAAGAACAATCTAGAAGACCCTAGAAGCACCCTCCTGGAGGGAGGGGCCTACCTGCTAGCAGGGCAGGGCGGGCGCCCACCCCACTAGGGCGGACGCCCTAGCCAGGCAACCAATGAGGCTCCGCCTCGCGGATTAGGGTTCCACCGCCTTTGAGGATCAATCTAAACCATACAATTAAGTCGGTTTGATCCAACGACCGACGTTCATTTGAGGGGGATATATAAGCAAGGCCCCTGGCCCCCTAGCAAGGACAATTCATTATTCATTATCATATTTTCCAGAGAGGATTCTCCTAAGAAGGTCCCTTGGATGGATCTACTCTCTAGGGCTTAGCATTCAAGAGAAACTATCTTTAGTTTCTATGTGAGATTAGAGTTTACTCTTCTAGATTGAGAAAGATAGAGTAGAGGTGTAGATTGGAGGAAGCCCAGCCTGTCAGTTTGTACCTACGGGATCAAGTCTCCTAACCCGAGGCTTGCTCCTAAGATTCTTCAGTATTTTGACTTCTAATTCTAGTAAGTTTTTTGTTTATTTTTCTTTGGTTTGTGAGTTTACTTTATTCTCTTCACGTAGAGAGTAGGGTAATCATCTCTAGCATAAACGTGGTGTTTGGGCTAGGATACTCATAGATATCCCCTGTCTAGTCGGGTCTGTGGTAGTAGCACGGAACGTGACAATTCTGTTGTTACCATTGGATCCCACAATCCTGTTAGAAGGATCGGTAGGGTTTATAGGCCTTGGTCTAAGCATCCTCTGTGGTGTCTCTTATCTCAACAGTTCTCCCCAATAGAACAGTAGTGCATAGCTTGCATAGGTTAAAACGAGAGTGCTGTCGTGGGCTTCTCTATATCGCTCACATCAAATCACCTTGTTTGTAGCCTAAAGGATAATAGCAATAGATTGGGTTAGTCAGATGCACGCTTTATCCCTGCGGAAAAATAAATAACGATACTCTGGATAACCTCCCGGGTGAAGTGCTCATCGATATCCGTGCGCTTGCGGATTATTTCCCAGTGATTCTTCTGTCTGCGTTAACAAATATTAACAAGCATTTCTGGCGCCGTTGCCGGGGAGAAAGACGGTCTGCTGAGATAACCTTGAGTCTTGTTATTATCTTGTACCTATACTTTTATCTTTTCTTATCTTTTTCATATTATTTATTTCTTACCTTTTCTATCCCTATGGAAAATCTAAATTCCACGCCTATCTATCAATTTTCTGCACCCACGGAAACTGACCTATTGCCATGGGAGTCATCATAGCCAATCCAAACTCGGGGGTCGGCCGACCACCCCAAGGTGGCTTGGCGGCCACTCCTTTATCCCACCATCATTTGCATGCTGCCATGCAAAGAAGCACATGCTGAATTAAAGAAGCACATGTCAAATTAAAGAAGCACATGGGCAATTTCTCTCCACCCTTGATCTGAAGGTGGTTAGGATCCAAGGACTCTCATCATCCATCACGCGGATCGATGACGTGGTGGTGGAGTAGCCCCTACTCCACCTCTCGACTATAAATACCCCCTCACTCCCTATCATTCAAGACACACCAAGGAGGAGCTACTCTCTCTACACATAGGCGGAGCCCTATTCTACTTGTAGCATATAAAATAGGGAGAGAGTGAGGAGAGTCTGGAGAAGAGCCGGGCCTGTCTGGCGTCTTCTCTGAGCTGTACCTTAGCAGATGCGGCCTTCTCTTTTGTAAGTCTGCATTAGAGATTCTTTTATGGTAATTGATCTTTAGTTTTGGTAAAGTAATTACTTTTGTTGTTCATTGGTTCACCGCCCTTAAACCGGTACTCTAATCAATTTCACCGGGATATGGATTAGAGTAGTAAGATATAGTGTAGACGTGGTGTCTAGGCTATACACTTACCTGTGTCTGCGGCTTGTCCAACGGTTTGTTTGTGGTACCTAGTAGGGGTGATAGACCTATCTAGGCTTTGATCCCACCACGTTCGGCCAAGTTCTTAAAGCGTAGGCCTTCTTGTGCTAGGCAGTTTAGCACCCTTCTGTTGCTTAGTGTCTTAGTGGCCCGAAGTGAACAACCTTTGTATCTTACCTTGCCTTGCTAGTTTCATAACCACAGAGATCCTCTCTACCCAACCTATCATAAACCCCTTGTGTCATCATAGGACGAACTTAGTTCTTTGTTAAGTACACTTCACGTTCCCCGTGGATTTGATACCCTAGGAATACTCTTGGGTGAAATCTACCTTGACAGCCGTGCACTTGTGGTTTACCCTTTGCGCCACCTTTGGTGTCAATAAGTTTTCTGGCCCCGTTGCTGGGGAATGGTAGCTGTTCTTAACATAGAATCGAGTCGCCCGTTTATCTTTTATTTTTATCATTCATATCATGGATCAAACACCCCTGTTTCAATATGGTGCTCCAAAGGGTGCTAGCAGTTTAGAGCCACCAAAATCATCCAAAGTTATTTTAGCTGTTCGCTATGAGCTTCGCCCTGCTCTCATAGCGATGGTTCGGGCACAACCTTTTTCTGGGGAAGAAGATGAAAACCCTTACACCCATTTACGTGAGTTCGAGCAATTGTGCTCATATCTTCATATTCAGGGCATGACACGAGATACCTTGAAATCACTGAAAAAATAGCGCGCTATAGCGCCGAAATAGTGCGCTAATAGCATCCAGAAGCAGCTACCGCAACGCTCAATAGCGCGCTAATAACGCCGCTATAGCATTTTGGCCAAGCTTCCGCTAATTTTTATAGCCCGCCATTTAAAACCTTGCTTGAAATGGAAGCTATTTCCATTCTCTTTGATGGGAGTACCCAAACATTGGTATCCTCGAAATGTAGGGAATGTACAAGGAGACTGGGAGAACATTCTAGCCAAATTGTGCTTAGCCTTCTTTCCTATCTCTAGAGTCGTTCATCTTCGAACAGAGGTCCTAACTTTTAAACAAAAAGATAAGGAGCCTCTAGGTGCATCATGGGTCCGTTTTACAGATCTTGTCTCTTCAGGCCCCGATCTTGCTATACCCCCTATGCTCTTACAACATTTCTATCTAGGTCTTAGCAAAGATTCTACATGATTCCTTGATATAGCCTCTAGAGGAGCGTTCCTTCATTTATCCGCTAGTGAAGCAAGGTCTATTCTTGACAAAATCCTTGAAAACACCCCTTACACTGGCATTCATGATGAACTCCCTGAGGAAGAAGAGGAAGCACCCCCCAGACAAGAAGAAGAAGTCTTGATAGCTGAATCACCACCAGTCCAATCCCATAATCCTGCTATCGATCGTGAACCACAAATACCACAAATCTTGAAGGAAGAAGAAATCCAACACCTAAATCATTCCTTCGAGTTCGAGCACTAGTACAGAATTGATTTTGCGAGACACCACCCAAAATTTAATAGAGGCGGGCATAAATTTCAACCGCCTCCAAAAATCTGGGCAATTAATGGAGGCGGTCATTTTTTATTTATCGAGGCGGTCACAATTGTCTGCCTCCGAAAATCAATTTATGGAGGCGGGCAGTGTTAAAACAACCGCCTCCATAAATTCATTTTTGGAGGTGGACAGCTATAAGGCCCGCCTCGGTTTCTCCCTCCCTCTCTCTCTCTCTCCCGACTCCCTCCCAGCGGCGCCCTCTCTCCCTCTCCCATCCAGCACCCCCTCCCCTCCCTTCCCCATCCAGCACCCCCTCCCCTCCCCATCCGGCCATCAACCCTAGCAGCACCGACAGAGCAAGCGCGGGTGGACCAGCGACGTGGGACGGACGATGTGCGGCGCGGACGGCGCGGGAGGACCTTCTGACGGCGCGCGCAGGACGGAGGACCGGCGGCGCGGGACGGAGGACCGGCAGCGCGGGACGGAGGACCAACGGCGGCAGCACCCGTGTGGATCCGGCTCCCCCCGGCGCGGCTCTCTCCCCCCTCCCGACGACTGCCCCGCACGCTCGCCCCGGGCGGTGCTCCCTCTCCCCCCTCCGGCGGCGGCGGGGGTGCACGGATCCGGCTCCCCAGAGCGGCGGTGGCCCTCAGCTCCACCCCGACGACGGCGGGGGCTGCAGATCTGGACCCTGGTGGCAGCGGGGGTGCATATCCGGCTCCCCGGCAGTGGCTCCCCCCGGTGACGGCGCCCCACCAGCTCCTTCCAGCTCCCCCCACGGCGGCGACGGTGCGGATCCAGATCCGCCCCCCCGCGGCGGCGGCGGCGGAGCGGAGCGGATCGTGCGGGTTTTTTTTATTTTTTAATTGATTTTTGGAGGCGGGCACAAACCAACCACATCCATTAATCGGGATTAACCGAGGCCTTCCATTGGAGGCGGTTGCGTTTGCTCGCCTCCAAAAATGAAAGCTGACCGGCTCGGTTATGTTCTTTGTACTAGTGGAGGCCAACCTCCTATCTGACCTTGCTGGTTTTGAGAATGCCCAAAATTATCCTTTCCAAAAGAGACGTCATCTTTCTAAACCTCTCATGAAGGGATCTCTTCAAAATCCTCCCAAACCAACATCATCTTCCGCCTCGACTTCCCACATGGCACATCAGGAAAAGTCTGGGATACCTGATAAAGAAATGTCAGTGAGCTTATAGAATGAGAACTAAAGTATTTAGAAGCCAAATCTATCCTCTCTTTCTCTATTCCCACATCCGACATATCCTACAAACCCATTTCTAAACCCATCTCTGATACTGATGATCCCCCATGTGTTCCTTCATTCAACTCTTATGATGACCCACTTAATGATTCTGGGAATTCATTAAGACATCCGAGGCATGGAAGCCATGAGGGCCATAAATCTGACCAAGAGGAGCAAAGTCAACGATTAGAGCATCTATCTACCGTTGTGAACCAAGAATGGTTGGATGAGGCTGAATCTTCAAAAGAAGTTGCTAAAATGCCCACACATGTAAGGAGAATATCTTGTAAAGTGTTGGACATTGATGGAAAAATTTGCTATGATCCTAGCCTCGGGATCAACATCCTTCCTCATTTCCATGTTCCAACATCATCAAAGGATCATCTATCCCAATCACAAAAGCGCCTTAGACTCCCCAATGGTCAAATCCTTGATTGTTTAGGAGTCCTTCATGATATTCTTGTGGTGGTTGATGATCTCAAGATCTTCCTAGATTTCCATATCTTTGACCTTCCTAGACTTTCCTTTCATCTCACCTTTATCGGAAGGACAATCATGAGAATCTTCGAGAACACCTTAGGAAATGAGAAGCTTGGTCATAGGATAGGTGAAGATTATCTACCCATTTGGTCTTCCCGACCTCTCATCAAAGGGTTAGAACCCAAACCAGTTCTTGATCCAAGGGTGAGCTTATGTCAATCTCGCTAACAACCATGACCCATTCAAGTTTAGAGTATGACTTGAAATGTGATGAGAATGCTCACTCATTCCTAGAAATGGAAGATTCTACAAATGAGCATGGAAGTTATTTCTCGATCTTCTCATCAATTCCATGCTCAAGTGAGAAATCTCCCAAACTAATCCTTCCCTCTACCATGACTACACACATGATCTACAACCCCTTAATTCTTCTTGTTTCTAAAATCTTTGCAAGGATGGTCGTAGATGTGTTTGTCTATCATAAATTTTGCAAATCTCGTAGTGGTTTTTGGTCTTGAGGATAGGTCCGAAAATGTTGGAGTTGAAGGAGAAATCACTTCACCAACATGAGATCTAAATTGTAGGTTTCAAAAAGACAGGCTTGTGTCTTAAAAATAAGCACTTTTGGGAGATAACCCAAGCCTTTTTCTTTTCTATTAACGTTTGCTTGCTAAAAAAATATATAAAAGAAAATAAAAATATTTTAGTCTCCCAAATTCTAAAATGAATAAAATGACTTTGTAAAATGAGACTAAGGGAATATTTGTGAAATTCTTCCTTCGGGTATTTTTGTCACTAACCATTTCAGATTTGCACAAAAAGAATGATGGAGCAAAATACAAGGTGTCGGGTACAAAGGTAAGGGGTACCCTAAATCTTTCGATAATCTAACGCTAAACATAGCAACCATTTTTAAGACAGGAACAAACCAACCGCTCAAGTCAGCAAAGAAGGGCCCACCACACAAAGGCCTCCTGCACCGGCCGTAGCGACCAGTCGTGAGCCGGCCTGCTTCGGGAAGAATGACGGACCGGGGGTCGAACGAACGACCCCTCCACCTCCACCTCAACACCAAATGATGGACCGGGGTCGAACGAACGACCCCTCAGCCCCTACCTCGATCTCTCTGACCCCGCCTCTACTCCAACTGAAGGAAAGAGGACGAACGAACGACCCCCCAGACGGGAAGCTCGATCAGCCCAACTGCTCCCGGTATGGGTAGAGGGAATCCGCCTAAAGCCATGGGCACCCGCGACCGCAGTCAAATCCATCAACTCACCGCCATGTCGCGGACCTCCGTCAACTGTGCCACCACTGTAACCACGTCGCGAGTACGGACTCCAGCAGCGCCCCTCGAGACGTGAATAGTACGGCCCTCGACGACGTCTTCAGGGATACGACGGGGCGACCCCGGTCTCGACTGGAGGGCTCGACCCCTATCTCCAACAACTCCGGTATGGGACCCAACCCATCCGCCCCGTCCTGCTTCAACTGTGGGACACACGCCCGTCTATGGAAGGACGACCTTGCTGTGCCACGACATGCCGCGACGTCTAGTCTACTGTCACCACGCTCCAGAGCGCCGGAAGGACGGGAAGGCCACGCCGCCACAGTGATCGACGTCCCTTCGCCGACACTATGCCGCGGACACGCCGCCCATACTACAACAGTTTAGGACCCTGTACTCTCGGGCCTCCCCTTGGTCTATAAAAGGGGACGCCAAGATAGAAGAAGGGGACCGATCCTTTTCGGACCGACTGAACGGGACCCTCCGGACTCCGACTTTCAGACGACCCCACAATCACACTCCATACACCCCGTTGCCCGATCGACCCCTCGAGCAACCAACCGACTGCCTAGGATAGCCCTGCTAGCCTAGGGCTTCAGCTCACTCTGAGCAACTCCGTGTAAACCAACTTGTACCCCCCCTGTACGAGCACTTCGGATGCGAGATAATACAAGTCATCCTCCCCCGCTGGACATAGGGCCTTCTTTGCCCGAACCAGGATAAATATTGTGTCCTTCTTGCATCACATCTGGGAGAGGGAGCACGCAATATACAAATTTACTAGCCGGTGGTCTTGTCTCCCGAGTCATAACACCGACAGTTGGCGCGCCAGGTAGGGGCATTTGCGTGTCGATCAACTCCGAACTACTCTCTCAGATGGATTCCACGATCCCATTGCTTCCATTCACCACCGTCGTCTGGTTCGGTAGTCTAGGGTTCATATCCACGGGCCAGGGCCACTACATAGTCTTTCCTTCGGTTCATGGCATGAACAACAGCAGCTCCGGTACGCCGGGGCCAAGCAGGATCAGGCGACGGTCCCTCCGCTTGCGCCTTTGGCCTACGATCAGGAGGAGGCGCGAGCGACTCCAACGCGCTCGTCACCGTGTGGATTCCGAGACACCGGATGCCGTTTCCCTGGCCCCAGCTAGCGACACAGTCCCTCCCCACGGGGGCCTGTTTGACCCATGCTTGCGGATCGGGGGCGGGCACCTCTCTGGGCGCGACTTTGGCTCTGCCACATTGTCACCCTAGGGGGTCCCCGTGGTTTCTCCGACACACTCGACCCCGCCACCACCATGTAACCTGTTTCCATATGGGCTTCACAACAGCGCAAGACTCTGTTCTGCCCTCGCAGGGTTGCAGATACAGACACGTTGCGGGTCTCTAGGGACCCCGCCGCGTGCGACGATCAACCACATCACCACCCCTCCGCCGGGCAAGCACCCGGAGCCAAGACGAGCCCCGACCTAGGGCACGTTGTGGCGACGCCTGGCAGAGGAGCGCAGGGGATCTTTTCCCCACGTCTACCACGGCGACCCCGACTCTGACTCTCCCGATGAGGATTACGATCCCACCCGGGAATGCTTCCACCTCGACGGTCAGGTTGACCCCCAGGATGACGTTGATGACACCGCGGCCACAGATGAAGGAGGAGGGGGCAATGCTACACAAGCTCGAGACGCTCACCCCCCCCCCCCCCCCGAGTCCTGACAAAGCCGATCCACCTCCGGACGTCCAGATCACGCAAGTCCGAGAGCTGCTCGACAAGCTCGAGGAGGAGCGCCTACGACTTCAACATCTCGAGCACGCCCTTGAGCGAGATCGTGGGCGTCCACAGGGTGGGGTAGCTCGCGAGCGAGCCCGGGAAGTTCATCTCCAAATCATCGAGGAGGGGACAAACGAACCCTGCGTCTACAACCGCGCCAGCCAAAACGTCGTGGCAGCCGCAATGCTGCTCCACGACATGCCGGCGCCATCGACCCCGCAAGCACGGCATATCAGGAACGAGATCCAGGGGCTTCTCCAAACTACGACTATGCAGCAGGCGGAGAGCTCGGCCTCGAGGCGTCGAGGGGCCGCCTCTGAGCGTCAGGATGTACCCCCTCGACAAAATCGTGAGGTATCTGTCCACCAGGACAAAGCGCCCCAGGGCCAAGTAGAGCGACGACCAGTTCGAGAATGCATCATCGATGATTGACCACCACGCGTGAACAATCGACGCTGGTACGGTGACGCCAAGGCTCGAGGTTACAGCGCTCACCGAGGTGGGCGCTACGACAGCGACGAAGATCGATGTCGTTCTCCGGAGCCACCAGGGCCCCCCCGAGTCTTCGGCAGAACCATCCGGCGAACCGCCTTACCCGTCCGTTTCCGTCCACCCTCCAGCCTGGTCAAGTACAACGGCGAAACCAAGCCGGAGCTTTGGCTTGCTGATTTTAGGCTGGCATGTCAGCTGGGAGGAGCCGACAACGACCATGTCATCATTCGGCAACTCCCACTGTTCCTCTCCGACACCGCTCGCAGATGGCTCGAGGAGTTACCCCCGGACTTGATCCAAGACTGGCCTGACCTGGTCAGGATCTTCGAGGGAAACTTCAAAGGCACCTACGAGCGGCCAGGCAACCCCTGGGATCTCCGCAGCTGTAAACAGAAGCCAGGGGAGACCCTCCGTGCCTTCACCCGTCGGTTCTTGAGGCAGCGTACCGCGCTAACCCACATCTCCGACCACGAGGTCATCACGGCGTTCATCGCCGGAACGACCTACAAGGAGTTGGTGCGAGAGCTAGGACGGAACACCCCCAAGACCGCCAACGAGCTCATGGACATCATTGCCAACTACGCGGCTGGCGAGGAAGCCGTTGGCGCATTCTTCCAGATACCTCCAGACAAGGGGAAGGGCAAGGCGGACGAGCCTGGGGGCTCTGACAACGGGCCCAAGAAGAACAATGGGCCCAAAAGGAACAACAACGGCAACGGCGACAGGAAGAAGAAAAAGAAGAACCAGTCGGGCCGACGCAACGTCGAGCCCGATGATCTTGTCGCTGCAGTAAACAAGAAGAAGCCTCGAGGGCCCCCTCCCGATGGGGGCGTCTTCGACAAGATGCTGAAGGAGCCCTATCCCTATCATATGGGAAAGGCCAACCACCGTCTCGAGGACTGTCGCATGCTTAGAAAGCACTTCATCCCCCCCGGCTTCAAGAAAGACGACGACAAGGAAGATCCACCCTACGACCTCCACGTCAAGGGCGATGCCAAGAAGGGGGGCTTCCCCAAAATTCACGACTGCTACATGATCTATGGGGGACCCTCGACTCGACTCAGCATGCGCCAGCGCAAGAGGGAGCATCGAGAGGTCTTCTGCGTTCGAGCCCAGGCTCCTCAATATCTCGACTGGTCACACACGCCGATCACCTTCGACCAGGACGACCATCCCGAGCACGTCCCCAACGCAGGGGTCTACCCACTCGTCATCGATCCGATCATACTCAACACCCGCCTCACCAAGGTACTTATGGATGGGGGAAGCAGCCTCAACATCATCTATGCCGAGACCCTCGACCTCCTGGGGATCCCAAGGACCATGCTCCTGCCCAGCGCGGGGGGATTCCACGGGATCGTTCCAAGGAAAAAGGCACTCCCGATCGGCCGCATCAAGCTACCCGTTTGTTTCGGCATCCCCTCGAACTTCCAAAAGGAAGAGCTCACCTTCAAGGTGGTTGCGTTTCGTGGCATCTACCACGCCATCATCAGTCGACCAGGGTACGCCAAGTTCATGGCCATCCCGAACTACGCCTACCTCAAGTTGAAGATGCCAGGGCCCACGGGGGTCATCACCGTCGGCACCTCCTACGAGCACGCATACGACTGCGACGTCGAGTGCGTGGAAAGCGCCGAAGCTGTCGAAGAGTCGGCCATCCTCGCGGCCCTCGACGACTTGTCTAGGGAGATCCCCGACCCCAAGCGACACGCTGGCAACTTCAAGCCGGCGGAAGACACCAAGACCGTCCCGCTCGACCCCGGCCACACGGATGGGAAGGTGCTGACGATCAGCGCCACCCTCGAGCCCAAATAGGAAGCCGTGCTCATCGACTTTCTCCGTGCAAACGCCGACGTGTTTGCATGGAGCCCCTCGGATATGTCGGGCATTCCGAGGGAGGTCGCCGAGCACTCCTTGGACATCCGAGCCGGGTCCAAACCGGTGAAGCAACGGCTGCGCCGTTTCGACGAAGAGAAGCGCAGGATCATCGGGGAGGAGGTCGATAAGCTTTTGAAGGCTGGATTCATCAAGGAGGTACATCATCCCGAGTGGTTAGCAAATCCCGTACTCGTTAAGAAAAAGAATGGGAAGGATAGGATGTGTGTAGACTACACTAGTTTAAATAAAGCATGTCCCAAGGTTCCTTTCCCACTACCATGTATCGATCAAATAGTAGATTCCACTGCGGGATGTGAAACTCTCTGCTTCCTTGATGCGTATTCTGGCTACCACCAAATAAAGATGAAGGAATCTGATCAGCTCGCGACTTCCTTCATCACCCCCATTGGCATGTATTGCTACCTCACTATGCCCTTCGGTTTGCGAAACGCCAGGGCCATCTATCAGCGATGCATGCTCCACGTCTTTGGGAAACACATAGGGCCAACCGTCGAAGCCTACGTCGATGACATCGTGGTCAAGTCCAAGACAGTCAGAAACCTGGTCGAAGATCTCGAGATCGCGTTTGGGTGCCTCCGGGCGAATCACATAAAACTAAACCCTGAGAAGTGTGTCTTCGGGGTTCCCCGAGGCATGCTCTTAGGGTACATAGTTTCCCAACGCGGGATCGAGGCCAATCCCGAGAAGGTAACCGCAGTCACGGGGTGCCTCGCCGCCCTCAGCCGATTCATCTCGAGGCTCGGAGAGAAGGCACTACCCCTTTACCGCCTCCTGAAGAAAACGGAACACTTCGCGTGGACCGTCGAGGCCGAGGAATCACTCTCGAAGCTTAAAGCCTTGCTCACCTCGTCTCCTGTCTTGGTACCCCCAAGTCCGGCCGAGCCCCTCTTGCTCTATGTCGCAGCAACTACCCAGGTAGTCAGTGCTACCGTAGTGTTCGAGAGGGCGGAAGAAGGACACGCCCTGCCGGTTCAGAGGCCTGTCTACTTCGTAAGCGAGGTACTTTTGGAGACCAAGACGAGATACCCCCATATCCAGAAGTTGTTGTACGCGATCGTCCTCACTCGACGCAAGCTCCAGCACTATTTCCTGGGTCACCCAGTCACTGTGGTCTCATCTTTCCCCTCGGGGAGATAGTCCAGAACCGGGAGGCATCTGGAAGAATCGCCAGGTGGTCGGTCGAGCTCATGGGGGAAACCCTCTCCTATGCCCCTCGGAAGGCCATCAAGTCTCAGGTATTGGCAGATTTCATTGCAGAGTCGACCGACACCCAACTACCCCCGGCGCAAGTTCAGACCGAGCTCTGGACCATGTACTTCGACGGATTGTTGATGAAGACGGGGGCAGGCACCGGATTGCTATTCATATCACCCTCAGGGGTCCACATGCGCTACGTCATCCGTCTCCACTTCCCCGCCTCCAACAACGTAGCCGAGTACGAGGCCCTCGTCAACGACCTGCACATCGCCATCGAGCTCGGGGTTCGACGCCTCGACGTCCGGGGGGACTCGCAGTTGGTGATCGACCAAGTGATGAAAGATTCGAGCTGCCATGACCCCAAGATGGAAGCCTATTGCAAGGAGGTCCGAAAACTCGAGGACAAATTCTACGGCCTCGAGCTCAACCACACCGCCCGCCGGTACAACGAAGCTGTCGACGAGCTGGCCAAAATCGCGTCTACTCGAGGTACGGTTCCTCCCGACGTCTTCTCGAGGGACCTTCACAAGCCATCCGTCGACCTAGACTTGGGGGCTCCCACCCTCGAGCAAGGGGTCGATCCACCCCCCTCGACTGATCCCCCTCGAACGGGGAAGAAGTCATGGAGATCGACGTGGCTGCCACAGCGCCAAGCCCCCCGACGGATTGGCGCGCACCCTACCTCGAGTATCTGACACGGGGCGAGCTCCCAGAGGACCGCACCGAGGCCCGCCGTATAGACCGACGTGCCAAAACCTACGTCTTGCATGGGGATGGCCACGAGCTATATCGACGTAGCCCTTCCGAGATCCTTCAACGCTGCCTCACCCTCGAGGAGGGGAGGGCATTGCTGAAAGACCTACACTCGGGGCTTGCGGCCACCACGCGGCGCCAAGAACGCTGGTAGGAAGCGCCTTTCGACAAGGCTTCTACTGGCTGACAGCCATCACCGACGCCACCAAACTCGTCCGATCTTGCAAGGGATGCCAATTCTATGCCAGGAAAACCCACCTACCCGCCCAAGCTCTTCAGATGATACCTATAACCTGGCCGTTCGCAGTATGGGGGCTCGACATGGTCGGCCCCCTGAAGGGAACCAAAGGTGGCCACACCCACCTCCTCATGGCAATAGACAAGTTCTCGAAGTGGATCGAGGCTCGACCCATCGCCAACATCCAGTCCCGACAAGCCGTGCTATTCTTCACCGACATCATCCACCGCTTCGGGGTCCCCAACGTCATCATCACCGACAACGGCACGCAGTTCACCGGCCAAAAGTTCCTGGACTTCTGTGACCACCACCACATTAGGGTGAATTGGTCAGCAGTCGCCCACCCTCAAACTAACGGCCAGGTCGAGCACGCCAACGATATGGTTTTGCAGGACCTCAAGCCAAGGATCTTCGATCGGCTGAACAGGCATGGCAAGAGATGGGTCGACGAGCTACCCGCTGTCCTATGGAGTCTCCGAACGACACCAAGTCGAGCCACGGGGTTCTCTCCGTTCTTCTTGGTCTATGGGTCCGAGGCCGTCCTCCCCACCAACCTCGAATACGGGTCCCCTCGACTGAAAGCCTACAGCGAGCAAGCCAACACAGCAGCCCGAGAGGACTCCCTCGACCAGCTCGAGGAAGCCCGAGACGTGGCCCTCTTCAAGTCGGCAAAGTACCAGCAGACACTGCGGCACTACCACGAAAAAAACGTACACAAAAGGGACCTCGACGTTGGCGACCTCGTTCTGCGCCGCCGACAAAGCAACAAGGGGCGTCACAAGCTGACGCCACCTTGGGAGGGACCCTTCATCGTGGTAGAGGTGCTGAAGCCTGGCACTTACAAGCTAAAGAACGAAAAGGGCGAGATCCTCACCAACGCGTGGAACATTGAACAGCTACGTCGTTTCTATCCCTAAGGCCTCGACGCCTCGTACATTTCCCGCATTATGTACACTTATCGCATTTCGAATGAATAAAATGTTCTCAAAACACATTTCACATTCGTTCGTAACTCTAAGGTAGCCTCGACTCCGCCCCGGCAAAGTCAAGCCTCCCTCGGGGGCTGACAGGGGGGGACCCCCCCCCTCCTAAGTCCCCTAAAAACCCGAACGTTTTTTTCGAAACTTGGCTTTCCCTCTCAGTCTTTGCCCCGAGTACGCTTCATCACTAAGTAAAGACGCCTCGAACTCCCTAAGGGTCGCGGGCCGTTGAGCCGGGGGACTCTCCTACGCCTCAGGGCTATGGTATCCCCACTCGCTCCCCCCCCCTTCTAGGGACACGAGCGTGCATCGAACACTTAGTCCACAAGCAACAACTCAGGCAAAGAAAAGCAGAGAGAGCTCGAGAAATAAAAATAACAAGACGCATCTCGAACAAAATGCATTAGTATAAGAAGCCCTCGGGGGCTCGACATTGTATCATTACAAAAGCCTAACTGTTACATGGACCTTCCTGTCCAGATTTGGCTCGCAGGCCTAGGGCTACTCGGCGCCATCTCTGTCCGCCGAGGGGAGCACTTCAGGCTCGAAGAGCTTCGCCAGCTCGCCTCCGGGCACCTCCGGAAGCTCGATCAGCTCGTGGCACCTCGCATCGTTCTCCTCGTCCGTCAGCCTCGGGTCAGTGACGAACCCGCTGGCGATGACCTTGAGGTCGTAATTGTAGCCCGAGCGGACGACCGCGAGCGCCCGCTTCACGCCCACATGTAGGGCAGCACGGACGTGCTCCGTCACCTCCTGCGTCATGGAGTAGAAGCGGCGCAGCAGGGAGTCTCCTCGTGCGTCGCCCTCGACCGTCGGCTCCAGCTCGACCATGAGGTCATCGCAGAAGGAGGAGATAGCGCCCTCGAGCCTCTCGTTAAGACCCGCCTCCGCCCCGAGGAGGCCCTGGAGACTGGTCAGGTCCTCGTGAGCTCGAGCCTTGTCTACTGCGAGCTCTGCCAAAACAAGCATAAAACCCGGTCAAAACCAAAAGAGCAGGAAATGGGTCGAGGCCGGGGAGATTCAGCAACACTTCCAAAAAACTTACCTTCGGCATGCGCCTCCAAGGTGGCGTAGCCCTGTTCGGTCTCCTCGAGTTAGCGGCGGACGTCGACGAGCTCGGCAGCCTGGTCGCCGACTTTAGCCTCGAGGCCCTTGATGACCTTGCCAGCGTCATCGAGGGCTCTCTTCTGGTTGGCGGCAACCACCCCCAGAGAGGCCACCCGGGTCCGAGCTCTCTCCTCCGCAGCGACCAGCGTGTCGTGTTCGCGGGAGACAGCGTCGACGTCCCCCCGGAGCCCCCGGATGCTCTCCGCTGCCCGGGCCAGCTCCTCCTTCAGCCGGGCGGCCTCCTCCTCCGCCTTGCGCTGGGCCTCCAGGGCAGCATCCCGCCGCTTCCCGACCTTGATGACCGCCTGGAGGGCCTCGTCGATCTTCGACTGCGCCGTATCCTGAGCGGCCCGGGCAGCCTCCTGTACGGCCATCACCCCGGCCCTCGCGTGGGCGACCTTGGACTCGGCCTCCTCTCGCGCGGTTGCCGCCTCGGCTCTTGCCTGGGCGGCCTCGACCTCCGCCTTCTCTAGCGAAGCACGGAGGGCGGAGAGCTGCTCATGCGTCCGGAGGATGAACTGGGACTTGTCGTGGGACCTCGCCCTCAACGTCTGACAAGCATGAGAAGGGAGATCATTAGAAAAGAACAGTCAGGCGATCCAAGCAAAATCGAAGTAAGGATGAAACTCACCTCCATCCCCCGACACATGTCCACGACAGCAACCTCCGTGGCCAGGCGCACCGAGTGCTCGAACTATGCCCGGAACTCCTCCAGGTGCTCCCAGGTGCTAAGCTCGGCCTGGTCGTCGAGCTCGAGGAGGGTTTGCCTGGGGTCTCGAGGGTCAGCCAGCTCAAGGACCTCTTGTCCCCAGTACGTGCTGCGGCGGTCAATCCTCTCTTGGACCTCCCGCATGACGCCCTGGCGCACTTCAGCGCTACCCCCACGGCGTTCCGCCTTCTCCACCCAAGCAAAGAAGGGAGAAGCCCCCTCAAGCTGGGCTCTCCTGGCCTCGGGGCCACCCCGCGAGGACGTCGACGGTCCCGCTGAGCCATCACCCCCTGGGGGGGAAGTCCCGGCCAGGAGAACAACCCTGCACGGTGAAAGACACCAAGCGGTTAGTACCTAGCGCCGCAGATCCACTACGGGTCGACTAAGTCGGAGGACAAATTACCTCGAGAAGACAACTGCCCGGCCTCGAGGCGAGGCTGAGCCGACTCCGGTTCCGACGAAGGGGCCCCGCCGAGGCCATCTCCCCCGGGCCCACCAGCTCGGCCACCATCTCGGCCACCTCCTCGGCAGTGGGCTCCTCCACCGGCGGCGTCACCTCCGGTGCGGCAGCAGCAGCATCCCCGCGCTCGCGCTGCTGGCGCGCCTCCAACGAAGTGAGGCTCTCGGGCCACCGCCCCGGCATCGGGCGAGCCGGGGTCTTGTCCTCATCCGCGGAGCCCACGTCCACAACCTCCACCTCTGCGGTAGCTTGGGGCTCGACCCCCTCAGTCACGTCTGCCGCCGACGCGGGCCCCGCGCCTTTCGAGACGCTGGGTGCGCCTCCCTCCGACAGGTGGGCGGGCGCGGCTTCACCCGCCACTTCGGCGGACCTCGCCGGCAGGGCGGGCAGGCCCGTCTCCTCTCTCGCTTGCGCCAGCGTCGAGGCAACCTATGCTGCCCCTCGCTCCATTGCTTCCCGGGCCCTGGCCGCCCACGCCGCCTCAGGGGTGAGTGTCGAAGGGGACGGAGCAGCGGGACTGGCCTCGACGGCCACCTCGACCGTGGCACCCGTCCTCAGCCTCTTGGCCGGGGCGAGGGATGCATCCTCCGCCGGGCGCTTCGACCTGAAAAGAGACCCATGCGCATCGATAAGCACGAGTCGTCAGCAACAAAAAGAAAAATATAATAAATACCCTCGATCAGCGGAAAAGCAACTTACCCCTTCTGGGCCATGGGGTTCCGGCCAACGGACTTTGGAACGCTCGAGGGCTTGAATGGAATGCGCCGGGAGCCACTCCTCCCGCGGTCCATGGCGGGGGTCGAGGCCGCCCTCGGCGCCGTCTCCTGGGCAGGGGCCGACGACGCTCCCGTCATCCCCCTGCTGACTTCCTCCTACGCCGACGGGCCTGGCACTCGTGCGCTCGACCGAGCAGGCGCTGGGGGCGTGCCTGATCGACCCCCCGACGGGAATCGTGACGATCGCCCGCGCGTCAATCGCGGCACTTCGCCTTGAGGAACCGCGGGGCGCTCCCCCCGCGGCTCGACCTCGCTAGTAGGGGCCGACCTCGATGTCAACCCCTCTCCTCCTCCGGTTCCGACGGCCGCCCTCTGCTGTTCGGGCGCCGTTTGTTCCTCCTTGAGCCCTCCTTGCGGCTCGACCTCCTCCTCGCTCCACTCCTCCTCTTCCTCATCCTCCTCTTCTGAGGGCGATTCCTCCTCGGAAAGGCCGGCCCACCTCTGCCGGGCCCGGCGCTGCTCCCGCTTCTGCTTCTCTTGGGCCCTCTTGCCCTTGTCCTTCTTGGCCTTGTCCTTCTCAGCTTGGAGGCACCTCACCTGGGCGTCGCCCTGCTCCTCCTTCACCGGCGGTAGCGACTTCCGGAAGGTAACGTTCCCCTGAGAAACACAAGGCAGTTAGGACGCAAGCAAAAAAGGTGAACAAAGCAAAAACGAGAACACTAACAGAGGAAGGGAGCCTTACCAGCTAGACATATCCCTGGTCCGGCCTCATGGGGACGCTGGCAACGCTCGTGACCTCGAACCCGCCCGCAAAGGAGGCACGTACGCGACGGGCCACCCTCTCGAGGGGTAGCTCGTCCCCCATGAGGCGGCACCCCGTGAGATCAACCCCCGGGCACATCTCGTCGAGGCGTAGGGATCGAGCCATCAGCGGCACGACCCGCCGTAGATGGAAGGCTGACGCGACGATGGCCGCCGTGAGTCCCGCCTTCTTCAGACACTCGATCGCATCCAGCAGGTGGGTGAGGCGCGACTGCTTCTTCTTCTCGACGTCGTACCTCTAGTGGCTGGGCTTCGCGTCGATCGTCCTCCCGGTGTAGGCGGGGAGCAAGTCGTCGTCGTTCCTCATGTAAAACCACCCGGAATGCCATCCAGAGTGGCTCGACGAAAGCTTCGCCGGGATCCAACTGTCCGCCCGCTTGAGGGCGATGCTGCAGCACCCGGCTCTGACCGTCTTGCGGGTGTCGCGACCGACCGACGCGTGGAAGATGCTCGCCTCGAAGAGGTGGAACCACAACTCCCAGTGCGGCTCGATCCCGAGGTACCCCTCGCACACGGCGGCGAAGACCGCCGCGTGACAGATGCCGTTGGGGTGAGATGCTGAAGCTCCACGCCGTAGTGGTGGAGGATCCCGCGCAGAAGATGGCGGGGAGGGGCGCCTAGCCCCGCCCGGTGGAAGACCTCGAAGCTCACCACGTAGCCATCCGGCGGATTGGGCTCGGCGTGCTCCAGCGGCGGCACCACCCACTCCGGCCGGTCGACGGAGGTGACAGGCCGGAGGAGTCCTCTCTCCACCAGGTCACCCAGGCACGCAGCAGTTGCCAAAGATGGGAGCTAGTCATCGAGACCGACAAGGCTGTACTTGGCCATGGGTACAGGGAGGCTAATGCGCTCGGGTGTGGGGCGGAAGGTACGTTCCCAATCTCTCCTCTCTTTTCTCTCGCGTGCGCAGAAGTCCGGCTCAAAGGGCGTCTAAGGCAACGGCGGGGAGAAGGAGGTAGGGAAGGCGATGGCAAGGAGGCAGGGGAGGCGAATGCGAGAAAGGAGCGGCGGACTCCTCGCTTCCAGTATTTATAAGCGGGAGGCCAACGGGCGGATCCCACAAACAGGCAAGAGAATCTCCGCATTTAATGCGCATGCATACCCCTTCCTCGTATTCCTCCAGGGTAAGGCGTTATGTCCCATCATCGGGCCCCGCACCGCACTCCGCCCTGCGTCTGCCACTGTAGCGACCGAACGGACATCTCCTAAAAAGGCACGCGGCGGGAAGCGTTATCTTCGGAGGTAAGGAATCTCGAGGCAGCGAGGGCTGGCCCTCGAAAGGGGGTTCGACAGCCACCCTCGAGTACCCGAGGGCAGAAATGACCTCGAGTTATGGACTTTGGTCCACCCCCAAAAATCTCGAGGGGACAAAGGCCGACCCACGAACGGGCTCGACAACCCCCCTCGAGTGCCCGAGGTCTGAGGGGACCTCGGGTTATCAACTCCAGTCTACTCCCCAGTCTCAAGGGGGCAAAGGCTAGCCCTTTCACAGGGTTCGACGGCCTCCCTCGAGGACTCGAGCCCAACTGGCAGATCCGACAAAGGCACAGGTATGTCCCCAAGTTCAATACAATTCCCCGCTTTTCCCCCTCCACATCCCACAGGGAAGGACTCCACCTTCGGAGGCTAGCGTCGAATGACGAACCATCCATCAAATCTTGAGGGAGCCAAGGTTGGCCCTTACATAGGGTTCGACAGCTGCCCTCGAGTACCTGAGGTCAGGAATGACCCATGGTTACGGACTCCGGTCCACCCCTAAAATCTTGAGGGAGCGGAGGCTGGCCCCACGAACAGGGTTCGACAGCCACCCTCGAGTATGCGAGTCAGCGATGACTCGGGGGGCCAGGCGCGTGCCCCAAGCTCGAGAACGAACTCTCGAGGTCCCCTGGGACATATCCAAGGCATAACCAAGGAATACCTAAGGATCCCTACGCTGGGAGGCATCGAGCCACCAACTCCCATCGAACGGAGTTGGCACCTTGGTAAGCCATACGGTCTTGCTTCGTAAGCCATACGGTCTTGCTTAATGAGAACGCCTCCAGGCTGCTAATCGACTCCTATCGAATGGGCACGAGTTCTCACTTGGATTTTTACCCCTACTGGGCACCATTTCTAATGGACACATGCCCGACACCAGCTCACAGAGGACTTCGAGGCTCGTCCTAACGAGGATAGCACGATGCTCTTCGCCCCGCAATCCGAACGAAAGGATTCGCGGGAAGGACGCTATGAGGTAGTGAAGGCCTAGCCATGCGAGGGCTCGAGGGCCCGACTACGCACGGCACCCCTCGACGAAAGAGGGTCGAAAACACTCGTGACCTGGCAGACAGAGTTGACCTCTCGGGAGGGGCGCTGTGACTCCAGTAACGCTCGAGGGAGCGAAGGCTGGCCCTCGGTAGGTTTCGACAGCCGCCCTTGAGCACCTCTCTTTTCAGGGAAAGGGACGCTCATAGCCTGGCGAACGAAATCAACCCTCGATAGGGCGCCACGTCTCCAGGTAACCGTAAAACCCCTCGATAAAACACATCATAGTCCCCAGAGGAGTTCTTAATAACTCCTCTGGGGCCTCGGGGGCTACCCCCGCGGGGAGAATCGAACCTCTTACTGACCCTGCAGGTCAAGGACAACAGCTCCGGGTAATCCTTACTCCCCCAAGAAAACACATATCATAGCCCCTAGAGGAATTCTTAATCACTCCTCTAGGGCCTCGGGGGCTATCCCGCGGGGTACGCTCGCGCGGACCCCACGGAGAATCGAACCTCTTACTAACTCTACAGGTTAATGCCAAAAGCCTCTATGCGGATTCTCCTTATCCGCACAGAGGCTCGGGGGCTACTGTCGGGTACAAAGGTAAGGGGTACGCTAAATCCTTCGATAATCTAACGCTAAACATAGCAACCATTTTTAAGACAGGAACAAACCAACCGCTCAAGTTAGCAAAGAAGGGCCCACCACACAAAGGCCCCCTGCACTGGCCGTAGCGTCCAATCCTAAGCCGGCCTGCTTCGGGAAGAATGACGGACCGGGGGTCGAACGAACGACCCCTTCGCCTCCACCTCGACACCAAATGACGGACCGGGGGTCGAACGAACGACCCCTCAGCCCCTACCTCGATCTCTCCGACCCCGCCTCTACTCCAACTGACAGAAAGAGATGAACGGACGAAACCCTAGATGGGAAGCTCGATCAGCCCAACTGCTCTCGGTATGGGTTAAAGGGAATCCTCCTAACGCCATGGGCACCCGCGACCACAGTCAAATCCATCAACTCACCGCCATGTCCCGGACCTCCGTCAACTGTGCCACCACTGTAACCACGTCGCGAGTACGGACTCCAACAGCGCCCCTCGAGACGTGAACAGTACGACCCTCGACGACGTCTTCAGGGATACGACGGGGCCACCCCGGTCTCGACCTCACCCCTCGACTGGAGGGCTCGACCCTATCTCCAACAACTCCGGTATGGGACCCGTCCCATCCGCCCCATCCCGCTTCAACTATGGGACACGTGCCCGTCTACGGAAGGACGACCCTGCTGTGCCGCGACATGCCATGACGTCTAGTCTAGTGTCACCACGCTCCAGAGCGCCGGAAGGACGGGAAGGCCACGCCGCCACAGTGATCGACGTCCCTTCGCCGACACTATGCCGTGGACACGCCGCCCATACTACAACAGTTTAGGACCCTGTACTCTCGGGCCTCCCCTTGGTCTATAAAAGGGGACGCCGAGATAGAAGAAGGGGACCGATCCTTTTCGGACCGACTGAACGGGACCCTCCGGACTCCGACTTTCAGACGACCCCACAATCACACTCCATACACCCCGTTGCCCGATTGACCCCTCGAGCAACCAACCGATTGCCTAGGATAGCCCTGCTAGCCTAGGGCTTCAGCTCACTCTGAGCAACTCCATGTAAACCAGCTTGTACGTGTACGAGCACTTCGGGTGCGAGATAATACAAGTCATCCTCCCCCACTGGACGTAGGGCCTTCTTTGTCCGAACTAGGATAAATCTTGTGTCCTTCTTGCATCACATCTGGGAGAGGGAGCACGCAATATACAAATTTACTAGCCGGTGGTCTTGACTCCCGGGTCATAACACCGACACAAGGTATGTCCAACTAAACATCCTTCAATAATGAAGCACATTCAAAAGAAAATTCCACATCCTAGACTTGGATTTGTTCATTATCAAATGTTGCAAAATCCAAGTGTGGGGGGAGTGGATTTCTCTAAGAAACTCATGTCATGCTTCATTGTTTAATTTCTTCGGTTGTCTCTACCTTGATTTCTCCTTATACCTTGCTCATCTTGCTAAGTCACAGAAATAAAAAAAAACTAAAAAATGCAAATGCTCATCTGGTTCATCATCCATGCTCTTGTCTCTTCTTAAATGACTCTCTTTATTCTTTTATGCTTCCTTTTTCAGTTATAAGTATGTTTTGGTTTGGAATTTCGATCGTGTTTCCAAAGGCGTTTTAAATTAAGCATGGTGCTTAGGTTAAATGGCCTTCCTTAATCAAATTAGACATGGTGTCAAGTTTGATTAATGAACCTAAAGTATACTTGTATGGAATTTGGTTTTACTTTTGGACTAACCCTTGCATAATGACTTCCAAATTTTGGTGGGTAAGTCATGAAATCATTCATAAGAGACAAATCAAGGTTTGAGGCAGTATTGAAATAACCTTGCACATCTTTGCCTTAACCTTGCTTGATTTTTAATTGGTGAACAATGAGGGAACATCTCTTTTTGTGCTAAAATGTTAAAGCCAACTTTTCTAGAGCACAGAAGATGTCCTCATTGTCATGGGTTTTGCTCTACAATATGAAGTCTTGTAGCCTTTCTCTTGTTTTGCTCAAATACATGAATTTGAATGGCATAGTTTTGGGTGTTTTCATGATTAAGTCATGCGCAACAAGTATTGACCAAAACTCATGGAAATAGTGAGCTTAAGCACCTATCTATAAGTTTTAGTATCTTATTTATCTATTTTTATTGATAAATTGATGGTAATGATTGTACATTAAGGACTGTCAACAATAGTGTAGTGTTTGCTCAATCTTATTTTTCTCTATATGTTCCCAAAGTACATTGTTTTAAGCTAATTGACTCACCTAAAAGATAACCTAGGTTCAAACTTGATCTACACTATTAGTCTCCAAGTAGTTAGCCCAGTGCACCCAATGTCTAGGGGTCGGTTTTATCTTCCATGTTGATAATCAAGGGCCATGTAATCATCTAGATGCCATATAGATCTTGTCTTTTGTATATGGGAATATTAACAATCTAATAGTACCATTTATACACAAGCCTATTCTTAGTAGTTTCATTCTACTAACCTCATTTGAAAACATTTGGAAATTGGGACCAAACACATTGACTATGGTACATCCACTATTGTAGAATCAAATTACCAAATTACCCCTATAAAGTTACTTTTAGTGTTTATAGAATATTTATAGAAGCACTTTTCATTCATAGAATGGGGAAACAAATTTCAGGAAACATGAAGTGACTAGTATGTCTAAATAAAGGTTTAAAGTGTCAAGTATTTAGAGATGAAAGTTTGTTTGTAGTTAATGGACTGTGGTAAAGTGTTAATACAAATTAAAATATGTAACTGTAGAAAGGCATATATGAATATAGAAGTTAAAGTAGGAAGCGTTACAATTATTTAGTCATTGGACACTCAAAATTATAAAATTATTACTCATTAAAATCATATGACAACAATGATGCTTGAAAACTATGATGCTTATATCCATCCTTTAAATGGTTACATGACAAGCCATATGCATCAGAATCAAACACTAAGGTAATAGGAACTCCTCCAAACTCTTGGTAATAAGGTAAGACATTAAATCTTCAAGGTGAGGTCCACTTTGTTAGTGTCCAAGTCTCCCTTATCCTCGATTTGCACTTTCTTGTCATTCATGCTTTGATGCAATGATAAACATCCACTTGATTCAACTTCTCTAAGTAAAGTAGACTTTTCCTTCACTGAGCTCAATAGGAACTCATATGGTCTCACCTTGCCATTATGGTATCTTATCCAATATGCCTTATTTGGTGGTAGCATATCCATTATTATACTCTTACGCTTCTTATACACATGTTCTTCATTTTTGTTCCTCACCTTCATGGGATTATTGTGACACTTTGCCATATGTCCACCACGACCTTGGGTGTTCTTGAAGGTCTTGGGGCATAAGTCGCACTTAAAAGGTAGGGGTTGAAGAGAGGATGTCACCTGCTTTGGGTTTGAGCCACCAGTTTTAGCCCTTGTTGCCATGGCTTGCAAAGAATTTAGTAGAATAGATTGTAATATTACTCTAGCTATGTGTATCACTATAGTGTGAAGTAGCCAACGGGTATGTGGGTGCTTTTATAGGATGAGTAGTCGATGATTGCTAGGGATATACTAATATCTCATTTAATTTAGGGATACAATCAGAAGATATGGATGACATCTCCATATGATTATAAAAATCGTATAAATTCAATGTACACAATAGATATACTTAACAAAGATAGAAACCAATAATTATCGTTTATGTTCAAGTATCATTTTTGGGTACGTAATAATATGCTTCGATGTTTTTTACTTGATAAATAAGGTGTTTTTCTTAACAAAAGGAGATTTGTAATTATGATAAATTGGTAGTGTTGGAGGAATTAACTCTGATAGTACCTAGCAACATATTCGCATATAGGGAATCAAATGGGTAGCACACAAGACACTAGGATTATATTGGTTTAGGAACATGGACCTCATTCCTCATCATCTTTGGTCTTGTAGATAGACATTGGCATTCTTTAGTGTTGCTACTAGAATGGCACCAGAAATGTTGCTATTACTCCTTACACTATCTTAATGCTAGGTTGTCATCCCCAGTGATAATGCCAAAAGGGTTCGCTTTGGAATAAGAATGAAAGTATCCACAAGCACACAAATAAAAATACCACTGTAGCATTTTCTGGGTAGTTGTCACACCCGATTTTAAGGACAAAACCATATGTACACCATATGTGAGCCTAGGAAGTCAATTCTCAAATATAGCCACAAAAGAAGGTAATATCAAAAGACAATACTTAAATACATAACATATAAGGTCAAGAAATAACCTTTAAATAGCAAACAAAAGAAAGACCACTCCGATCTTGTAGTGAAGACTCCAATTCACATGGATACCACTGACTGGTTGGTTGATCACAAGTCTAACTTCTCCAAACTCTTGCAATCTTACCCATCCAGGATTTTTCCAAAGAATTGAAAAGTAAAGCAAGCGTAAGTACATATCGTACTCTTCAATATAGCATAGGGTTCATGAGGCTTAAAAGGTATGACACTAGTTTAACAACATAAGCTTTTACGTTATCTCAATTTTAGCATTAGAGTAACATCAATGTTATCAATAGCCCAATAACCATAGGATCAAGTGAACAAGATATAATGTTTATATGAATAAGTAACAATAATCAATAATGAATAACAACTGATGAGCTATGACATAAGGACATCACACAGTAAGGAGCCCAAGCCGCTCTTCACTATGAGCATGACTATTATAACAATTTTACACTCTGCAGAGGTCATACATCTTTACCCACAATTTGTGATCCCCATATGCCATCACCTCTACCAAGGAAGTTGAGCAGGGTACACTACAAGACTGTTCACATGTCCCACTAATAGGTAACAACTGTTGACAGTCCTTAAGTACCAATTTTAACCATTAACTAAACAAGGAAAAGGATCTAGATGAAACCAATAGCTAGAATTAGGGTTTATACTAACAAAATTCCACAAGTTTTGGTGAATGTCTGTTTCTGTAAGGGGTTATCAGGAAATACCAAGGAAAGGCCCACATGTCATGTTTACATAGAGATAATTATCAACCACACAATTTTCTATACTCTAGAGGGTTCCAGAAGACACAAGAATGAACGGGAAGCAGATCGGCCCTGGATCCAGGGCGCCCGCCCTAGCCCCTAGGGCGCCCGCCCTAGCCCCTAGGACGCCCACCCTACTCCTGTGGCCAATCAGCGTCAACTTCACGGATTGTGCTCCACCGCCTTTAAGGATCAATCTAAACCCTTCGCCTATGGTCGGATTGATTTGACGGCCGACGTTCATCTGAGGAGGCTATATAAGTAAGGCCCCTGACCCCCCTAAGGATCATCTCATCTCATTATTCTTCTCCAAAGCAAAATCTAGGGTTTCAATTATAGAGAAAGAGAGAGGTCCCTCTAGTTGTCTAGATCTAGTTCTTCTAGTTCTAGTTCATCTAGTTGTAATTAGAGGTGAGAGAGAGGAGGAGAGAGCTAGGAGGAGCCGGATCTGTCGGATCTTCCTCAACATTGTACCTTTGCATCATCTGGTTCTGAGCAATATCCAGGTTCTTCATTTATTTCTATGTATCTTATTTCAGTTCTCTTGTTTATACGTAGAACTAGAGTAGTAAGCGATAGTGTAGATGTGGTGTCTAGACTAGAGTTTACCTGAGTTTGCGCCCAATCCTACAGATAGTTGTGGTAGCCCCAGAGGTGACAACTCTATAAGGCCTTTGTAGTTCACCACGTTCGGGTTGGTGTTTCGTAGAGCTCTTGGCAGCCTCCCCTGACTACCTTTTTCCCAGTCTTTTTCGAGAGTCAGGAAGGTACTGTTGCTCCAAAGTAAGTAGAGTATAGTGGGATTTTGATTTGATAAACCCCTTAGAAAACTCTAAAATCTCTCTACCCATTTATCTTATCTATCCTTGGACGTTCTTAGTTCTTCTCTAGTACACTTCACGTTCCCCGTGGAAATCGATACCCTTTGGAATACTCCTGGGTGAAAGCTACAGCGGTATCCATGCGCTTGCGGATTTATCTGTGTGCGTTAAGAAATACCAACAAGCTTTCTGGCGCTGTTGCTGGGGAACGGTTGTTGTGCTAGTTTTGAACTATGGTCATCCATTTAACTTTTTCCTTTTTCCATTTTCCTTTTTACCATCTTTCTCACCTTGCCATATTCTTCTTACTATATATATAAATACTCTACTCCAAAGGGAGACTTGTTGGAGACTCTACCTTCTTCACCCCTCATTCTTATAAATGGCTATGAGCTTCGCCCTGCTTGTATAGCCATGGTTTGGGAGCAATCTTTCTATAGCCTTGGTTTAGTTTTAAATCCAGTTGAAAATATGAATCATCCAAGTATAGAGGAGGCCCCAAACAAGACCAATTTGAGAGTTACCAATCCAAGTGGAATTTTGAACATCCATCTAGAATTAACCATAGAGATTGGAGAGGAAGATGATATATATGAGCATGAAATCTATTCCTTAACAATCTCTTTAAATCCATGCTCATATGAGACATCTCCCATACCCATTGGTCTCTTTATTACCACATATGACATCTTCAACACCCTCACACTTTTTGTTTACAAATACTTTAAAAGGGTGGTTGTCGATGCATATGTTTATCATAAATATTGCAGATCTCATTGTATTAAATCTTGAGATAGGTAATAGTAGGGAAACCATTTCACTAAACACACATCTTAAAAGGTTTCCCAAGGACAAGCTTAGTGTCCTAAAACAAGCACCTCTCAAATCCTAACATAAATGTTCATCTTTATGTTCCCTACCCTTGTAAATTGAGCATATAATTATATGATTATATTCCTTTGGGTATTTTTGTCACTAACCTTTCCAGGTATAGAGCAAAAAGAATGCAGGAATAAGCATAAGGTATGTCCAACCAATTATTATGCAACATTGAATTTCATTCATCCAATCTTGATTTTTGCAAAATTCAAGCTTGGGGGATAACCCATCGTAAAAACACCTTTTGCCATGTTGCTACATCATCTTATTTGTACCTACCTTTAAGGCATGCTCAAACTACTAAATTGCTAATCATGCTCTTTCATCGTCACTTGAGTAAATCTCTATAATACTTTCATGCTACCTTTGTCTGCTATAGTATATGTTTAGGTTTTGAAGTATATTCATACACATTTTAAATTATGCATGGTGCTTAGTTTAAAGGTATTGGGATATTACTTCTAAAGGCTTTTTAATTTAAGTGTAGTGCTTAGGTTAAAATGTCCTCCTAAATCAAATTAGACGTGGTGTTGAAGGATCGAGAACTGTGACCAGAGGGGGGGGTGAATGGGAGCCAAATAAAATTCAACTCAAAGACTTGGCCCTTGTCCCAAAATCACGCCCAAAACTATTGCCATCAATTATTGCATGAAATGATAAGAAATAAATTATAAAGCATAGTACGAGTTGTGGTGTTTTCACTTGTTTTGCAGGATATCCAAGTTTCACTATATAAAAGTACCTCAAACAAGGAATTAGAGTACATCATTGCGAAGAGCTCGTCAAGCCGATCGGAACGGACCTAGAACATGCTATATTTGGAGCCCCGATGAGAAAGATATTAACACCGCAATAGAATTCAACTTGGGAACAATCTAGAACATACCGGAACCATCACCCACTATATATTTGAGGGACTAAATTGCTAGAATCTCATGGCTTTGGTAAATCTATATTTTCCAGGGACTATTCCAGAGAATCGTAGAAGATCTAACTATCAGGATAATTATGGGAAGAATCTCGCGGTGGGATATTTTTCTTTGTACTCGGGAAGGGTCCAGAAGGCAACTGAAGAAAGCGGGGCCCAAAAGGCCGAGATAAGATGTTGGTCGGCCCTACCCCGTACCGGGCGGCCCTCTACAGTAACGAGTACAGACCCGCTTCTGGAAGCTTCCTCCACCGCCTCCTAGGATGCATCTTGACCGTGTTTCAAAGTTAGTTTGATCCGAGGGCTATCGTTGATCCCACCGGGCTATAAATAGAGGGGCAGACCCCCCCTCTCCAGGCATCATTATCTACCTATAGAGCAAAAGCTAGGGTTTCAATTCTCCATCTACAGTAGAGGTCCCTCTAGTTGTCTAGATCTAGTTCTTCTAGTTCTAGTTCATCTAAGTATAGAGGATGCCTCAAACAAGACCAATTTGAGAGTTACCAATCCAAGTGGAATTTTGAACTTACATGAAGAATCAACCATAGAGATTGGAGAGGAAGATGATATCAATGAGCATGGAATCTATTCTGTAACTATCTTATTAAACTCATGCTCATACGAGACATCCCTCAAACCTATTGGTCTCTCTATCATTACCACTTATGACATCTTCAACACCGTCACACTTTATGTTTGCAAGAACTTTAAAAGGGTAGTTGTCGATGCATATGTTTATCATAAATATTGTAGATCTCGTTGTGTTAAATCTTGAGATATGGGAAACCATTTCACTAAACACACATCTTAAAAGGTTTCCCAAGGACAAGCTTAGTGTCCTAAAACAAGCACCTCTCAAATCCTAACATAAATGTTCATCTTTATGTTCCCTACCCTTGTAAATTGAGCATATAATTATATGATTATATTCCTTTGGGTATTTTTGTCACTAACCTTTCCAGGTATAGAGCAAAAAGAATGCAGGAATAAGCATAAGGTATGTCCAACCAATTATTATGCAACATTGAATTTCATTCATCCAATCTTGATTTTTGCAAAATTCAAGCTTGGGGGATAACCCATCGTAAAAACACCTTTTGCCATGTTGCTACATCATCTTATTTGTACCTACCTTTAAGGCATGCTCAAACTACTAAATTGCTAATCATGCTCTTTCATCGTCACTTGAGTAAATCTCTATAATACTTTCATGCTACCTTTGTCTGCTATAGTATATGTTTAGGTTTTGAAGTATATTCATACACCTTTTAAATTATGCATGGTGCTTAGTTTAAAGGTATTGGGATATTACTTCTAAAGGCTTTTTAATTTAAGTGTAGTGCTTAGGTTAAAATGTCCTCCTAAATCAAATTAGACGTGGTGTTGAAGGATTGAGAACTGTGACCAGAGGGGGGGTGAATGGGAGCCAAATAAAATTCAACTCAAAGACTTGGCCCTTGTCCCAAAATCACGCCCAAAACTTGACCTCCAAAGAACCGACTCGCACACGACCTAACAACTAGGTGGACACCTTAGGAAGACCCGTAAAGGTGCATCGGAGCGTATGGAGAAGATGGAGAACGATCGAAGCCACGAACTTGAAACCGATACACCGAGAGAGGTACTCTCAACCCCTATAGAGAAGAGGCAATAGCACACCCAAAAATATTTATGAGAACTGGTCTCAAAAGTAGCTAATCATTTTCCTTACATGAATACGAATCCAATGCAACAAACAGAACTTGATTCGGAGTCCGGACGAGGGAGAAACGAGCTTAGGACCACTACAGTCAGGACCGTAGGACCAATGCAGAGTGGTCCGACACTTCGTCCTAAGCTACCTCAGGACTAGTCCGGAGCATCTCAGGACCACTTGCTATGGTCCGGAGCTATGGTCCGGAGGGTGGTCCGAAGCTTGGTCCGACGAAAAATCAGTCAACACAAAATCCACCCTAGCTTAGGACACGTGGTCCGACGGTAGCGTAGGACTATGCAGAGTGGTCCGACGGTATGGTCCGTAGCTAGGGGCTATTCTGCTGGATTTTGGCAAGCCCACAGGACCAATGGGCTTTGGTCCGACGCCTGTCCAAAGTGGTCCGACGCCTGGTCCGACGCTCACGAACAGAGCGTAGAAAACCCACGAAAACCGATTTCACTCCGTCAAATCTTCCCAAAACTCAACCAAATGAACTCCAATTGCAACCAAACTTTGTAGGCATGATCCTTGTACAGTTGAGGATCTATCCCAAAGAAATCATCGCTCAATTTGCCTTAAAACAATGGGAGAATAAGAGATTTGGGGAAAAGCTCAAGAACGAAGAACTCCGCAAAGAAATCGCCTGATCTACGTACTTGAGAGGTTTGAGGGGAAAACCTTCAATGCAAAGATGCTCCTCATGATTATGAACAACTTGGTTCAAACGGATTTGCAAGAGCTACTCCCTACAAAGAGAAATCATCTCGGGAACAAAGAGGGAGCAAAAGCAAAACGCAAAGAACACAAGCAAAACGGGGACACGATCAAGAAATCAAAGCCATCATGGCTTACGGAGGTTACGGCCTCCGATTCCTCGCAACAAACTCAAGTTCTTATAGAGGTTGGTGAAATCAACCTAGGGATCTCATGAACTAGAGAGAGGGTAGAGAGAGAGAGTTGGGGCAAATGATTAGGGTTCAAGAGATGGGATGAGGGATACCCCTTCATCCCTTATTTATCGGGCTTTGGCTATTTCCCAAAAACCCCCCTAGATACATGAGTGAACTACCTAGCCTAAGCATTGCACTCCAAGCTCCGGAAAATATCTCCTCGATTTTGAATGGATGACCCCGCTTCCTGCCAGGAGTTGACGTCACCTCGACGCAACCTCCAGGATTCCTCCACGTGCCATCCCTGCTTCCTCGGAAGCTGCGCCCGGGTTTTGAGGCCCAAACCCAGCAAACCCGCCACTGGTAGCTTTGGGCTCAACTACTGAACCCTGAGTTTTGAGGCCCAAACTCGGAAACCATCCTCGGATGGTTTTGAGGCCCAAACCACCAAACCGCTCGACTCGAGCCACCTTGTCTTTGCCCGGTCGGACTCCGAGTCCCATGAGCCTCTGCTCGACCCGCTCCTCCACCGTCTTGACTCGGTCGACTCGGTCTACCTCCATGTCTTCTCGCACTTGCCGGTGCCAAGTACTAGCCACCACAGCTAGTCCACCGGTGCCCATGGTCCCTCAGTCCGAGCCCCGCTTCCGCCCTTCACCGCTCTCAGTCCATCGACACGGCAAGCCTCTACTTGACCTTCTCCACGCCATTGACCACTGTCACTTGGCATAGCACCTGCACACCACAAGCCGATAAATAGGCACACACATGCTTTCGCAAGAGGTTAGAAGTAAACGCTTGTTGGTATTTCTTATGACTATTAGATAAATCCCAAGCCCACAGATTATACCGATGTAGCACTTCACCGGGAGTATTCCAGGTATCGTATTTTCCACTGGGAACAAGAAGTGATCTAACTAGGAATACGGGTATGTCCAATGATGGATCAAGGGAGACTATGATAACTGGGTTGAGAGGTTCGATATAGCAAAGATATCTAACAAGGTATAGCTGGTTATACTGGCTTTATCAGCCCTTCTCTTGCAGGAGGCGATGGGATAGATCAGAAAGAGGGCAAAACTCTAATTGGACCGCGCCATCATGTTGTATTGAAGCCCTACCTTTTAAGCACTTATCTGACATGCGTGGTGGAATACAAAGGATAGATAGAGCTGTCACTTTCTACTAGCATCCATGAACAATCCACGCGATAAGCGGTTTACAAAGGTAAGATCTAGTCTAGACACCACGTCTACACTATTCTTACTACTTTAACCCAAGCTTTTAAGGTTAAAGCACTCTACTTAAAGTAAAGCGATGAACAAGCAGCAAAAAGGTGTATAACAGCTAACCTAAACTTAGAATATCAAATACTATAAAGAACTCGGAAGAAGTCACTTACAAGAGCTGAACTTACAAGAGACTCTCATCCGCCATGGAAGAACTCCGGAGAAGATTCCCGACAGGCCCGCGGCTTTCTCCAGAAGACCTTCCTCACTCTCCTCCAACTAGCATAACACTACTAGAGAGCTCCGCTAAGAGACTAAGGAGTAGTGTTTCTCCAATGAGGCATGAAATGAATAGGGAGCTCTAGGGGTCTATTTATAGCTAGAGGTGGAGTAGGGGCTACTCCGGTGCCACGTCAGCGATCCGCGCCACCTCCATCAGCCACCGTAGGATCAAACCGTCATTATAACCGACTTAGATCAACGGGGGAGATCAAGTGGATACATGGAGGCATGCAGGGAGTCGGTGGGGAGGTCGGTGCACCTTTTGGGCACCTGACCAGGTTCGGCCGACCACCCCCTATAGGTGGGCCCTGCCCATTTCTTCTAGAAGCTGTCCCCACAGGTCAGGGAGGCATGTGGGTGTCCTGTTGGCCCATATCCACGGTCAGCCGAACATGAGTTGTGGCCTTTGGCCTCCATCTTTCGTGTGGAGCATGGCCCACATGTCATTGGCACCTTGGCAGTGGTTTGGTATTTTTCCAAGTTAGTTGTGGATCGGCCGAACCACTTTTGTGGCCAAATGAGCTCATCTTTTGTAGGTACCCTCTAGAGGTAATGCCCATCATGATGGTGTATGTATTTTGCACATTTTCCATACTTGGAAATATGTCATGTTGAGCCCTGAATTATGACGTTTTGTGCCTACATTCAAATAGAGGACATATACATGTGGAACCAAGTTATTGGGTAAATTATGTTCATGTTATTCTTGTTTTCCTTTGAATATGAGGATGTTGACGGTATTTTGATGGTGACAAAATAGCTGGTAATTACCATCAAGAAGATCCCCCATACTTACCTCTTTGCTCGTCGTTGAGTAAAGGTTAAAAGATAAAAAGACTATGCTATTCAAAGTATAAAGCAAATATAAAGATTCATTCAAGACATTTTCTCATACCAATGGGATATGTGGTATTGGCTAACATATATCCTTGAGAAGTTGAGAAATGGAACAGTTTTCAAGGCAAAGTTATCGTCCCAAATCATATTTTAGTACTTGGAGTTTTTGATTAATTTTTCAAAAGAAAGCTCATAAGTCAACTTACTCCTCATATAACACTCTAGATCACTCAAGGTGTATGAATCCTTACCAAGGCATAACATGAGGTTTCCTTATTTTTTATCTTCCTACATCTAAAAGGCTTATATGGAGCTTAGGTATGGATAAACAATGTAGCATACTTACCTTGCATATATTGTAAAGTCAAATTCCAGATCCAAGGAGAGAAATGGCATACACTTAGATCAAGATGTGCAAGTGTGTGGAAACATGGTGAATGATCAAAACTCCTTTATAAGATCTCTCTTTCTAACTTATAATTTTAAGACATAGCTATCTTTATTTTTTTCTTTTTCTATGAGCTTTGATTTGCTCATCATCATTCATTTTTTTCTAAGACTTAGGACCTTCATGTGCCCCTATTTTTTCATATATTTTCATAATTTTGCATATTCTATGTCTCATTGACTAACAACATATACTAGAGAGAGAATTTCTATTAGAACATGGAGTCTGAACTTTGTGGAAAATGAAAGGCATGTTTATGTGTACTTCTAGTGTAGAAGCAGTGTATATGTGGCGTGTATGTGATCTTGATCTTGGGAGCATGATAAATCTCTCAACAAGGGTCACAAAACTTGACCAAACTCAACACAAAGCAAGTAGCTTATGTAGAAATCTTATATCATGAAAGAGCATATATGGCTTCGGTAGGAATTTTCTCACTATAGAGGAGTAGTGACATTATGGTTTTATGACGTTTTCAAAAGTTAATCTCCAAAAACCTAAAATAGATAGGGTATGAATCATGAGTCGAGAACTATATCACATTAATCAACAACTTAGTCAATATGGTTCCCTATCAAGATATTTTCCCACTAGCATAAGAAAAAGCAAGAATTCATCTTTATGATGCTTTTACCCTCAGAACGTCATAGATCATGTCACTTTTCAAAATTTTAATTTTGGATGCGATCTTCTTGTTTTATTCAATATTAAAAGAAAATTAAGCTAAGTGATGAATTTCATGAAGAAATTATTTTTATTTAATTTTATTTTGAAAGAAAAAATGAGTAAAATAAATGAAAAGCATAGAGGAAAAAGGGAGAGACGTGGCAAACCAGTCAGAATAGTTGTTTGAAGTTGAAAGGATGCTGGCTGGTGGGCCCGAGCCTTCTAGGTGTGGTCGGCCGACCACCCTCTGGGGCCGTTTGGCCACTTCGAACTCTGCATTCAGATCCCTTACCTCTGAATATTGCTTTGCTTTGTCTTTTCTGAATTGTGGCCTCCAAAGTGGATCGGCCGATCCACAAAAGTGGCCATTTCGGTCCAACTTTTTTGTGGAACATGTTATGGATGTGTACAACATGATTCAGTGGTCATTCTGGTGTTTTGACATGTTGGAGTGTCGACCGACCTCCCCCATACTTGTTTCGGGGCATGCTGAAATCAGTGATAGAGACAGATCAAATGCAGGGGTTCTGCTGGGGTAAGATACCAGCAGAACCAAGAGTTTTATTTGTGATTGATAGCTTAGGCATAAGTTCTTTGATTCATGAGTGATAGCTATTAGTCCTAAGTATCTTATTCCTATGAAGGGCTAAGGCACCAAAGGAGAAGGTAGAGAGAGAACGTCCTATGGCCTTAGCATAAGGGATGACAAGCATCTTGTCATGCTTCCTTCTATCAGAGCCCTAAGGTAGGTTGTGTCGATGGCTCTAGGGGATGACTAAGGAGAAAGAAGGACAAGGAGATCCTTTCTCTCAATGGCTGCGAAAAAGTGCTTGAACTTTGCATTAGTGATAATGCGAAGATCATTAAAGCTATCTTCAAGACCTAAACGCACCATTTTCTCCTCAGAGACCTTTTCTTCTAAGTTGGTAATGCTCTCTCTAGCAACAACACTCAGAAGCTTTTCCATATCGCTCTTTTGATCTTCTTCTTGGTGGAGCCATGGTGAGGTCCAGGAAGGTGAGAAGGGAAACAAGAGGAGATGGAATTTCTACTGGTGGTGAAGAAGAATAAGGTAAGAGGAGGAATAAGGAGAGGGAGAGGTTAAGAAGAGAGAATCCAACGTCCTTCACCTCTATTTTTACTTGGATCGTGCCGGAAACAGGATAGGACTGTTGGTCCCACGCTCAGGAGCAACGTGCAAGGCTGAAGGGCCAAAACAATGGTCGGCCTGAAAGGTCTAGATATGGATAGAGGGGGGTGAATAGCCTATTAAAAATTCTACAACAACACTTAAGAAAACTTGTTAGAATAAAACACGGCGTAAAGCAAGTTTGCGCTAGCACTATGGTTAGGCAAGCCACCTACCGATTCTAGTCACTAGCAAGAAAACCTATGTCACACACAAGAGCTAGAGAACTAAAGGTACAAGACTAAGCTACACAAGCTAAGCTAGAATCTCTACTTTGCAATAATGTAAGAATGTAAGTGCAAAGCTAGAGTTAGAAAGGTTATACCGCCGAGAAGAGATGAGCCAATAGGTAACCAATCAATCACAATAAGAATCCTCGGTAGAGACAATGTGAAACAAGATTTTTTACCGAGGTTCACTTGTTTGCCAACAAGCTACTCCTCGTTGTAACGATTCACCTACTTGGAGGTTCACGAGCTAATCAGCATCACACACCAAACCCGTCACCGAGTGCCGCACAACCAACACAAAATAGGGATCCACAAGCTATGAGCAATCCACTAGAGATGTCTTTTGCGAACTCCCGCGGGGAAGACTCAAGAACCCCTCACAATCCACCAATCGGAGCCGGAGACAATCACCTTCCTCCGCTCAATGATCCTCATCGCTCCAAGCCGTCTAGGAGGTGGCAACCTCCATGAATAACAAGAACTCCCGCGACGACGACGATCACCAAGTGCCACTAGTATGCAATCAAAGAACAATGCACTTGGATTCACTCAATCTCTCATGTATATGTCAAATATGTTTAGAGGGATGAGTGGTGGAGCTTCTCAAGCAAGCACAAGTGTATGAATGAAGTGAGAGTGCAAGAGATACCCCAAAGGGCCGGCCATATCACTTATATAGCCCCTCACTCAAACACTAGTCATTTTCCCCACAAAACATAGACTGTGCGTCCACTCAGGACGCTGTTTTCACAGGGGGTCCGGAGAAAGAGCGTTCGGACCCTTCACCAGCCGAGAGCCAAGCTCTCTGCTCAATGCTCCGGTCGCAGCCTCCGGACGCGCGCAACACGCCGTCCGGACCAACTCAACTGCGTCCGGTCAAGCCCCCTTTCAAACGTCTTTTTCCCGCGCGCGTCTCTGCACGCCACGTGGCTCCGGACGCACGCAATAGTGCGAGTCCGGACCATCTCCTCGCTGCGTCCCGACCTCAGCAGAGAGGTTCCAGAGCGCCCAAAACACTCTGGACCCTGTCCGGTTTCCTCCGACCGGACGCACTTCACCATCCCGATGCTACGCACAGAGCACCCCAGAGCGCCTTTTCCTTCGGACGCGCGTCCGGTTTCCTCCATCCGAACCAACGCCTAGTGTCCGGACTCTACACAGAGCCGACCAGAGAGCGCCAAATGATCCAGACATAGTCCGGACCTGCGTGTTCGGACGACAAACAGCGTCCGGACCTCTGTCCACAGCCGAGCTAACCTAGGGTGTGCCTTCGGAACCATCGCCGATGGTCCGGACAGCACCAAACCCTAGCGTCCGGACCTCTGTCCGACGCTCTTTTGAGCTGCCAAACACTTCTCCAAGCTTCCAAGAGCTAACACTAAGTGATCTCAACACTTGTGCACGTGTGTTAGCTTTTAGTTCACAATTATCTTGGAATTAGTTGGTTGTTTCACTTGGTTCAATTGATTTTAAATGCAATGCAATGAACCTAGTGGCACATGATAACCGTAATCAAACACGAAAGCTCCCTCCTTGATAGTACGACTATCTATCCTAAATGTGATCACACCCTCTATGGTGTCTCGATCACCAAACCAAAAATGGATTCCTATTTCACCTTTGCCTTGAATCCTTTTCCACCTTCCTTTGCACCAACATGCTAGAGCCTTGCCATCATCACCTTTGATTCATTAGCTCCATCACATGCCATGTACCAACCTATCTCATGATTCACACTTAGAGATCAAGGTTAGTACTTAGGTAGGTTTCATCAATTACTCAAAACCAAACACATGGGGCTCTCATGGCCGACCATCTTTTGAAAGATATGGTCTGACCGAGCTAGGTTTCAAACTCCATCGGGTCAGGTGAGTCGGGTCATGAAGTCTCGGACTGATTGGCCCAAAGACACGGTCGGCCGATCCCCTTTTGAAAGCTAACATCCAACCGAGCCATGTTCTGAACTTGGTCGAGCCAGGTGAGTAAGCTCGTGAAGTTTTGAGCTGATTGGACCAAAAACATGGTCGGCCGATCCCCTTTAGAGGCCAAATGGGCCGACCTTTCACGAGGGGGGAGTCAAGGCCAAGTCTAGGCCATTTCTAAGGTTATTTTTGAAATTTGAACAAAAAAGTTAAAACATGTAGATTTTAGTTCTAATTGAGATTAAGAACAAAATCTATCATGTCACTTTCATGCTGAGGTGATTCATGTTCATGAGAAGATTTGAGACATTGACCATTTACCTTTAAAGGTGTTGAGCCGTAATCTTGAAGCGTGACGATTCCATGTGTCACGATATTGCTGATGACGAATGGTCAACACGTTGTACTCAGACCCTTTCCTCCATTCATTTCTTCTCTCCTGCGAAGGATTAGTAGACAACACATACCCGAAGGAATTCTCATATGATTCAAAGCAGGGGCATTATTGTCATAGAAACAGAGGACATCTTTTATGCTATAGAAAAGTTGGCTTTAGCATTTTAGCACAGAGAGGGATGTTCCATCATTGTTCACCAGTTCTTTAAAAGTTAAGCAAGGTTGAGGCAAAGATATGCAAGATGATTTCAAAACCATCTCAAACCTTGATTTGTCTCTTATGAATGATCTCATGACTTAACCACAAAATTTTTTTAAGTTATCATACATTGGTTACTCCAAAAGTACAACCAAATTTCATACAAGTTTACTTATGGTTCATTAATCAAACTTGACACCATGTCTAATTTGATCAAGTAAAGCTATTTAACCTAAGCACCATGCTTAATTTAAAGAGCTTTTGGAAGCAAGATCTCTACTCCCAAACCAAAGCATACTTATAAAAGAATAAGGAAGCATGAAAGAATAAAGAGAGTCATTTTAAGAAGAGACAAGAGCATGAATGGTGAACCATATGAGTATTTGCATTTTTTTTTCTTTTTAGTTTTTGTGACTTAACAAGATGAGCAAGGTATAAAGAGAAAACAAGGTAGAGAAAACCAAACAAAATTAAACAATGAAGCATGACATGAATTTCTTAGAGAAATCCACTCCCCCATACTTGGATTTTGCAACATTTTATAATGTGAAAATCCAAGTCTAGGATGTGAAATTTTCTTTTAAATGTGCTTCATTATTGAAGGATGTTTGGTTGAACATACCTTGTGTTTTGCTGCATCATTCTTTTTGTTTAAACCTAAAATGGTTAGTGACAAAAATACCCGAAGGAACAATTTCACAAATATTGCCTTAATCTCATTTTACAAAGTCATTTTATTCATTTTAGAATTTTGGAAAAAAAAATTATTTTGCTTTATATAGTTTTATTACTATCTTTTTTTAATTAATTTTAATTAATTAATTTATTATTATTATTTAATTAATTTTAAAAAAATATTATTTTTATTTTATTTTATTTTAATAAATAAGCAAACTTTAACAGAAAATAAAAAAGGATCGAGTTATCTCCCGAAAGTGCTTATTTTTAAGACACAAGCTTGTCTTTGGGAAACCTTCAAGTTGCAACTCATATTGGTGAAGTGGTTTCCCCTTCAACTCCAACATTTTCAAACCTATCCTCAAGACCAAAACCACTACGAGATTTGCAAAATTTATGGTAGACAAACACATCTACAACCAATCTTGCAAAGATTTTTGAAAGAAGAATGAAGGGGTTGTAGATCATGTGTCTAGTGATGGTAGAGGGAAGGATCGATTTGGGAGATTTCTCACTTGAGCATGGATTTGATGGAAGATCGGGGAATAGCTTCCATGCTCATTGGTATTGTTCTCCCTGAGTGGGTGAGCACTTCCTTTCTCATGACATTTCAAGTCATCCTCAAAACTTGAGTGGGTCATGGCTGTTGGCGAGATTGACATAAGCCCATCCCTTGGATCAAGATTTGGTTTGGATTCTAACCCTTTGATGAGAGGTTGGGAAGACCAAACGGGTAGATAATCTTCACCTATTCTATAACCAAGCTTCTCATTTCCTAAGGTGTTCTCCAAAATTCTCATGATTGGCCTTCCGATAAAGGTAAGATGAAAGGAAGTTCCAGGAAGGTCAAAGATGTGGAATTCTAGGAAGATCTTGAGACCATCAACCACCACAAGAACATCGTGAAGGACTCCTAAACAATCAAGGACTTGACCATTGGGGAGTCTAAGGTGTTTTTTTGATTGGGGTAGATGATCCTTTGATGATGTTGGAACATGGAAATGAGGAAGGATGTTGATCCCGAGGCTAGGATCGTAGCAAATTTCACCATCAATGCCCAACACTTGACAGGATATTCTCCTCATATGTGTGGGCATTTTAGTGACTTCCTTTGAGAATTTGGCCTCATCCAACCATTCTTGACTTACAACGGTAGATAGATGCTCTAACCGTTGTCTTTGCTCCACTTGGTCAGATTTATGCCCCTCATGGCTTCCATGCCTCGGGTGTCTTAATGAATTCCCAGAGTCATCAAGTGGGTCATCATAAGACTTGAATGAAGGAACACATGGGGGATCATCAGGATCAAGGATGGGTGTAGAAATGGGTTCGTAGGATAAGTCAGAGGTGGGCATAGAGAAGGAGAGGATAGATTATGCTTCTAAACACTTGAGTTCTTCTATAAGCTCACTCGACATTTCTTCATCAAATATCCCAGGCTTTTCCTAATGTGCCATGTGGGAAGTCGAGGCATAAGATGATGTTGATTTGGGAGGTTTTTGAAGAGATCCCTTCATGAGAGGTCTAGAAAGATGTTTCTTAGAAGGTCTCTTTAGGAAATGATCATTTTGGACATTCCCAAAACCAGCAAGATCATATGAACGGTTAGCCTCGAACTCGAAGGAATGATTTAGGAGTTGAATTTTTTCTTCCTTCGAGATTTGTGGTATTTGTGGTTCAGGATCGATGGCAGAATCTTTGGATAGAAATGGTTGTGATTCAGCTATCGAGGATTCTTTTCTAGGGGTTGGTTTTTGTTCTTCCTTGGGTCCTTCATTATAATCGTTAGTAGAGGGGGTGTTCTCAAGATTCTTTGTAAGAAGATTCTTCCCTGCACTAACGGATAAACACAGAAAGGCTCCCCCGAAGTTATATCAAGAAGTTGTGCAGAATCTTTGCTAAGACTGCCATAAAAGTGTTGTAACAATGTTGGCTCGGTTATAGCAAGACCAGGGCCAGATGATGATAGCTCTTAAAGACGGGCCCATGCCACACCAAGAGGTTCTCTTTTCGAAGACGAACAACGCGAGGAATAGGGACGAAAGTTACGCAGAATTGGGATTGTAATCTTTCCCATTCTCTGTTTACACTACCTATGTTGCGAAGGTACCATCGTTTGGCTATTCCCATCAAATAAAACGGAAATAGCTTCCACTTAAGGGTACCTCGCCTCATCCCTTGGATGTTGAGACATGAACACAATTGTTCAAAGTCACGTAGGTGAGTGTAAGGATTTTCATCTTCATCCCTAGAAAAAGGTTGTTCCCGAACTATGGCTATGAAGCTAGGGTGAAGCTCATAGCTAAGTGAAAGGATGGGATGTGATAATGGTGGTGGTTCCAAACTATGGCCCTTTGGAAAAGTAAGATGAGAGATGGATGGTTCGTTCATGGTGTATATGAAAAGGATAAAATGAAAAGAAAGATAAAACAAGGATAATAGGACCAAAGGATACTAGTTAAAACAGCTACCGTTCCCCGGCAACGACGCCAGAAATGCTTGTTGGTATTTCTTATGACTATTGGATAAATCCACAGGCGCACAGATTATACCGATGTAGCACTTCACCGGGAGTATTCCAGGTATCGTATTTTCCACGGGGAACGAGAAGTGATCTAACTAGGAATACGGGTATGTCCTATGATGGATCAAGGGAGACTATGATAACTTGGTTGAGAGGTTCGATATAGCAAAGATATCTAACAAGGTATAGCTGGTTATACTGGCTTTATCAGCCCTTCTCTTGCAGGAGGCGATGGGATAGATCAGAAAGAGGGCAAAACTCTAACCGGACCGCGCCATCATGTTGTATTGAAGCCCTACCTTTTAAGAACTTATGTGACACGCGTGGTGGAATACAAAGGCTAGATAGAGCTGTCACATTCTACTAGCATCCACGAACAATCCACGTGATAAGTGGTTTACAAAGGTAAGATCTAGTCTAGACACCACGTCTACACTATTCTTACTACTTTAACCCAAGATTTTAAGGTTAAAGCACTCTACTTAAAGTAGAGCGATGAATAAGCAGGAAAAGGTGTATAACAGCTAACCCAGACTTAGAATATCAAATACTATAAAGAACTCGGAAGAAGTCACTTACAAGAGCTGAACTTACAAGAGACTCGCATCCGCCAAGGAAGAACTCCGGAGAAGATTCCCGATAGGCCCGGGGCTTTCTCTAGAAGACCTTCCTCACTCTCCTCCAACTAGCATAGCAGTACTAGAGAGCTCCGCTAAGAGACTAAGGAGTAGTGTTTCTCCAATGAGGCATGAAATAAATAGGGAGCTCTAGGGGTCTATTTATAGCTAGAGGTGGAGTAGAGGCTACTCCGGTGCCACATCAGCGATCCGCGCCACCTCCATCAGCCACCGTAGGATCAAACCGTCATTATAACCGACTTAGATCAATAGGGGAGATCAAGTGGATACATGGAGGCATGCAGGGAGTCGGTGGGGAGGTCGGTGCACCTTTTGGACACCTGACTAGGTTCGGCCGACCACCCCTACAGGTGGGCCCTGCCCATTTCTTCTAGAAGTTGTACCCACAAGTCAGGGAGGCCTGTGGGTGGCCTGTTGGCCCATATCCACGGTCGGCCGAACATGAGTTGTGGCCTTTGGCCTCCATCTTTCGTGTGGAGCATGGCCCACATGTCATTGGCACCATGGCAGTGGTTTGGTATTTTTCCAAGATAGTTGTGGATCGGCCAAACCACTTTTGTGGCCAAATGAGCTCATCTTTTGTAGGTACCCTCTAGAGGTAATGCCCATCATGATGGTGTATATATTTTGCACATTTGCCATACTTGGAAATATGTCATGTTGAGCCCTGAATTATGATGTTTTGTGCCTACATTCAAATAGAGGACATATACATGTGGAACCAAGTTATTGGGTAGATTATGTTCATGTTATTCTTGTTTTCCTTTGAATATGAGGATGTTGACGGTATTTTGATGGTGACAAAATAGCTGGTAATTACCGTCAACAATGCTCAAACTGAAACACTCACGTGTTGGTCAATCACTCATCATCAAAATTGAACGTTCATGGGTACTTATCTACCATGTGTTCGCAATCTCCCCCTTGATGAGTGCATTGTCAACACAAGTGCATTTCAGATTTGAGTCACAAGGTAAAGTTCTCCAAATGACCAAAAAGCTAATAAAGCCAAAACGGGGTCACTTGAGAGAAGCAAAGCGATTCCAAAACTTGGTTCCCAAAGACATGGGCAACGGCTCGACGCAACCAAGCAAAACAAAGTTAGCCCTCAAGAAGAGGCAGAGAAACGGCTCAACACCGCTAGCATAGCAAGATACCAATCGAAACCTATCAAAGCTCAAGAAGCTAACAGAGATACCAAATTGCCTTAAGGCCAAGAGACTTCTCAAGATGCCAAATGGAAGACCTAAAAAGCTCACAATGCACAATTTCTGCCCCTTGATTAGTGCAAGTATGAAGTGCATCAAAAACTCCCCATTGGATGAATATGAGGATGAAATGCACACCTTTCTCCCCTTGTTGATACATGCAGCTCATCAAAAACTCCAAACTCAAGATTTTTGCCATAAAGGCCATGATATGCAAAATGAGTGCAAAAAGCTTCATACTTAGAGTGAACACAATGAAAAGATTCTCTAAGTGATGTGATCCTATGAGAATAGGAAAAACTCTACGTGCCTAACATAGACTCAAGTTGAGCTTAAGATCACTTTAGAAGCTATTCTAGAGAGCATTACATGTGAGAGCAGAGAAAGGGTATCACCTCCTAGAGACAACTAGACAAGGCAAACAAGATAGGATCTATCTCAAAGCAATCTCATGTATAGCAAGTAAAACTATCCCTAGCAAAGTTCATACAACAAGCCAATGACCCAACTGAATGAATTTTTCAAGATTCAAAGTTTTGCAGCCAAATTTCAATTTTAGGCACATTTCAAGTTGTATGCGAGTGGTTGTAAGCAAGGTGATGCCACTTACCAACCGGGCGAAGTCAAAGGACTTGACACGCCGGTTTCGGTCATATACGACACCGCTCAAGTTCCACCCATATGCGAAGTAGTCTCGAACACACGGTGAAGTGCTCACAATGCGAACCCAACTCGATCTTGTCAATTCACTATTCAGAGAGCTATTTCATTTTAGATCAATTTTAAACATGGTGCTCAATGGAAGTGAATGAAATAATGAAGAGCCATAGTTACAAGCTATATATAAAACAACCAAGAAGGATCTTCAAAAGCCTACACATGCTAGTGCCATTTCAGAGGTGACATGGGGAATTGAATTCAGTTTTAAAGCTTTTCTAACTTAGTGAAAGGATCAAGATGCCCAAGATGGGGGGTGAATTGGGATCTTTTTAATTTCTAAATAAGAATTAAACCTATAAAGAGCCAATTAAGCCCCTAGTGCCTACCGCTTGTGTGTCCTAGCTAGAAAGTGGTAGCAAGTCAATGGAAAGCAAAAACTTCCTACACAATTCTAGTATGAATTGAAAGACAAGTGCGGAAAGTAATGCGGTAATAAAGAGCTAGGGAAAGAGATGCTTGACACGGCGATGTTTTGCAAGGTATCGAGGAGTCGACACTCCCCCCTAGTCCTCGTTGGAGCACCTCGCAAGGTATAGCTCCCCCTCAATCCCGCGCAAGGGAAGAGTGCTCTCTACGGGCCAATTCTTCGCCACTCCGGCTCGGTGAATCGCCCACAACCGATCACAACGTCGATGGAGAAGGGCAGCCGACAATCCTCCGGCGATCACCTTCCTCCGAGCACCACCGGACCGTCTAGGTGATGTCGATCACCGAGAGTAACAAGCCTCGATCTTCGCTTGACTCACTCAAGCTTCACAACTAGAGGATGCACACTTGAACTCTTGGATGAACTAGAGAGAGGATGGATGGATTCGCGAATCACTCCCTCTCTCTAGGGCTCTTGTTCTCTTCCCAACCTTCTCAACAAACTCAGCAACTCAAATGAGCAAAGGCGAGGTTGGAGAGAAGCAGGAGGGGCTATAAATAGACCCTCAGAAAACTGCCTCGGGCTGGCATTTTAAGTTGGTGACGGACGCTCTGTCGACTAGGCGACGGACGGTCCGTCGCATGCCCCAACGGCTAGTTCTGTTCATAGTTTGGGCGACGGACGCTCCGACGCCTAGGCGACGAACGCTCCGACGCCCTGCCCAACGCCTAGTTCTGACACACTATTCCCAGCGACGGACGCTACGTCACTGGGGCGACGGACGCTCATCCTAGCGTCCGACGCTTCACTCTGGCTCGGGCTGAAAAACACCCTCTCTGGAAGGTTGACGGACGCTCTTCCAAGCGTCCGACGCCTGGCCGACGGACAGCGTCCGACGGACCCTGAAAAACTTAGCCAGAAAACATCTCCACTGGAAGGTCGACGGACGCTGTGGACTCAACCACCCAACGTCCGACGCCTTTGTCTGACGTGACGGACAGCGTCCAGCGCCCCCGTCAGGAGCGTCCGACGCCCAGAAAACAGTTCCATCAACTTTGTTTTTCGTCGCGATGAAAATGGAAGTTGTTCTAGGCTATCTTACGGTCACCATAGGCTTGCTTAGAGCTAAGGAAGTCAAGTGTGCACCACACCTATGTCATGAAGCTTTCCTAAGTCAAGCTACTAGTCTCAACCCCTCTTAATAGTACGGTCAAAGATAAAAAGAGAAGCCCTATCTATTTCTAAGTGCCCTTCATCACCTTATGGCACTTAGCCTATCATTCTAGGGTCTTCATCATGTCTCCTTGAAATCCAAAACGATATCCATCTTGGGGGCTAAGTGATGACCATTAATGCCCATTCTTGTTGATCACTATGGCTAAGCTACGCATAGCCTCTGCAAAACACACGTTAGCCATAATAAGCTCTAATTGTCATTAATCACCGAAACCACTAGGGCCATGATTCTTCAATCCCCCTTTTTGGTGATTGACGACAATAACACCTCGAGTATGGATAAGAGTTATGGTTTAGACTTTAGGGTAACTTTGAATGGTTGAGCAAGGGTTAGTGAATTTGTAATGAAGCATACTTGCTCACCCAAACCAAATCACAAAACATGGTACTTAGAGATATGAATGTAAAAGAAGTACCTCATGATATTCCCAAAAGATGTATCGGAGTATAGCGTGGAAGCTCAATTAACGTTTAAGCATAGAGATATATCATGAAACATGAGACAACTTCACAAGATATATTAGTGATAACCAAGAGTTTGTCACATGCAACCATATACACATCAACCAACGTATTCATCACATCACGCATATAACACATATAAACAAATGCATAAAAGAGACATGATGAAAGAGTACGGGGAAAATAAGCATACAAAGATCCAAATCCCTCCCCCTATCTCTATACTCGACCCTCTCTCCCCCTTTGGCGTCTAGCACCAAAAACTAAGCGTCTGGGGCTGGAGAAGAAGGTGGAGGAGTTGCAGCCTTGCGATCAAGCATGATGAAGTCCTGAAGATCTGACTCGTCTGACTCATCATCTGCCTCGGCCTCTACAGGTGTAGGTGCAGCTAGAGTGACCTGTGGAGCTGCTGCTGGAAGCTCTAGAGCTGGTGTCTCAACTAACTCCCCTTGAGGCTCAGCTGGTGCCTCTGACGGTCCTACCTCTGTAGTAGCGGGCCTGGGAACCCGACGAGTGAAAACTCAAGGCGAGGGGGAAGGTGTCACTGCTAGTGCAACAAGTGACACTGCTGCTGCGACCTCTGCGGGCTGAGTCTGAGCTGGAGAGGAGACTACCATTGTAACTGCCTCATCAGTTAGTGAGATGGCATCCGTCTGAACTGCAGCCGAAGGAGTGGTAACTGTCTGCGCTGACTGCTCAGGAGCGATCTCTGACGAGGCAACTGAAGACAGGTGGGTGCCCGTCGCCGGAGGATCCACTGCAATCTCTGGAGCTAGTGAGACTAGCTGAGCTGCTCCTGGGGAGTCTTCTCCCGTGATCTCCAAGTAAGAAGCTGACAGATCTCTCGAGGCCTCAGCTATGGTAGTTCCCCGGTTAGGAGTGAATCATGTCTGAAACTCTCCGGGCAAAGCTAACCAAGAAGACACCTGGGTCCTCGGAGACTGATACGCAGGAGAAGCTGGTGCCTGGAACGGAGGAGTAGCTGGTGCCTGACTCTGCTATCCTCCGGATGGTAACGCTGGAGTCGGAACCACAACTACTAGAGGCTGCTGTGGAGGTGAGGTGAACTGCTGATGCTGTGAGACTCCGGGCAACTAAAACTGAGGAGTGGAAGTTTCCCTGGAGCTAGAGGCTAGAAGACGCACAAGTAACAACGTCTGGGTCTTCTAAATCTCTGCCTGCTGCAGCTGATAGGCCAAGAACTGGCGCTGGAACTCGTCCTGCCTGGCCTGTGTCTGTGAGCCTCCGTAAGTCTGCAGCCTGTCGTCTCTGCTCCTCTGCCTAACATGACTGCTCCTCCTGCATCCTCGATAGAATAGTAAGCAGCGTAGCCTCTGAGGTGTTGGATCCTGGAGCTGGAGCTGCTGCGGCTGTGCCTGACCCTCCTGCCTCATGGTCATGAGGCATCGATGCATACTCACACACTGGCTGGTAATCCTCATCGGTACTGTCAGAGTCTAGGTCCTCTCGAAAAACTATCTCGGCAGCTTTGTCAATCTCTGCATCTAGATCTGCCAGCTCTGCCTGAGCAATCTGCTCAACGGTAGCATCAGTGACCTCTGCTGACTGAGGTGGCACACCGGCCTGCCTGGTACCTGGTCTGTAAGCTCTGCTAGGGTGAGGCAGGTTTCCATGTATCACTAGCTGACTCATCGAATATACAGGAAACTCAGTCGCTGACCTCGTGAGAGTCACTCTCATAGCACCTGACCTGGTCTTGGCAACTATCAAATATGAAATCCAATGAGCAAACTGCAGCTGCCAGTGACCCCTGAACCCAGCGGCTATGATATCCTCAAGCTCGCTCACAATCAAATCCCAGATGTCGAACTTCTCCTTCCGAACGACATGAGCAAGGAGCCAAAGCTGTAAACGTGTAATAGTATCTCGAGCTCCAATCCGAGGGAGAATGGTACGCCTGAGTACCTCGTGGAGGATCCGAGCAAGTGGAGTGAGGTCACGTGGTGTACGGCTCGAACCCTCAGTGAACGGCTGCTAAAAGCACGGCCTCACGAAATCCGTAGATGGCACTATACCATCGTGAGGTCGGCGAGGGGCCTCCTGATCCCCATAGCACAGACTGTGAATCCTCGTAGGAGAGGACTCTAGGTGGAAAAGCTCTCTGAAACGTGCTGCTGTAACCCTGAAGTCACGTCCCTGGAATCCAAAGTGTAGGAACTCGTGATCAGGGGAGATCCATAGAGAAGCATAGAACTGATACACCCAATCCTTCTGATATGCTCCTGATCGTCCCATCAGATCTGTCAGACCCTGAATGTACTGAAGGTGTTGTAGAATCTCTGGACCACCGATCCCCTCTATATGGGTAGATGGGCACACCCTATGAGCCCTAAGAGGAGCATCAGTGTCGATGTAATCTCTGTAAAAGTCCTCGTGTACTGTGGTATAGAAATCTCGTCCGGCACGAGGATCCCTCTGAGGTGGCAACCAGGACTGAAAGTCGACGAAGAGGAGTAGCTAGACTTGCTTCGCTATAAGCGCTCGAACCTGGTGCCTCACTGGGTCTGGGAGCCGAGGTCCTTGAGGACTAGGTGGTGCACCAGAGCCTTTGGATCGGGTAACTCGGCGGCTCATCAACTCACCAATGGAAGAGTGGCCCGCGGCCTCTGTCGGCTAAGTCTCTGGGACTGGCTCTGTCTCCTCTGCCTCAGTGGCCTCGACGGGCTCTGACTCAGGATGCGTAGGGGACTCACGACGCGCTCCACGGCGAGGCGAGAGCCTCAAACCGACGCGACGTCCTCCTCGCTCCGCTATCTCAGCGGCCTCGGCCACTGCAAGCACTGCAGCTGAATTAGGATCCATCAATGGCCTCTTGCGCTTCCGTGATATGACCTTTTGCTTTCCCTTTCCCCGGTCAGTGGGTGGACGCGGTGGAGGTGGAGGTTCACCACCACTATCGGGAACAGGACCGACATTCTTCGTTCTTGCCATTGGATCGAACTTTTGCAATCAAACCGCTGACAAGGATCCTCAACAATCAAAACACAAGCTCACGGCCAATCAACCACTGACAACCTGACAATCCACAGAACAACCAACTGTAAGAGTGGCACGCCGGCCTTGGACTGTCCTTGCGAGGCTTTGCCTCGATCCGTACTCGCGGGCTTTGCCCCGAGTTCACTGTCACTGCTCAACTAACCCTCTGATTCTCTGATCAACTGACCCTGCTCGTTAGATAGATAGGGGTATAACCATAAGCACATAACTATAGAGATGAGAGTGACTAGAGAGTGAAAAGAAATAGATAAGAAATAGAGATCGATTCTGCCATTTCATACCTCGAACCCTGACCAAAGCAAGAGAGAAGGAGAGATCCCTCGATCGATTTTCCGCAATCTGCAAACTAACAAGGCAATGCAGGGTTTAGGGTGGAGAAGGGTGAGGTGATTTGCAAACTAGAGGGTAGGTTGCAGAAGTTGAGTTTCACCTTGACACGCGACTGAGATCGATCAACCTCCACAGAGCTTGGAGGACAGCTCCTCGGCAGGCAGAGTCCAGCACGGCTGGAATTTCGCAGGGGAGCGGCGATGGTGCAGGGTGGAGAAGCTCTGGCGCGGCGGCGGTGCAAGGTGGAGGGGCCCTGGCGCGGCGCAGGGGGAAAGCGGCGGCGCAGGGGGGAATGGCGGCACAGGGATGCTCGGTGACGCCGGATGGAGTGGCGGCGCGGCGGAGCAGGGGCAGGCGGCGGTGCAGGCAGGGTACCGCGGCGGTTAGGGTTTGACATGGCGCGGCGGTGGACGGAAAACGGATCAGGAGAAACAGAGAAGAGACGGGGATTTTTTTAAAAAAAATGCGCCTTAAGTTCGCGACGGACGCTCCGACGCGGAGCGACGGACGCTCCGTCGGACTGCGACGGACGCTCGGAGAGCGTCCGACGGCATTGTCCGTCGGGCTTCCAGAACAGATTTGAAACGCCCGAGCGCATTGACCGCGACGGATGCTGGGGGGAGCGTCTGTCGCCCTGTAAGTAGGCAACTTTCATCTCCAGACGATCACGACGGATGCTGAGGCAATTGACACCGAGCGTCCGTCGGCAGCGTCCGACACCCTTTTAAATAGAATTTTTCAAATTTTGTTTTTGCGTCTTTCTCCCAACCAAGTTCCAATCCCAATAAGATCCAAATAACACCTAATTAGACTTGATATGAGAACCATCTCTCAAACACTCATTTTCAAATAGTTTTCCATATGCTTAATTTTAGTTTTAGCTCAAAATATTCGAATGGAAGCACCAAGGAGTCATCATATGGCCACAAGAGGGGTATAGAAGTGACTTGAGCTTGGAATGCTCCCCCTAAGTGGACAAACACAGAGGATGCTCAAAAACTTAACCGAAAAGGAACGACAAATAACACACATGCATATGCTATGCAATACGAAATTTGAATCTAGGTTGCTTGCAAGTTTAAACCGCGGTTAAGCTTTGTCACACGCTTTGAGGGCGGTATCTTAACCGCGTTAGCCAAGCCTATGTGCATTACCAAATTAAACATGTTATATTACATATGAATGCATGGTTCACACAAACTCATCTTTTAGTGAAATTAGAGTGATCAAGCACATTCAACTCGCTTCTCAACCTACAAAAGGTTGTTTCATCGAGTGGTTTAGTGAAGATATCCGCCAATTGATCTTCGCTCTTAACTCCAACTAGTGTTATGTCTTTCCTAGCACATGATCTCTAAGAAAGTGATGGTGAATATCTATGTGCTTGGTGCGAGAGTGTTGAACCGGGTTATTAGCAAGCTTTACAGCGCTTTCATTATCACACAAAAGTGGAACTTCTTTTAAAAACATGTCGTAATCAAAGAGTGTTTGGGTCATATATAAGATTTGTGCACAACTTTCTCCCATGGCAATGTATTCCGCCTTGGCGGTTGACAATGCCACACTATTTTGCTTCTTTGAGGACCAAGAAAGAAGTGATCTTCCTAGCATGTGGCACCCGCCGGAGGTACTCTTCCTATCAACCTTACACCCGGCGTAATCCGAATCGGAATAGCCAACTAGTTGGAAGGGAGCTCCTTTGGGATACCAAAGACCCATGCTAGGGGTGTGCCTTAAGTACCTAAGGATTCTTTTAACCGCACAAAGATGCGACTCCTTAGGGTTTGCTTGAAACCTAGCACACATACACACACTAAACATGATATCCGGCCTAGAAGCGGTGAGGTAAAGTAAACTGCCGATCATATAACGATAAAGAGTTTGGTCAATCAGTTTACCTCCCTCATCGAGATCGAGATGCCCATTAGTAGGCATTGGGGTCTTGATTGGCTTGCAATCCTCCATCTTGAATTTCTTGAGCACATCATAAGTGTACTTCTCTTGAGATATGAAGGTGCCCTCCCTCAATTGCTTCACTTTGAAGCCAAGGAAGAAGGTTAGCTCGCCAATCATCGACATCTTGAACTCCTTGGACATCAATGCACCAAATTCCTTGCTATGATCTTGGTTTGTTGACCCAAATATAATGTCATCGACATACACTTGGTGAAGAGTGTGGTATCCACTTTCCCGATCTTGAAGCCCTTCTTGAGTAGGAAGTCCCATAGCCTCTCATACCAGGCTCTTGGAGCCTGCTTCAATCCATAGAGTGCCTTGGACAACCTATACACATGATTAAGACAATTTGGGTCTTCAAACCCGGGAGGTTGTGAGACAAAAACAAGTTCATTGATGAAACCATCTAGAAAGGCACTCTTCACATCCATTTGAAAAAGTTTCATTTTATGATGTGAAGCATATGCCAAAAGGATACGAATGGCTTCTAGTCTTGCAACCGGTGCAAAGGTCTCCCCAAAATCCAAGCCTTCAACTTGGGAGAACCCCTTTGCCACCAATCTTGCCTTGTTTCTCACAACCACGCCTTGATCATCTTGCTTGTTCCTAAACACCCACTTGGTTCCAATGATTCTTGCTCCTTTGGGCTTTTCTACTAGTGTCCACACTTCGTTCCGGGTGAAGTTGTTCAACTCTTCGTGCATGGCATTCACCCAATCCGGATCCGCAAGTGCATCCTCCACACTAGAAGGCTCAACGAAGGAAACAAAGGAGTGATGTTCAACATAAGAAGCAAGTTTAGATCAAGTTGTTACCCCCCTTGATGGACTCCCTATGATGAGGTCTTGTGGATGAGCTTGAAGCATAGGTATAGATCTTCTATTAATCACTTGGGGAGGAGGTTGTGGTGCATCAACATCACTAGCTTGAGCCTCGGCTTGATCTTGAGGGATGAAGGTGTCTTCTTGTGCTTCCCTCACTTGTTCTCCATCAACTTGAGGCGTGTGAGGTGAAGAGGGTACTTCATTTGCATCATCTTCAACTTCTTCCACCTCTTGTGGGTTGATTGCACCAATGGGCATATTCTTCATAGCCTCCCTCAAGGGTTCATCACCTACATCATCAATATTTTCATGCTCTTCTTGAGAGCCATTAGTTTCATCAAACTCCAAGTCATATGTTTCTTCAACTAGGCCGGAGGCTTTGTTAAATACTCGATATGCCTTGGATTTAAGAGAATAACCAAGTAAGAAACCAATGTCACATCTTCTTTGGAACTTGCCCAAGTGTTGGCGCCTCTTGTAGATGTACACTTTGCAACCAAACACTCGAAAAAAGGATATATCCGGTTTCTTCCCATTCACAAGCTCATAGGGGGTATTCTTGAGAAGCCTTTGGACAAATAGTCGGTTGGCCGCATAGCATGCGGTGTTGATTGCTTCGGCCCAAAACTTCTCGGGGGTGTTGTATTCATCAAGCATTGATCTTGCAAGAGTGATAAGTGTCCGGTTCTTCCTCTGTACTACACCATTTTGTTGAGGGGTATAGGTGGCGGACACTTCATGCTTGATCCCAACTTCATCACAATAGTCTTCAATCTTGGTGTTTACAAACTCGGTCCCATTGTCACTTCTTATCTTCTTGATCTTCACATCAAACTCATTTTGGGCTCTAGTTGCAAACTTCTTGAATATTGATTGAGTTTCTCCCTTGTCTTGAAGAAAGAACACCCAAGTGTACCTAGAGTAGTCATCAACTACCACTAAGCAAAAGAGATTGCCACCAAGGCTAGCATAGGTGGTAGGTCCAAATAGATCCATGTGAAGTAGCTCTAGGACTCTTGAGGTTGACATGAAAGCTTTGGTTGGATGAGTGTTTGCCACTTGCTTGCCGGCTTGACATGCACTACAAAGTTTGTCCTTCTCAAACACAACATCCTTCACACCTCTAAACAAATCCTTCTTGACAAGCTTCTTCAAGGTTGACATTCCCACATGTGCCAATCTTCTATGCCATAGCCAACCCAAAGAACTCTTGGAGAATAGACATGTTTGCAAACTAGCTTCATTTGAGGTGAAGTCCACTAGGTAGAGATTGTTGTGCCGAAACCCTTTGAATATCAATGATGAATCTTCAATCTTGGACACAACTACCTCATTTGGAGTGAAGAGACATTGGAAACCAAGATCACATAGTTGTCCCACCGATAGCAAGTTGAAGCTCAAAGATTGTACTAGCAAGACATTTGATATTGATTGATCATTTGAGATTGCCACTTTTCCTAGGCCTTGCACTTTGCCTTTTGAATTGTCCCCAAAGGTAATCTTGTCTTGCCCTTCACAATCTTTCTCAAGTGTGGTGAACATCCGGGAGTCATCGGTAATATGTTGAGTGCATCCACTATCAATCACCCAATGACTTCCACCGGTCTTGTAGTTCACCTACACACAAGCAACTTGAAGTTAAGCTTGTTGTTTGGGAACCCACACTTGGCGAGGTCCCATAGCCTTATCCACCAACTCCTTAGCAACCCATAGCACTTTGGGCTTGTTCTTCATCTTAGGACCGAGAAACACAACTTGAGGTCTACCCTTGGAGTCCTTGTTGATGATGAAGTGTGCATCATGAGCGAAAGGCCTTATGTGCTTGGGCAAGGTCTTGGGAGGTGAAGTCTTGCATTGGGATTCAAAGTGACCATCTTGACCACATCCATAGCACTTCTTGGGCTTGGGCTTTGGTGTGTCATAGTTGTTTCTCATGGCCTTGTTCTTGTAGTAGTTCTTGGCTTCTATCTTGACTTTGGCCTTCATGATTTGGTTCTACTTGAACCCAATGCCGGACTTGTCGGTCTTCATGATAGTGTTCATCAAGAGCTCACTTTGGAGGTTGTGGCCCTTGGTGAACTTCTCCAATCCACTTGTAAGCTTGATCTTCTCAACCTTGAGCTTTGCATTTTCCTCTTTGAGAGAGTTAATCAAGGTCATTGCATCTTTGTCATCTTGCTTGGCCGACTTGATAGTGAATGGCTTGCTTGCCTTGAGGTTGATTAGCTCTTCCTTGAGCTTGGAGTTTTCTTGCCTCATCTTCACATAGTCATCATGCTTTTCGGCCTCAACTACCTTCTTGCCCTTGCACTTAGAATTTTTCTCACTAGCAACTTCATCAAGCAAGTCCTCACAAGAAGTAGCTATATGACACTTAACAACCGGGTTAATAGCAACATGTGTAGCAAGATCATTTGAAAGAAATTCATTAGCTATCACAAGTGTACCATGTTCATTCTTAATTTGGTTGTAGTCATCTTTTAGCAAGTTGTATCTTGTATGGAGCTCTTGTGTTGACCTCTCAAGCTTATCATGTTTCTCATTAGCTTGCTTGAGTGAGGCTTTGAGCTCCCTAGTGCTAGATGAGAGAGTTTTGTTCTCAAGCTTCAAATCATCATTAGCACTAGACAAGTCATCAAGCTTAGCATGCAAGTTATCGTTGGCTTTCTCTAGTGATTCACTTTTAGCTTTATACTTCCTAATGAGCTTAGTATATTTGTTGCAAATTACAATTAGCTCATCATAGGAAGGTGCCTCAAACTCATCATCACTATCATCACTAGAGCTAGCCTCATCATCACTATCCTCTTTTTGTACCTTTTTGTCACCTTTAGCCATGAGGCATAGGTGTGTAGAGGATGAGCCCGGAGATGATGGAGGGGGTGGCGGTGGAGTAGATGACCCAATCACCAAGGCGGCCACCTTCTCTTCTTCACTTTCATCTCCGGATGAGTCACTTGTGTCTTCAATGTCGGTGAGCCAATCACCAACAATGTAGGCTTTTCCATTCTTCTTCTTCTTGTGGAAGTTGAAGTTCTTCTTCTTCTTGAATGGATTGTCATCCTTCTTCTCCTCATCACTTGACTCATCTTTGTTGCCCTTGTTGTACTTGAACTTGTTGTTTGCTTTCTTGTTCTTGTACTTGTCTTTCTTCTCTTCAGGGCAAGCATGAGCCAAGTGTCCAAGTTTGCCACAATTGTAGCAATCCATCTTGGAGAGAGGCTTTCTTGAAGAGCTTGTGAAGAATTTCTTCTTCTTTGAGTCAAACTTGACTCCATTATTGCTTAGCTTCTTCAACATCTTGGTTGTTTTCTTCACCATGAGAGCGAGGTCATCATCATCCTCATCATCGCTTGTACTCTCATACATGACTTGCATCTTGTGCTTCTCCGAGGAGGATGCCTTGAGTGCCAAGTCCTTCTTCTCCTCCTCTTTTTCTTTCTTCTTGGAGGATGAAGAAGAGCCACCATCACCAATCTTCATGTACATCTCATGGGCATTGATCTTGCCCAAGATTTGTGTTGGTGTAGCGGCGGAGAGATCTCCTTGGTGAAGAACTGTGACGACGTGGCCATACTTCTCAATTGGCAAAACACAAAGGATCTTGCGCACCACATCGGCCGGTGCCATTTGGTTGAGACCGAGCCCATTCAATTCCTCTACAATAATGTTAAGTCGTGAGTACATTTCATTTGCATTTTCATTTGCATGCATGGAAAAAGAATTGAGCTTAGCCATGACCAAGTGATAGCATTCTTCACGCTCACTTTTTGTGCCTTCGTGAAGAGCACAAATAGTGGTCCACAACTCAAATGTGTCTTTGGCATTACGCACTCGGTTGAAGACATCCTTGCTAATGCCACGAAAGAGTATGTTCTTCACCTTGGCATTGTGCTTATCAAAGTTGAGGTCCTCCGTGAAGAGAGTGCCTCCCTTTGTGGCAGCTTTGAGCACGCCCACGTCAACGGCCTCTAGATAGGCCTCCATACGAACTTTCCAATAAGGAAAGTCGTCTCCATCGAACATGGGAGGTGGTCCATCCCCATGGGACATCTTGCTCTAGGCGGTGAAGCCTAATTTAGAGCAAACCTTGCTCCGATACCAATTAAAAGGATCAAGATGCCCAAGAGGGGGGTGAATTGGGCTCTTTTTAATTTCTAAACAAGAATTAAACCTATAAAGAGCCAATTAACCCCTAGTGCCTACCGCTTGTGTGTCCTAGCTAGAAAGCAGTAGCAAGTCAATGGAAAGCAAAAAATTCCTACACAATTCTAGTATGAATTGAAAGACAAGTGCGGAAAGTAATGCGGTAATAAAGAGCTAGGGAAAGAGATGCATGACACGGCGATGTTTTGCCGAGGTATCGAGGAGTCGACACTCCCCCCTAGTCCTCGTTGGAGCACCTCACAAGGTATAGCTCCCCCTCAATCCCGCGCAAGGGATGAGTGCTCTCTACGGGCTGATTCTTCGCCACTCCGGCTCGGTGAATCGCCCACAACTGATCACAACGTCGATGGAGAAGGGCCGCTGACAATCCTCCGGCGATCACCTTCCTCCGAGCACCACCGGACCGTCTAGGTGATGTCGATCACCAAGAGTAACAAGCCTCGATCTTCGCTTGACTCACTCAAGCTTCACAACTAGAGGATGCACACTTGAACTCTTGGATGAACTAGAGAGAGGATGGATGGATTCGCGAATCACTCCCTCTCTCTAGGGCTCTTGTTCTCTTCCCAACCTTCTCAACAAACTCAGCAACTCAAATGAGCAAAGGCGAGGTGGGAGAGAAGCAGGAGGGGCTATAAATAGACCCTCAAAAAACTGCCTCGGGCTAGCATTTTAAGTTGGCGACGGACGCTCTGTCGACTAGGCGACGGACGGTTCGTCGCATGCCCCAACGGCTAGTTCTGTTCATAGTTTGGGCGACGGACGCTTCGACGCCCTGCCTATCGGCTAGTTCTGACACACTGTTCCCAGCAACGGACGCTCATCCCAGCGTCCGACGCTTCACTCTGGCTCGGGCTGAAAAACACCTCTCTGGAAGGTCGACGGACGCTCTTCCAAGCGTCCGATGCCCAGAAAACAGTTCTATCAACTTCGTTTTTCGTCGCGATGAAAATGGAGGTTGTTCTAGGCTATCTTACGGTCACCATAGGCTTGCTTAGAGCTCAGGAAGTCAAGTGTGCACCACACCTATGTCATGAAGCTTTCCTAAGTCAAGCTACTAGTCTCAACCCCTCTTAATAGTACGATCAAAGATAAAAAGAGAAGCCATATCTATTTCTAAGTGCCCTTCATCACCTTATGGCACTTAGCCTATCATTCTAGGGTCTTCATCATGTCTCCTTGAAATCCGAAACAATATCCATCTTGGGGTCTAAGTGATGACCATTAATGCCCATTCTTGTTGATCACTATGGCTAAGCTACGCATAGCCTCTGCAAAACACATGTTAGCCATAATAATCTCTAATTGTCGTTAATCACCGAAACCACTAGGGCCATGATTCTTCACTTAGCTCTATTGCATATCAAGAGATCAAAGAGAGTCTAAGTTAGGCAACACCATAGACACATAAAGCACCTCAAACAGAGCATAGTTTCATTATGTTGGCTATAGGTATGAAGCTTGAAATGAACTATGTTACAAATGCAAAATGCAATGACACCAATTGAAAGCTAAACACACCAAAAGAAAGAAAAAGAAAAGTCAAATAAGAACAAAAAAAGAACTAAGATACACAAAACTTTCCTCCTCTAAAAAGGAAAGCAAACACCCAACTCGCCCCGAAGGCGAGAAAACGCAGCTTGATCGAGAGGTTTTGTGAGAATGTCTGCGAGCTGGTTTTGGGTATCGACATGCCGGAGGTCAATGTCGCCCTTCTCGTAGTGATCTCTCAAGAAGTGAAAACAAACATCAATGTGCTTGGTCTTAGAGTGAAGCACAGCATTTTTGGCCACACTAATGGCACTCGTGCTATCACAAAGCAGAGGCACTTTAGTAAGCTCAAGACCAAAATCCTTCAAAGTCGCAATCATCCACAGCAACTGCGAACAACAGCTAGCGGCAGCCACATATTCAGCCTCTGTGGTAGACTGAGCAACGCTAGACTATTTTTGGGAAGACCAAGACACAAGAGAAGATCCAAGAAACTAACAAGTCCCTGACATGGACTTCCGATCAAGACGACAACCGGCAAAATCGGCATTGGAATAGCCGCAAAGACCAAGAGAGGAAGAGGTGGAAAACCACAAGCCAAACTCAGGAGTGAAGCGCAAGTACCTCATGATGTGTTTCACCGCCTGCTTGTGTGAAGTGTGCGGCAACGCCTGAAAGCGCGCACACAAGCAAACGGCGAACTGAATGTACGGATGAGTCGCTGTCAAGTACAAGAGTGACCCGATCATGCTTCGGTACTCCGTCTGATCCACCGCTTCTCCTTCCTCATCCGCATCCAAGGCGTAGTTGAGATGGGCGTCAAGAGGGGCTTTGCCTTTCCCATGTCAAACTTCTTTAGGATGTCCTTTGTGTACTTGCCTTGGTGCACAAACATCCCTTCTCGGGTTTACTTGATTTGCAACCTGAGAAAGAAAGTCAGCTCTCCCATCATGCTCATCTCAAACTCCCTGCTCATAAGATCTGCAAACATGGCAACAAGAGCATGAGAAGAACCACCAAAGATGATATCATCCACGTAAATCTGGCCTAGGAGAGTGTCTTTGCCTTGCTTGAGGAGAAAAAGCATTTTATCGATCGATCCCATTTTAAAACCCTTAGCAAGCAAAAACATTTTCAACCTATCATACCATGCTCTAGGGGCTTGTTTCAAACCATACAAAGTTTTGTGAAGTTTAAAAACATGGTTTGGAAACTTGGGATTTTCGAAACCGGGAGGTTGCCTAACATACACTTCCTCCTCTATGTACCCGTTCAAGAAAGCACTCTTAATGTCTATTTGAAAAAGTTTGAACCCCTTAGAAGCAGCCAAGGCTAAAAGGATTCTAATGGCTTCTTAACAGGCAACGGGAGCAAAGGTCTCCTCATAGTCTATTCCCTCCTTTTGACAAAAGCCTTGCTCTACCAACCTAGCCTTGTTTCGCACTACCACCCCGTCCTCACTTTGTTTGTTTTTGAAAACCCACTTGGTTCCTATGGGATGGCAATTTGGTGGTGGTGGCACTAAGACCCAAACGCGGTTTTGCTCAAAGTTTTCCAACTCCTCATGCATGGCATTAACCTAATCCGGATCCATCAATGCGTGTCCAACATCTCGGGGCTCAAAACACGCGACAAAAGCCGAATGAGCAAAGTGGGAAATACGATACGACCTGGAGCGCGTAGTGCGCTCGTCGATGTCGTCAATCATAGTCTGGGGAGGGTGGCGATGTTGAATGTGTAGCGGTGCCTCGCGTGAAGAAGTCGCCTCCCCCTCGACAGCAGCTGGAGCTCCCTCAAGTGCAACGGGCACGGACTGAGGGAGCTGCTCGAACGGCCCCCATGTAGAGGAAGTAGGTCAGGGCCGTGAGCCGAACTGGACGTCACAGGGTCGACTGGGGCAGCCAGTGGAGTCGGCTTGGGATCACCCCAATCGACATCGTCCTGATCCTCCTCCACAAAGATGCTGGTGTGCAAGTCATCCTCACCCGCAAGCTCAAAGGAAGTCAAAACACAAGGCATAGTCTCATCGAAAGTCACCTCACAAGCCTCCATCACTCGGTTAGTCTCAAGGTTAAGTACACGATAAGCACGAGAGTGAGTAGAATAACCAAGAAAGATACCATCAGAAGACCGAGACTCAAATTTGTCCAACTTACCTCCCTTCTTGAGGATGAAACAGTTGCACCCAAACACCCGTAGGTGACTTACCTTGGGTGGTCTCCCAAAACGCAACTCATAAGAGGTCTTTTTCTTGAAAGCTCGGAGAAAAATGCAATTGGAAACATAGCAAGCAGAATTCATCGCCTCGGCCCAATACCGCCTAGGAGTCCTATGCTCATCGAGCATCGTTCTGGCCATCTCAACAAGGGTCTGATTCTTGCGCTCAACAACATCATTCTGCTGGGGAGTGTAAGGAGAGGAAAACTGGTGGTTGAGACCCAAAGAAGAGCAAAGAGATGGAAATTGAGCATTCTTGAATTTTGTGCCATTGTCACTGCGTATTTCAAAATTAGATCACGCACATGTGAAAAAGCCTCATCCTTACTCTCCAAAAAGAACACCCAGGACTATCTCGAGTAGTCATCAATGACTACAACCACATACCACTTCCCTCCCTCCGACCTAACCCGAGCTGGACCAACTGTGTCCATGTGTAAGAGCTCTCCGGGTCGAGTGGTCATAATATCCGTCACTGGAGGATGGGAAGCGGCAACCATCTTGCCATGTCTGCAAGGATGGCAAACCAAATCCTACTCGAACTTTAGCTTTGGCAATCCTTGGATAAGGTCCATTGAGCTAAGCCTTGCAAGCAAGTCAAAACTCAAATGTCCCAATCTCCTATGCCACTTCCAAAGATCAGAAGAAGGACCGGCAAGAAGACAACGAGAAGGTCCGGAAGAGGTAGAAAAATTCGCACGAAAAACCTTCCCGAAGGGTAAAATCCGACAAACAAGCTCACCTCGAGAGTCCAAAATCCGAGACAAATTAGGCTTAAAGCTCACTTCAAAACCGTCTTCAAGGAGTTGCGAAACTGAGAGAAGGTTAAAATGCAAATTCGTAACCAAAGCAACATCCTTGAGGACAAAAGACGAATTTACTCGGATCGACCCTCGGGACACAACCTTACCTTTACTCATGTCCCCAAATGTGATGTACTCGGTGTGGCGCATGGGGTCGAGGCTGGAGAACCACTTGGCACTTCCGGTCATATGGTGTTAACATCCGGAATCCACAAGCCAAGTCTCCTCTAGTCCTCCTTCCTACATCAATAAAAAGACATAGGGTGAGCAAACAGACCAACACTGGGGTTAGTAAACTGTGAAGGATACCAGTGTTGTCCCACTTTCCCAAAGAATGGGTTAGGAGAAAAACCAAACATCTCCTGCCCCACGGGGGAATAGCGATCACCACGATAGGGAAAACGTGGTCCGCTAATGAAGAGTGGAGTAAAGCCACCACCACGAGGCCTGTAGTCATATGGGTCATGACCGGTACCCCGCCGGGCATGACCACCACGTGGTCTCGCCTCCTGAGGCCTAGCACCTTGAGGCATTGTACCTCTAGGCCTAGTAGTGCGCCCCTGAACTTCTGGTTCACGCACCCCATCCGGTGGGTGGTACATGTCCCGGTTGTTCAACTCAACCTGCCACCTTTCATCTCTTTTCCTCCTAAAGTAAAACTCAGCCAAGTGCCCATCCCGCTCACAATACTCACAATGGTACCTCACCGCACTCTTGGTAGACACTCTCTTGTTGGGTTGGGTGGCTCTAGCTTTCTTAGGAAGGGGATCACTAGAGATATCTGGCATTGTGTCAAGTGGGTTGCGAAGATGATTTGGTTTGGCAATCCACACTTGCTTCTGTGGAGTGGTTTTGGGTGGCTCTTCAAACACACCATCTCTCACAGGAAACTCAGAGGGGTTGGTAGGCTTAGGTGGGATGATCTTGGTGAACATGGGAGGTGTGGTAGGTTTCTCACTCATGCTCAAACCACTGCACTCACTGATCTTACCAAACACACTATCATCCTTCCCACCTATAGCAAAGCCTACTCCCGTGCTACCAGCCCTCTTGCATTGGCTAAGCAACATCCCCAACTGTGGCTCTCGGCAAGACACTCAGCTCAAGATGGACCGAAGGTATGTGTTTTCCTCCTCGGTACGCATCTTGTCGTGTCTGCACGACGCGATCTCAAGCTCCAAAGCCTCAAAGCGATCCGACTCTCTAGTGCTATCTGAGCTGACCTTCTCTAACATAGTAATCCTAGCATCCTTTTGTGCCAGCTCAGAACGCAAGCCTAAGCAAGACTTGCACGCACCAAGTAAGCTAGGCCTAGCCTTCAGCTCACTGACCTCCTCAAGTAGAGTGTCATACTTGTCTTGGAGAGTGACAGGATCAGACATGTGGATGGCACAAGCATCACACTCTACCTCGTTGGTAACCACCACCGATGTCTTAGCAAACACTAGCTCATGCATCGTGCTAAGATACTTAGCCTTGAAATCGTTCCTCTCGCACGCGGCACGCTTGAGCAAGGCATCCTGACTCATCAAGGTGTCATTCAGGGACTCAAGCTCGAGAGAGAGGGATTCGATGGTGGGTGATACCTCGGGTGTGTCGGAGTCATAGTCGGAGTCATCCTTGTGCTTGCCGACCTTGCCTTCTTCAATCGCCATGGTGCAAAAGCCACCATGCTTGGCGTCGGCATAGAATCATAGGCCGTTGAGCTTATCCTCAACCTTTCCCTTCGACTCATCATCGCTTGAAGAAGCACCTCCATCAGAGGAGGCATCGATGTCGCTGAGGGAGGTGAGGAAGGCTCGGTGCTTGGCCTTCACCTTGTCGATCACCTTCTTGGAGGACCTTCGGTTGTAGCCGCCCTTGGCTTTGTGCTTGTCCTCGAAGTGGTGCTCGCGCTTGTCCTTGCGCTTGGTGAAGTCACCTGCAACTTTCTTGGGGCAGTTTGCGATGAAGTGATCCTCATCACCGCAACGGTAGCACCCCTTGACCGAGCCACCACATCGTCGGTTCAAACGGTTGTTGTGAAACCGTGAGAACCTAGTGATGACTAAAGCTAGCTCATCATCTCCAAGATCCTCCACTTGCTCCTCTGTCATAGACATCAAAGACAAAGCGAACAAAGAGTGTGAAGGGTCAGAGGAGGAAGAAGACATACCGCCGGGGCCAGAAACCAACGCCATAGATGGTTTCGACGGGTTTTCAAGCTTGACCCGGGTCTGGTAGTCAATCTCCGAGGACTTAAGCTTGCTGAACAGCTCGTCCACGGTCAGGGCATCATAGCCCGGTGACTCCTGAATGGCAGCCACCTTCATCTCCCACACCTTCCAATAAAGAGCATGCAAAAGCTTGATAGCCATCTCATGATCATCATAAGGCAAGTTGGCACGATTAGCACGCATCTTGTTGATGATACATTGGAAGCAAGTGAACATCCCGTCAACAGATTCGTCGGCCAACTGAACGAAGTTCTCGTACTCCCTACGGTACGTGTCGAAAAGTCTGGACTTGATCTGAGGATTGCCCTCATGATATCTCACAAGTGTTTGCCAGATCTCTCGTGCCGTAGTGAGGCTCGAAACCCGCTCAAACTCAGGAAGAGACAAACTCGAGAAGATAATGCTACGGGCCCTTGCGTTCGACGCATGTTGTGTGACATGGAGATCAGTGATCCGAGCGCCAAGACCCACGTAGTCCTCATTCTCACAAATTTCCCAGATTTTTGAATCAAGCCCTTGAAGGTAAGCGGACATGCTCACCTTCCAATAGGCGAAATTCGTTCCATCAAAAACCAGAGGTTTGCCAACACCTCACTCCATCTCACCTTCGCGGATCAAGAACCATGTAAGGTGGATTGATCCTTAACCGTCTCTGATACCAATTGAAGGACCGAGAACGACGACCAGAGGGGGGTGAATGGGAGCCAAATAAAATTCAACTCAAAGACTTGGCCCTTGTCCCAAAATCACGCCCAAAACTTGACCTCGGAAGAACCAACTCGCACACGACCTAACAAGTATGTGGACACCTTAGGAAGACCCCTAAAGGTGCAGCAGAGCGGACAGAGAAGATGGAGAATGATCGAAGCCACGAACTCGAAACCGATACACCGAGAGAGGTACTCTCAACCCCTAGAGAGAAGAGGCAAGAGCACACCCAAAAATACTTATGAGAACTGGTCTCAAAAGTACGTAATCATGTTCCTTATGTGAATATGAATCCAACGCAACAAACGGAACTTGATTCGGAGTCCGGACGAGGGAGAAACGAGCTTAGGACCACTTCAGTCAGGACCGTAGGACCAATGCAGAGTGGTCCGACGCTTGGTCCTAAGCTACCTCAGGACTAGTCCGGAGCACCTCAGGACCACTTGCTATGGTCCGAAGCTATGGTCCAGAGGGTGGTCCGAAGCTTGGTCCGACGAAAAATCAGCCAACATAGAATCCACCCTACCTTAGGACATGTGGTCCGACGGTAGCGTAGGACTATGTAGAGTGGTCCGACGGTATGTCCGGAGCTAGGGGTTGTTCTGCTGGATTTTGGCAAGACCACAGGACCAATGGGCTATGGTCCGACGCCTGTCCAAAGTGGTCCGATGCCTGGTCCGACGCTCACGAACAGAGCGTAGAAAACCCACGAAAACCGATTTCACTCCACCAAATCTTCCCAAAACTCAACCAAATAAACTCCAACTGCAACCAAACTTTGTAGGCATGATCCTTGTATAGTTGGGGAGCTATCCCAAAGAAATCATCACTCAATTTGGCTTAAAACAACGGGAGGATAAGATATTTGGGGAAAAGCTCGAGAACGAAGAACTCCGCAAAGAAATCACCCGATCTACGTACTCGAGAGGTTTGACGGGAAACCCTTCGGTGCAAAGATGCTCCTCACGATTATGAACAACTTGGTTCAAATGGATTTGCAAGAGCTACTCCCTACAAAGAGAAATCATCTCGGGAACAAAGAGGAAGCAAAAGCAAAATGCGAAGAACACAAGCAAAACGGGGACACGATCAAGAAATCGAAGCCACCATGGCTTACGGAGGTTACGACCTCCGATTCCTCACAACAAACTCAAGTTCTTACAGAGGTTGGTGAAATCAACCTAGGGATCTCATGAACTAGAGAGAGGGTAGAGAGAGAGAGTTGGGGCAAATGATTAGGGTTCAAGAGATGGGATGAGGGATACCCCTTCATCCCTTATTTATCGGGCTTTGGCTATTTCCCAAAAACCCCCCTAGATACATGAGTGAACTACCTAGCCTAAGCATTGCAGTCCAAGCTCCGGAAAATATCTCCTCGATTTTGAATGTACGGCCCCGCTTCCTACCAGGAGTTGTCGTTGCCTCGACGCAACCTCCAGGATTCCGCTACGTGCCATCTCCGCTTCCTCGGAAGCTCCGCCTAGGTTTTGAGGCCCAAACCCAGGAAACCCACCACCGGTAGCTTTGGGCTCAACTACCGAACCCCAAGTTTTGAGGCCCAAACTCGGAAACCATCCTCGGATGGTTTTGAGGCCGAAACCACCAAACCGCTCGACTCGAGCCACCTTGTCTTCGCCCGGTCGAACTCTGAGTCCCATGAGCCTCCGCTCGACCCGCTCGTCCACTGTCTTGACTCGGTCGACTCGGTCTACCTCCATGTCTTCTCACACTTGCCGGTGCCAATACTAGCCACCACAGCTAGTCCGCCGGCGCCTATGGTCCTTCAGTCCGAGCCCCGCTTCCGCCCTTCACTGCTCTCAGTCCATCGGCACGGCAAGCCTCTACTCGACCTTCTCCACGCCATTGACCACTGTCACTAGACATAGCACCTGCACACCACAAGCCGATAGATAGGCACACACATGCTTTCGCAAGAGGTTAGAAGTAATCGCTCAAACTGAAACACTCACGTGTTGGTCAATCACTCATCATCAAAACTGAACGGTCATGGGTACTTATCTACCATGTGTTCGCAGGTGTCTAGGTTGATTTTTGAACCGGTAGTATACTAGAGTAGATATTGGATATTTTGTTAGACTAACTCGTGCAGGAAAACTTTCAATATCAAATTGGGAAGTCCTGAGATGAACTCACACTAAAGATGAAGAAAGACACATGAACTTCAACAACCTTCACAAGAGAGAGGTAGCTAATTCATCATGATGAATTCCATGGAGCAAGGAGAAGGCGAGTGACAAAGGACAAAATCTACATCCGCTCAATCCATGGAAGAGGGTGAACAAAACTTCAAGACAAGATCAACAAAAATTTCAAGATCGGAAGAACAAGGATGAGAGAGGAGTGGAACAAGAAGACAAGTCGTTATTGCACAACCAGTTGATCAAGGGAAGCTTCCATGAGGGATACGATGCCATCATTCTTCAATAACAAAGGTAAAGGTAAGTAATCATCACTCTAAAAGCCTTTCTTTGATTCTGGTATTCACATAAATAAAGATCTAAACATGTTTGAGCTGCAACTTTACTTGATCCAACCTGATTATCTCAACATGTTAGTTCTTTAAAGCTTGATCCTAGTACCATTTCTTAATCTCATAGTCTTAACCATCTAAAATGTTGCACATCCAACCTTGGAAGATGATAATCTCAATGATATAAAAATAAATTAGATAATCTTTCCATGTGTTAAAGCAATATAATATGCCAAGTGTTTATGAAATGCTACATTCATGCTCATCCTCTGGACTGATCACTCATGTCATGGCTAGATAAAATACAACTCATTCTTGCTCAAATATATTTAGGTTAGAGATGAATGAATAAACTTTTGGTTTTGTTGGTGTTTTTCCACCAGCAGAGCCCATGCACTTGATCTCTGCCTTGTTTCTATGAGCAGGACACTTCTTCACCATGCCATCAAGAGCATGAGTGGATGACACCCTACCAATGAAGAAAGGAGATCCAGGGAGACCTGTCATTCCAATCTCCAATGGAACTTACACTTTTGAAGTAGTGCTCTGTGACCTTGGAGCAAGTGTCAACATCATGCCAACTTGCAGATCAGACACTATGCTATCCCAAGGGAGTTTTTGAAGATAGTTTCATAGGAGTTGGACACTCGTTTGTATCAGCAGATTTTGAGGGTGAAGAAACAGGTGGAGTGCCAACAATGTTTCACAATCAACGATGGGAAGGAGAAGTTCACTTCCAAGAAGCCTACACTCAAGGTTCCTACTCATCCTCAGATGTTGTACACCTACGAGGATACAACTACATCTACAAGGAAGAACAACATCAACAATAGAAGAGGAAGAATAAATCTCAACAACCAAGAGAAGACTCTATGTGGATGATCAACACTATCGATTTAGAGTTTGATCACCTCCTTCTATCACCATTACCTCACTAAGCTAGATGATCCAGGAGTACCTACCATTGATTGCAAGATCAAGGAAAGTACATTCTACAAGATATTTTGTGATATTGATCAAGCATCAACATAATGTCTGAGAGAGAATAGCAAAAGATGTTATGGTTGTTGGCAACAACAATGATGCACTTTTACATAACTAAAATGATGTCAACAACCTCAAGATCAAGGATAAACGATCACATTATGAGCATACTTTATCAAATAACAAGTTCCACATGTCCATGAAGTATGTGTTTGCAGGATTGAAGAAATGAAGCAAAGGAGAGCCAGTGGGACCCACATAGGGGGTCGGCCAACCTCCCTATGGGCCCACTAGCTCTCCCCCCTGGCCATGATCTAGGAAAAACACCTCAGAGTGAATCCTAACCCTTGGTAACCTCCATACCTATTTAACATATGCTGAAGATCACAACCATCCACTCCAAGTCGGTTTAGAGGCGGTTGGATCCAAGGGTGGAGATTTGAAGCCTTCTGGATCGATGACGTGGCGATGGAGTAGCCCCTACTCCACCACCCACTATAAATAGAGGCTCATACCCCTTCTCTACACATGGTGAAGAAGCCTACAATCTCTATTCCTTAGATTGTTCTAGTAGTTAGTCTAGAGTGGGAGTTAGAGTTGAGTCGAGCTACGCTCGGGATTTCCGGAGTTGTCTTCTAGAAAGTCTGGTATAGCTCTTGTACCTTTCCTTCTTTGTAAGAATTTATCTTATTCAATATATTATTTTTTCTCTTTACTTTACTTAGTATTTACTTTGAGCACTACTATACTAGATATAGTATTCTTATATGCTTTTGCTCTTTAATAGCCTTTACATTCATAGTCTGTGATCCTTGTGACCTTTCCTGTATGCGATCATTGCCTGTCATAGGGTGCTTTGATTATAGATCGTACTCAAAGTAGTAAGTTGTGTGTAAGTGTGGTGCTTATACATCATCTTATCCTTGGTTACTGCTTGTTGCACGGATTGTTTGTGGTAGCTAGCAAGAGAGTGACAGCCTTGTCTAGTATTTGTATTCCACCACGTGTTCTTAGGCAAGTTCTTAAAAGATAAGGCCCCTGTAAGAAGAGGGTGCGGTCCGGTAGGAGTTTTGTCCTCCTACTGATCTGTCCCCTCGCCTAGCATACATGTATTGAGGAGACGAACTATAGTGTTTAGACTAATTAATTGGCTAAGTATATTGAAGTAGAGTGAATTACATAGGAGTCCCTTTACTCTCTCATTGTCCTCCCACCTAGCTATACTATATAGTTATTTCTAAGTATCATTTACCTTAGCTTATTCATTCATCAACCCTTCATATCACATATATCGTTTACCCCCTATACTAGTTGGTACTAAGTTGAGGTGCTCTCTAGGATCTCTCTCTGATTATCATTTCTAGCCCAACTTTCCCTTGGGAAAATATAAATTACGATACCTTGGAATACTCCTAGGTGAAGTGCTACAACGGTATAATCTGTGCGCTTGTGGATTTATCCAATAGTCATAAGAAATACTAACAAGCATTTCTGGCTCCATTGCCGGGGAAAGCATAGCCTAGAAATTTTAATTAGATTGTATTCAGAGATTCTCGTTAACTTAGTTATCAATTAGTCATAGGGGCTTACCCATGTTTGTGTCTTCCTTTCTTGTGAAGCTAGACAGTGTATGAGCAGTTTCCAACTGCCAGAAAACTATCTAGAAGACCCCGAGCAACTGTTGAGGTGGACTAGACATAGTCAAGTTCTACCTCAGAGGTTCATCTCAACCCTGAATCCGTTCGAGGAAGGAGGCTCTACACCACCACTCAAGGAAGCTATGGCCCAAAAGGCAATCTCTGACTTCTTGGCTCCGTCCACTACCCACGTAGCTCAGGGTCCCGAGGTCAACTTCGGGGATGCCACCTTCGAGCTGAAGCCCGCCTTGATCCACATGGTGCAGGCCAATCCATTTTGCGGGAAGCCCCATGAAGATGCCAATGCTCATCTCCAGCACTTCATGGAGTTGTGTGGCACCTTTGCTATCAAGAGAGTGGCGTCTGACGCCATTCGCCTTCGTCTTTTCCCATTCTCATTATTGGGGAAGACGAAGCAATGGTTCTACACCCACAAAGAAGAAGCTACTATATGGGAGAGGTGTGCCAATGCATTCCTCAAGAAGTTCTTCCCGACAGGCAAAACCAATGCTCTTCGTGGAAAGATTTCAAGCTTCCAACAACAGTCTGACGAGACGATTCCTGAAGCATGGGAGCGTCTCCAATAGTACATTTGTGCCTGTCCTCATCATGGGATAGACGATTGACTCTTGATTCAAGGATTCTACCATGGGCTGTCTAGCATGGCCCGTAGTCACCTTGATGCTGCCGCTGGAGGGGCATTCCTCCAACACACAGTGAGGAATGCCAAGGACCTCATCGAGAAAATGGTGATCAACCAAGGATGGGGTGATGAACGTCTCTAGCCAAAGAGGAGAGGTATGCACACCGTCAATGGGGTGGACATGCTCTCTGCCAAGATGGACCTCTTAATGAAGAAGATAGAAGAAGGTTCCAAGAAGGAACAAGAGGCCATCTATCCCACTGCCACCGCACGAGCTATTGAAGCCGATCTATGGTGCGAGGTGTGCGGGGGAAATGATCCGAGCAATAATTGCCCGAGAGATTGAAGGAGGACATGAACTTCATCAGCAACAACAACAACAACGGGTCTTGACCCCAACAACAAGGAAATTGGAATTCGCGCCCCTTATACCAAGGTAATGGAGGTAATAGCATTTACAATAATTACAATTCTTACAACAATCAACCTTCATTGAAATATCTTGTTCTTGGTCAATCTAAGATTAATGATGGTATAAATAAAAAGATGATTGCCACTGATAAAGTTCTTGAAAATCATGGTGAGAAAATGGATAGCTTTGCAACTACCATGAAAAATCAATTGAGCTTTAATAAAATGCTAGAAACACAATTAGCTCAATTAGCAGCAGTTATGCCATCTATAGAACAAGGTAAGATTCCTGGGAAACCAGAGGATCCAATTGAGCATGTAAATATGGTCACAACGAGGTTCGGTAAGCCTCCACTTCGCTCCTATTGGGGCTATCTTCTCGATCCTCCCTTCATCATGAAGAAGGAAGATCCAGGCCACCCAACGATCAAGTGCTCAATCGGCCAACAAACCTTCCACAACGCCTTCTACGATCTTGGATCGGGCATTAACATCATGTCCAAGGTAACCTATGATAATCTCTTAGGGGGACCCTTGCTCCCTACATGAGTTCATTTGGACGTCGAGCACTCACGACAGGTAACTAGTCCTTGTAGGCTCATGGCCGCTGCTTGATCTCGCTTGCACCCGTTTAATTTATTTGCTTCAAGTTGCTTCTTGCTTGGATGCCTAGCTATGGAGCAGCAGCAATAGGCGGATCCACGACGTCACTCCACGGCGGATGCGACTGTGGATCGAGCTCCATGGTGTGGGCGGATCGAGCTCCACGGCGGATCCGGCGGTGGGTTGATCTCTCTTCCCCTGGCCGTGGCAGCGTGAGGGTCAAGCCACGGCGGATCTAGCGGTGGGTCGAGCTCCCCTCCCCTGGTCGTGGCGGCGCGAGGGTCAAGCTTGGACGGCGGCGCGAGGATCCGGGGTGGGTCAAGCTCGGACGAGGCACACGGTGGCACCAGCCTGTTGGAGCTCCTCCTCCCCACCACCGGCGGCGCAGATAGATCCGGTGGCGGCCCATATCCAGGCTCGGTGTGGGCTTTTTCCTTTTTTAATTATTTCGTCGATTAACCACGGCGGGCATTTGACGCCCGCCTCGGTAAATTGCCCATTTACCGTGACGTTGTCACACTGGCGGGCGCTATTGCCCGCCGTGCAAAATTAAAATCGACCACTGCAAAACATAGTTTATGTAGTAGTGTACACATGGTGAAGAAGCGTACAAGATATATTCCTTAGATTGTTCTAATAGTTAGTCTAGAGTAGAAGTTAGAGTTGAGTCGAGCTACGCTCGGGATTTCTGGAGTTGTCTACTGGAAAGTCTAGTATAGCTCTTGTATCTTTCCTTCTTTGTAAGACTTTATCTTATTCAATATATTACTTTTCCTCTACTTTACTTAGTGTTTACTTTGAGCATTACTATAATTGCTATAGTATTGTTATATGCTTTTGCTTATTACTAGCCTTTACATCAATAGTCTGTGATCCTTGTGGCCTTTCCCGTATGCGATCATTGTCTGTCATAGGGTGCTTTGATTATAGATCGTAGTCAAAGTAGTAAGTTGTGTGTAAGCGTGGTGCTTCTACATCATCTTATCCTTGGTTACCGCTTGTTGCACGGATTATTTGTGGTAGCTAGCAAGAGAGTGACAGCCTTGTCTAGTCTTTGTATTCCACCACGTGTTCTTAGGCAAGTTCTCAAAAGGTAAGGCCCCGTAAGAAGGGGGCGTTGTCCGGTAGAAGTTTTGTCCTCCTACTGATCTATCCCCTCGCCTAGCATACATGTATTCAGGAGACAAACTATAGTGTTTAGACTAATTAATTGGTAAAGTATATTGAAGTAGAGTGAATTACATAGGAGTCCCTTTACTCTCTCGTTGTCCTCCCATTATGCTATACTATACAGTTCTTTCTAAGTATCATTTACCTTGGCTTATTCATTCATCAACCCTTCATATCACATATATCGTTTACCCCCTATACTAGTTGGAACTAAGTTGAGGTTCTCTCTAGGATCTCTCTGATTATCATTTCTAACCCAGCTTTCCCTTGGAAAATATAAATTACGATATCTTAGAATACTCCTAGGTGAAGTGCTACAACGGTATAATATGTGCGCTTGCGAATTTATCCAATAGTCATAAGAAATACCAACAATGGTCAACATGATAGATCACTATGTTCTCACCAACTTCATGGTTCAAGATATGGGAGATGAAGATGAAGTCCACCTCATTCGAGTAAAATCTTTCCTCAACACCACTAGCGCAATCATCTCCATGAAATCATGAGAGATCCACTTCCATTTTCTTGAAGAGAAGAAACAAGCCACCAAGAATGGATAGACAGACTATCTGGGAGAATTAACAAGATATGAAGATCAATCCAATAATAAAGATAAGAGTTCTCCTGAGAAAAAAGTCATACCATCAACAAAGGTTGTATCACCTGCTACAGAGGAAAGAAGAAGCAGAACCTCAGACTTAAGAAGTGTGGAAGAGGAAAGAGACTTCATCGGAAACACCAACACAAGAAGAGCAAACATCCAAGTATTCATCAGGAGTGGACCATGCTCCTTAAGACATTTGAACCAGAAGAGAGGTCCGGTTCAACGAACCTAAATCTCTGAACCTTAACCGGAAGGTAAACTCGGTAAGTTATCTGCATATTTATTTCTCTGCATTGCATTAGTTGCACTCTAGCATATTTACTTTCCATAATTATTTATGGCACTATTCATATGTCATTCTTAGTCTAATCTAGTGCATAATCATTTTTATCACAGCATATGTATATTTCTGCATTGCATTCAAAAATACAAATCTTTAAGCCCCATGTGAATAAATTTCCCAACTGTTTACTATGGAAGCATAAAAAATACTACATATAAAATTGAAAATCTAAAAAAATATTTGAATAGAAGAATTTTGTAAGGCTCTAGGCAATCAAGGCATAAATGGTTTACCGCTAACGCTTAATGTGTTCCACGAGCTTTGCTGTCTATTTGAGTTTAGCAGGATTTGAAAAGACTAGACCAGATTAGATATCTTCAACTACTTTGAGAAGTACCAATACATCAATTATCATATTTGAAGTTTCAGATAAGTGAAGTAAGTCTACACTGTCTAAATAAATGACTATGTCAACATCCAGCTTGAGGGAGAGCACCATATATCCAGGTAAGTATCCTTACCCACTTAGATTTACTTTTACTTATATATTAGTTAAATTAATTCAAATAAAAAATTTGAGCACATGAAGGTTCACACCTTACAAATCACAAAACTAACAACTTAGACATTGTTTGTCTGTGGTATTTCATTGTCTATTTTATCCTTAAGTGAGTTTTCTATTTAGTAATAATAATAGGTATGTTTAGAAGTTGCTAATAATAAAATGAAAAACTCTGAAAAATATCTTATACATGCTCAAATGCTCAAAAGAGGTCCAAGAGGTGGCCTCAAAATGATTTATCGTGGCCATACACCTGGGGTTCCTCTTCCAAATGAGAAACTTGGTTGTATAGGATCCTCCAACTAACCCTTGATTTAGATCAAGTATGTGGGCAAAGAGGTGTTGCAGGTTAGCAGGAGAGCACATGAGGAACCACGGTTTGCTCATATTGAGCAAGGTGGTCCTTTCCGAGGAGTTATTGGTGAGGAGGAAGACGACGCAACTTCCGATGCCATAAACACTTCCAGTAGCATGCCTTCTCGACCATCAGGTCCTCAAATACCACGAGCATCCTTCTCGTCCCCACGAGATAGGGAGCATCGTGAGTGGAGGCAACAAATAGACAATCTCACCAATGCCATAGGCGAGCTTCGCGTTGAGCATGGTGTGACAACAGATATAGTCCAGCAAAACACCGAATAACTTCAAGCACTTCAAGAAATCCAGCGATGGAGGATGTGGTGGCAACAACATCCATATCAGCCATCACACTATTGAGCAAAGGATAAATTAGGGGAGGCTTCCTCCCCCACTAAGGTAAGTGTTTAATTCTATCATTTACATACATGCATTTTCTTGTTTATCTTTGTTTGCAATTAAAAAAAATCTCTAAATCTATACCTATTTTAATAGGCAAAATTTCTAGCATGTTTTTTCGTCCAGCCCATTCTATTAGGTCCAACCGTCATCCCACTCCTCTCGGCCCACTCGCTGCTGGCCACTGGATCACTTTCGGTCCACTTCCGATAAATAAAACAATCAGGCCGCCGCCGGCGCAGCGGCAATCGCACGGCAATCCTTGCGGGCACTACGGCACGGCGTCCTCAGTCAACAGAGCACGGAGATGCGAAGAAGCCACCTGCGGTGGTGGCCACGGCCAGGCCCCAGCTGACGGCGGCCACGACGGGTGAAAGCATCACGGCGGCCACCTTACAGGCGAAGGCGAGCGTGAGCAGCGCGGTGAAAGGCCACACGGCGCGCCTAGCCCGCGCCCTGACCAGGGCCCTCGGCGGCGCGCGGTCGTACTCGCCAAGTGCGCCCAAGAGGAGCATCAGGGTGAGGTAAAAACCGAACACGAAGGCGACGGCCGCGACGTCGTCCTTGGCTCGGTTGATGGCGAGAGAGAAGTCGATACCACCAGGATGGCTGTGCGAGTCGGAATTGAAATCGAATGATTCAAATCGTATCACATAAAAAAGATATGTTTAACATGAACTGAAGTTCGAAAGGGATTTCTTTAGTTTTTCTATTTTTCTGTCTACAGGGATTTCTTCAGTTTTTCTATTTTTCTGTCTACAATCTGGACACGGACATGTTGCCAAACTCGGCAGCCGGACAAGAAATCAGTCAAACGACGAAATCCGGCTAGATGTGCAGTAGCATGACGACAAGAAATCAGTCAAACGACGAAATCGAATAAGAAAGAGAGTTCTAGATGGAATTAAAAATCAACATAGTTGGAGACCGATACAAAGGTAAGAAACTTCCCAAATCCGTAAGCTCAAACGTAAGAGAATCAAATGGAGACCCAAGATTTTTTTAGATCAATAAAACAATAGCACGGATCAAACTGAGGAGACTTAATCGAAACTGCCACAAACAAATCAAAACATATATATTCACAGCAATGACTAAAAATAAAAAAAAATCTAATCGACCAAATGAGAGAAAGAAATCAAATCGAGGAAATCAGATAGGTCACGCCTCCAGGCCACCTACAGTGCCCGTACTCACGCCGCAACCGCCTCTTCCTCCTGGTGCTGTGTCGTCTCTTCCAAGGGCCGACCTTATGCGGCTACCGCTTCCGAGCTCACGCAAATTCAATGGACGGAGGAGAGAGCAACGAGCTAGGGTACATGAGAATTAGAGGAGGCCGCTACATTGGGTGCAAGCACAGAGAGAGGAGGGAGCGGCGTGCTCCTGGGCTCCTGAAGGAGGCAGCAAGCGCGAGCGGCGAGGGAGGGCCAGGCGGCGCAAGACAGACGAGCGGCCGGCTCGAGAGCACTGCGCGAGGCGGATGTACGACTATGCGCGTGCTTTCTCTTGCAAACGGAGGGGGCGGCTGAGCATGAGGTGAGGCTGGTGACGTGGTCCAGCCATTGGCTGCATGCCACATGGCGCGGTGGGGCCCGACGAACAGGGAGTGGGTGCGGGCATCAGCAGAATGGGAGGGGCGGTCTGCTATCGCATCGGGATGTTACAGAGGCCACAGCGCGGTCAAAGCTTGCGTGGGCAATAGACTGTAGTACTCCGTAGACAGCAGGGGGAGGCACGCAAGGTTTTTTCTTTTTGTTTTTTTCAGTGATTTTCATCATTCTCTAATGTGCCGGAACACAGCTAAACAGCCGGAGCATGGAGGTGTCACGTGTGGATAAAAATCACGGTAAAAGTGAATGGATATGAATGCGGTGAGTTGTTTTTATATATTTGGTGGCTTATTTTAAAGTCATGTCTCACAAAAAAAATTACAACAAAAAATGACTTTAAAACTATAGTTAGATTCTATTTAAGAAAGTTTAAATTAATAGCTGCTAGAAGACAACGATTAATTTCACTAAATAGATAGTAGTAGTTAGTGTTCGTCCAAAACTATCATGAACTTTTTACAACTAAAAAAAGTGGCATAAAATACGATTGTATAATTTGGTATTCACCCATAGCAACACATAAATAAGTTTAAAAACATTTACATGTGTAGTAATCCTTTAAACTTAAATTAAAGAAACATATATGGTCGTAGGTTAATGGTTGAAAACATCAAAATATGCAGCAAAATAAATCTTTAAGGGTATAACCTTATGTCATCGTATATATATCTCCAACGCACGAGCAATTTTGCTAGTATGATAAAAAGAACAAAAAGACTTCTCTCTACTCTCATATGTTCCATGAATGTTTATCTCTCTATGGAAATGATGAATAGTTGCTCTGCCGTAATTCCTTTCAAGTACCTAGTTTTCAACCTTGAATTCTACCGAGTTTTTAGACATAACTATTTTGACATAAGATTTAATCTGAACTTGAAACTTGTGGGTTGCAAATGTTTGAGCTAAGCCTAGGTAGTTGATAGGTATGATATGAAAAATATTAAAAAAGTTTGTATGATGAGAGGTTGAATTCCTACCACAGCCATATATACTGTAACAGAACCGTCCAATTTATACTAGATTAAGTAAGAAAATCACTTGTCGTAACAGATGGTTAACCGACTTAACCTGGCACAAACCCGGTAGTCCGCCGAGTGTTCCGAAAAACCTCGGTAATTCCACTTTACAACCAGGATCGCATGATCAAGTAAATACAAATCACTTACACGGAGTTTTCAATGAAAATAAATTACATTTAAGTTCACAGATAAATAATACAAGTATGAGTTTCAAAACCATTATTGAAAACAATAGTGCTTTGAAATGATTATAAAACATAAGTTGAAATACATTGCTAGCTTATACTAACATCCTCCAACAACAGCATTAAGATGAGAGATAATATAGAGTCACCGAGCCCACCGGTGGTTAGCTACACCTTTAGCAGCATGAGAGCTTCACGTGCAACAGGTGGAATAAACCCTGAGTACTCGAATGTACTCAGTTAGACTTACCTGTCATAAACTAAAATAAATGACACCAAGGATTATGCAAGGCTTTATAGTAGTGGATTGACTTGACTCATTTTGCGGAACAACATAATAATTCTTTTAACCTTAAGTTAAAGATGTAGCATCAACTTTTAATCATTATTACCTGTCATCTACATTAGCCACTAGTCTATGCCAAACAAGTTGATTAAAGCATACAATAAATTCCATCATCATTCCAGGCTTTCTATTAACCGGATCACCAACATTAGTTTCATGGTCATGTAAATGTTATCATCACCCTAGTCAAGTGCTCTCTAACCAGGAGCGATGGCGATTCGAATCGGATTCCTACTCAGCTGAGGGGGTATTCCCTACACAAACCACACTCACAAGCCACGTGAGTTACAGGTCACCAAAGACACTATTCGGGTAAAGTCGCGGGATGAACAAGGACCACGATACCCAGGGTGATGAATGTATGGGTTGTCCCGATCTTTCGGTGGAGATAGATAACTACGATTTGACTGGAGAGACGTTCACGATCCGACTACAACCATCCAAGGACGCTGCGCCTTAACGATCGATACACCAAATCCAGCGGTTGCTCACGATCTTGCAGATCACAACCAACCAAACCACTAGGGTTATTCCTGCAAGCAATCGAAGAACAAGCAAGAACAAGTAGAACAAGCACTCAATTGCAAATAAGAGATGAAGGATCAGATGTGATACACATGAAGGTGGGGTTCCGAATTAAGTAGAACGATGGTCTAGTCGACACACGCGTCTAAACAAAACCCAATCTGTTTGTGGCGGCTCTAGGGGGATATAAGGAGGGAGGACGACCACAAGAGTCCAAAAAGTGCTAGAACGTCCCAATCGGAGTCCGTATGAAGTCATGGCAACCGTCGCAAGTTTGGACTCTTCTGTAGTCCGAATTGAACTTCCAAAACGTGTTGGACTTGGACTCTTTGTTTCCTTGGATCCAAAGTAACGTGGTGGCCTGGTGGAGAACGTTAGGAACACTTGGATTTGGTCCCCAATCAACTTCATTGACCGTCCATGCTTTCCATATGCAATCTAACCCTTCCTTGATCCATGCAAGCAATTCTGAAAATGAAAACATACACACTTCATAGTGCAGCACCCATTCATCAAATGTAACAATGATAAACCTCATATAAAATGGTTTCACCTTTGGTATAGAAGTGGTTGGCATGGTCATATCTAAGCCTGTGATGTCCTCATCACAGGGCCCGCCCGAAAGCCAGCACGTGTGAAGCTCTTAAATCGCGCCTTGTGCCGAACCCCATCTCGCACCAGCACGATGCGTCGCTGCCCAAACCCGGTCCAAATAGTGTACCGGCTTCACGGTCGGAACGAGTTATCCTTCTAGTTAAGTGTAGGGCATGCGTTCAACATGACCAGACGAACGACAACAAAAACAGTTCTTAGTTGACACGGTCGAGTAAGCAAGGTATAATGCAACAACGGTTTCACCCAACTTCTAAACTTAATGCATCAATAATAATAACTTAATTAAGATTGAATTTATAAAGATAGGAAGCTGGTAATGCTCCGGGGCTTGCCTGGGAACCGACACTAGGTCAGTGTATGTTAGAGGAGACTCGATTGACGAGCATCTCTGATCCCACTTGTTACTTCGATGGTCCTTCCATCTTCTAGATCCATCCACCATCACCACCTTCAGGTTAGGTCCAATCATCACGTCCTTCACGTATGTACTTATCGTACCTAAATGAGATGTGAGATGCATGTGCATGAATATGAAGAATGGTAACACAGAGATACACATATACAACCATTGAAGACAAGCTCAAGATCATAAAAGGCATAAACAAGCAATTAGAGTTATTCATCTAATTATAACACGAGCATAACATAAAGGAGAGAAACACATCAAGCGTGACATACTATTTAATTTAAGTCAAACCATGGAAAATATTCATCCATCAAGTTTACTTTATATATTAAACTAGCAAGAACAAGTTAAAGTAATTAACTCATACATGCAAGTTCGGGACAACAACAAAGCAGTCATGGTTTTAATCATAACTGAAGTTATACTAATCCAACAAACATAATTCTTATATATTTGGAAAGCTAATTAAGTTCTCTACAACTTTATTAATACCAAGAAAAGATGATTTAATAGTTAAACAACTCAAATTAATTTAAGAAGTCACCTCTGTCCAAAACAGGGACAGATTTGGTAACCCTTATTAAAACTGCTATAACTTAAGAACTATAACTCCTAAAAATATGAATCAAGACAATATGGAAACCTTATTAAAATTTCTACAATTCATTCCACATCAGAAATTCATGATTCATATTTTAAGTTAGTCAAAAAAACACTAATAAACAGATCTGTCCAGGGACATGGGCAGATTCCAATGCCAACTTGCAAAATACATATCTCCCAAACTAATGGGGATATGGCCACCAAACTTTAACACAAGCTAGATAATAATATTATCTCTAACTTTGGTATTCATCACACCAACATAAAACATCATTTAACATATGTTAAAATTTATTTACTAAACACTATGCATGCAGCCAAAACAGTAATATTTCACACTTGTTATTTTCATAATTCACAAACCACTTAACAAACGGCCATGAAACTTTAACCAAACATCATTAATCAAATAAGTAATATACTATATTTATTTCATGATTTTTGGAGCAATGCACACCAGCGATAAATATTTAATCTACACAAAGAAGCTTCTAGGAACAGTAGCACAATAATTATTTTTATTGCAATTAAAACAAACTGAAACATAACATGCAATTGATGTAGTGCGTAGAGAATTTCAGAAGGATTCCGAAAAGTCCTAAATCGCATCCATACGATTTTCCTATGATTTTATATGATTTTTCAAAGATCGCTGCAGAACAAAGGGGATTAATTACGAGAATAACTAATTAAAACCAAAATACCACTTTCACAACCGGACCCCTGCACATTTACGAAACTAATTAAGGATATGTAAGTAAATCATTGAGTCATAAAACATTTGCATAAAAATCCACTAAAAAACTTCAGTGGACTAGATGGCCCTTTCTGCTTCATCGTCTGGGGATTTCTCGAGACGGAGGAGGCACCGGCCGGGGATTACTCGGGATGGGGCTGTGGCTGTTGGAGAGGAGCGGCATGGCCTCCTGGCCATGGCTAGCTAGCAGCCCTGCTGCGCAGATGCGGCTGGCACGACATCAGCGCGGACACGGCCGGCCTCGCGAGCGGACTCGGCCGCGGGCAACCGGCTCAGCGGGGGCACGGCTCGGCAGCAGACCCACACGGTGCACACGCGCCCGCGGGCGGCCAGCGCGCGGGGCCCAGATGCTCGGGCGCTGAGGCAGAGGGCCAACAGGAGCAGCAGCGCGGCGGCAAGCGCGGGCAGGCTTGGCCGTGGGAGGGAGGAGGAAGAAGGGAGAGCTCATGGGGAGGAGAAGATCTCTGCTGGTGAGGGAGATAGAGGAAAGTGGCGTGAGGGAGGGGGCTCGGTTCCCCTTTCTGCCGAGACAGAGGCAGGGGGCGACGAGCAGGTGGCGCGGAGGGCCTTGGCATGGGCGCCAGATGGAGCGCGGGACGGTGCCCGGTCAGCCATGACCGGATTTTATTTTCTTTCCCTTCCTTCCCCACCAAATTCATTAATTGCCACCGTACAATGGGGGAAATCCCGATTTCTAGTTTTCAGATTCCAAACCGGTAACTCGAAAGTTCATCTGAACATAGCGTTGTGAAGATCTCGTCGAATCGAGCAACTTTGCTTTAAACGCCATAGTCAAATTCCAAACGGTTTGCAAATTATGAGTTCCCGGAGAAAATCTTGCGGGTACCGAAAACTGGCGTTTGGACGTTCTTTGGACATCTGTTTCGCTATTTTCGGCTCTGATCCAGGTCTCGACGGTTGAACAGAATTTGTTCGCCTTGATCCGAACTAAAACTTCTCTTCAATTTGCGTCGACATGCGAGATCTCCAAAATGTCGGTCAAAGCCGATTAAAGCGTCATCGCTTGCGCTCGGATTCGGGTCCGGAATATTTTCCGGGCATTTTCTCTGTTTCCGGTCAACACGAACCTTTCACGACTTTTGTTGTAGAGTTCATCCAGAGTATTTCGGGCAAGGTCGTGAGACTTGGTTGAGCTCATATAATTATATCTGATTTATAAAGTAAACCGGTTAATTATAAAAGTCGTCATTTCATGTGACATTTTAATTCCAAAATTCACGAAACTTTTTCAATAATTCATATAGGTAGAAATAGAGATAAAGAACATGAAATAATTACCTTATCATATATTCCCGATATATGAACTAGGGTCTCTGATCATCGGTTGATCCGATTTAATTAGGCTTAATCACTTCTTAGCTCATGATTAACACCGAGGGTGTTACATATACATGATTGGTAGGAAAATATTCACTATCATATTTACTGCTTGTATTTGCATTGAATTTTGTCAAGCTTTGTTGACCCTTGAGACTTTTCATGCTTTTAAAATCAAGATCACGTACACTCCACTCATATATGCTACTTCTATCCTAGAGGTACGCATCCACATATATGTCATTCAGATCCACCAGAAAAATGCTCTACTCCTACCTTGGAAGTAAGTAACCAAAAATATTCCAGTTCTCCACCTATCCATTATTTCATTACCACAAATGTAACTGCTCCAAAGATTTTCTAAGGTAAGCGGATCAGGGTACACTATGAAGTTTTTCCGAGAGGCTCGTTGACAAGCAATAGACATTACGGATCCACGGGCAAGTGATATACAAGGTCTCCTCTCGATAGTACACACCCGCAGCAGTAGCCACCCTGGCCATACCCCGCAACCAGCTCGGCAATGACAACTTTCATGAACTATCAACATGCGAGAAAGTAACCCTCATACTTGACTAAAGCCAGAGCCATATAGCTCTCATGGCTGTACGATTGTCCTGGGGTAATCCACTTACAGAAATATCCCTATGAGTAAGAACATAGGTGTGAGTTCCTGATGTTTCACCTATAGTCCACGTTGATAAAAAGTCATCTTTTATCGTTATTGCATATACCATTAGTCAAGTTACATGATCATAGTTATTCATATTAAGCACTAGCATCAATACTACCCAATGCATAACCCATAGGTAACAAGAATTCATAGATACAAAAGCTATGGAAAATCACTAGGGTTGCCAAGGTAGACACATGCAAGCATGATTAAATGATTAAAGGTGAATAGGTAACAAGGATGATTCCATGTTATACTTGCCTTAAACACTTGCTTAACTCTCACACCATCACCTTTGAGCCGTCACCTTCTGATCTTCAGCACTCACAAGCAGTTCTCGTTCTACTCGTAGCAAACACCACACATAGACAACATACAAACAAACAAAAGAGACAACTAAGAATAATAGACCACACAAAAGAAAACAGTCTATTAAAAGAGAGCTCGAAGCTACGATCGAGAGAACACAAGAAACACTGATAACGGAACTATCATTGAAAAGAAACAACTATCATGAGTTTTACTTTATTATAAAGAAATAATTACATTCTTTATTTATTTTAGATAAACTAAATAATGGACAAGTTACTAGTTTAGAGTAAATAAATCATATTTGTACTTTAAAAATATGTTAAAGCTAATCATATTTTATTTATAAACATCATCACATAATTTATTAAGCAAGTGAAACATTATCTTTAAACATGTGAGAGCATCTAATGGATATTAACATGCATATTTAAACAAATAAAAATCACAACTGTAAAGTACATTAATGTTCAGATTAATGATATTAATGGTTGTATATAAAACATCCAAGTATAAAACATATATATTACTTTTAATTATTAAACTAGTGGCTACTGCATTAATCAATTTAATATTTGATAACATGTAGAAAAAATATGACATGATAAACATTAGCACTATCTTATAGGTCATATCGATATGAATTTAGTGCAACTTAAACAATGCAAAAATATATTGAACTTAAATTGCTTTTAATTAATTAACGAGCTATTGAATAAACATTAATGAATTAATATTTAAATAAACGAAAATTTATAATTAGGTTACATGAAAAATAGTAACACTATGACATAGGGCATGACGAGACGCAACTTGAACGGAGCGAAACGGAGTTAAAACGAAGAAACGGCGGAGGAAACGAACCGGTGGCAAATTCGTAAATTATGTTGTCTTGTTGTACCTCTGTCCTCTTCTTCCCTTCTCCTGTACGGACGCAGTCACACATGAACTCTGATGCTGCTGCTCGCACGCGATGGGGAGAAAGGGCAGGGCCTCAGCTGGGACCCCAAGGGCAGCCGGTGGGTGCTAGTCCATGACGGCGTGGGGCCGGGGCAGGGCAGGCTTGGCACCAGGGCGGTGGCCGATCAAGCGGGGCGCTGCCTGACTGCCCTGCTCAAAGCACAGCAGGGGGAGACAGAGGTGGAGTCCGCGTGGTAGGGGCGGAGGGGTGCGGCCGAAGGGCGGCCAGGAGGCGGCGAGCCATGCTGTGCTGTGGTGGATGGTCGGCGATGGCACCGTAGGATTGCTACTCATGACGAAATAGCAATTTGACGAGAACAATGAATGGATCGGATGCGGGCCATGTAAGGAGATTGGCACGATCATGGCAGGCGATTGCCGAGGAGAGTCCAACGACGTGGCATGCAGGCCAGATGCTAGCTGTGGCAACAAAACATGGCAGCGAAACATGGAAGCGGCGGTGCATTTGATCTGCAGGTCATGTAGGGTTGACCTGTCGTTGGTTATTTATAAATGTTAAAAATATAAAAGTAATTTTTGGAGAATGTCTTCAGTACTATTTTATAAATAGTTCTTTTTTCACTTCAATGAAGTTAAATGTTTTCCTGTATGAACTGATTAGATAAAAATGTGATATTTTTACGCTAGGTTTGTTATCATATGTAGAAGCTAGCAAAAATTTATAATGTCATGTTTCTGTGTAAAATTTAAGGGTTATCTATTAAAAAGTGATTCTACTATTTTCTTAGATAATTTCCTATGGTAAACCTGTGCAAGGTTAAATCATAAAACTTTTTTTGTGGTATAAAATGTGGTATGTCAGACAGAAAGGGTACTTGTAGTTCAAATGCTCTTTTCTAAGTTTTTTTTTGGAAAATCTTGTAGAAAATAATCTGAGTGTGTTGATAATGGAACTTTCTTGATAAATATGTTTGTAGGTAAAGAAGCTGATAAAAATGTTAAATAACATGTTTCACCCTGTTAGACAGTGGGTCTAGTTTAAAGTGCTTTTTCTGCTTTTCAATTCATCTTTTTGTAGCTGTTGTTTGGTAGCTTGCATGTGTGTGAATTCTCTGTAGTAGTATCCAGTGGGCTTGCTCTGTCCAATATAATTTTTGTAGACTTTTTTGAGTGGTCTATAATAGGCTTGCTATGTAAAGTAGAAACTAGGGAAAATTGTTTAATTAATCTAGAAGTAATTGTTTGGGTGTTTAATTCTTGTTCAAGCATCCTCCCTGCATCCATGGTTTAATTATATGCATTACAAACATTCAGGATCGATAGAGGAACCCCAAGTGTCACTCCCAGAAGAAGTCCAGGAAGTGCAAGAGCTGAACGAGGAGTTCCACGAGCCCGACACTAACCTCCCCGAGTGTCATGACCATCAGCCTTCCACCTTCACTCAAGGCAAGCCCCGGAGCATTTTTAAGCCTCCCAGTATTTAAATTAAGCTACTTGAGTATTTTATACTGTGATGCATTAGGTGATAGGAGTTGATTGAATCCCTTTCGAAATTGCGAGGTTTTTGGTCTTTTGGTCTAGTTCTTGGAGATTGAACTCTTCTTCTTCTCGGAGTCGGCTTCGAAGCTTTCCATCATCGTTAATTTCGCAGATCCATGATCCGAAGAAGAACGTTGATTTCATCGATTTCGTCACCTTGAGGTCGTGGTCCACCAAGCTTTCGAGAAAAATTTCGCCGAAAGCCCCTACCTGGCGTGCTAGCTGTCGATGTTTTACCACCGATAGCCTGCCACGGGGTTACCCGAGACAGTTGTTCATGCCTCGGCGAATAGTGAAGTCTTGGTGGTTAGACACGTAGGGACAGACGGTTTATACTAGTTCAGGCCCTCGACGTAGTAGAGTAACAGCCCTACGTCCAGTTGGGTCGCTTGTTTATTGCTCTGATCTCGTAATACAAGGTGTTGCGTGTCGCTCTACGTATCAGGTGTTACGTAGTATGTTCATATGTTTTTGGGTGGTGCGCTCACCAGCCCTTTATAGTCTAGGATATGGTCGAGGGTTGCTTCTAATCCTACTCGGTTACAAACTCAGAGTCCTAAGCTATGCTTCGGTCTTGTCACCGTTACCGAGTAGAATCCGGGTTCGTGTGTTCGTCTCCCTTCGTGGGTCGAGTGATGGAGGCCCAAAGCTACGGAAGCCGGTCAATGGGTACCCTATAGGATATCCCATCGACAATCCCACTTGATGCATTAGCTCCCTTGATTATTCAATTACCTACCTTGTTACACTGATAATAAAAATAAAAGCAACCGCTTAGCCTGCTTAGAAGAAATGGTTACATTTATATCTGATTCGTATTATCCCAAGGGGGTAGTGCCAATCACGGTTGGCTATATGTGCTATGGTGGGAAAGAACCAGAAAGTAGTAATGAAATGCGGTCAACTGGAAGGCAAGGACACTAAGTGGTATAGACTTGGGGGCAGTCCGTCCATTGGATCGTATAGGTTTGTATACGATGGTGGCCCTCGTACATCTTTGAATGCACCCTTTCGCATAGGGGCTGGTGAGGATTCCCGACCTCGAAGCCGCTTAGACTCTGTCCGGGCCGTTCTCAGCCTACTGTCACACCCTCTAGCTGGTTGTATATCGATTCGAGTCGCCGCCTCCCACCGGATAGTGGGAGATTATGTTGAGCTTCACCACGGTAAAACTCCATGTGACATCGATGATGGTTCTACTAAAATATTGACAAATGAACATGATATTGTATTATTCTATTGTTTGATTAGATCAAGTGAGTGCTCTAATACAGGTGCAAAACCTAGAGATAAATAATAGGATAAAAGATGACGGCTCATTTAATCATTAAAATGAACTCCTTCATTTAAGCGTTTCCGCAAAGTAAAGCATAGACAACTCTAGATAAAGCCATGCATATCCTTGGTGTCTTTATTTTCAGTTAGACGGGTAAGTCTAGCTGAGTACATTCCCGTACTCAGGGTTTATCCCATTTGTTGCAGATGGCCAGGTATACTTTGGCTATTGTAAGCACTGTCTCTATCATGTCGAAGGAGAGGAGGAGTAAGCCCTGGACAGGGTCTTCTACAAGCTCATCTTTTGTTGTTGATGGACATGGTCTCCTTGGCACCCATATGTTTTAAAAGTTTGTGTTAGTGTGGAGTAAACTTCGGAAACTAAATTGAAACAATGTTTCATTCGGCCACGTGTGTTGTGGCGAAAGACTTATCACTTTATTTGGAACCAAATGTTGTAATAACTATTTGTTTCATACTTTAAAGTTATTTCGGTTATTTGCTGGTTCATTCGAATGTGTATACTTGAGTTTGCGCGATCTTGGTCGGATATAAGATTGAGAGAAATCCTTCGAGATTTCCAGACTACCAGGATTATATGGGCTCAAGTGCTCTTAGTGGCAGTTAATTCGGCTACTTTAGTACTTGATCTCTTATAATTTGGGGTTCTGCCACAGCCCATGGCTTGTAAATTTCAGTAATATTTTATATATTTTGTGAGCTTAAATTGGGTTGTCATCAATCACCAAAAAAGGGAGACTAAAAATGCAATCAAGCCCTAATATGGGTTTTGGTGTTGATGGCCACTTAATTTAAGGGCTAATGAGATTTATCGAGATGACAAGCAGGGAATCATGAAAGGAGGATGCAGTACAGATCATGGAGGTACCCCAATTCTAATGTTAGCTATTTAGCTCATGAAAGCTTAAGTCATTCACATTTTGAATATTGAGTTTAGGAAAAGTCATACTATTAAGGGGGGTTATAGAATAGTTGGTCATATGTTGAATCAAATGCTTATATTCCAACATTGACATCCTCATACTTAGCCAAGTCACCAGCCAAAATTATGTCCACAACAAAGTGACTGGGCTAGGGCGGCAGTGCCGCCCATTAAGGCTGGCAGTGCCAGCCTTTAAGTTCACCAAATGTTCTAGAGTATAAATACTAGTCTGAATGGTCACAACCTTAACCACTTCATTTCCCTTCATCAACCTCAGTTCTAACCATTACAGACAGACCAAGCTCACATCTCTCACTCCCCATTGTTGCTCCTTCACCCTCCAAGCAAATCTTCGATTCCAACTAGCAAAATTTGAGAGAAAAGACAACAAAATACCATTAGAGATCTACTGCTTTCCAAAGTCTGAGAGCATTTGGTTCACGTTTGACCGGTGGTTCTAGGGTTTGTCACTCTTGGAGCTTGCTCCTAGCTGACTAGGCGTCACCCTTGGGCTTGTCTCCTTCGTGTGGTAGTCTAGGGAGGTTGGTAAACATCTTGTGTAGCTAAGAAATTATACCCCTCTCTTCAAGGATCTGGTTCCTTGATTTGAGAACGAGGGGGAGTTACAAAGCTTCTTGCCTTTGTGGCTAACTTCAACAACGTGGAGGTAGGGAAGCCTTTGTGGCGAGTTGAACCACGGAATAAATCATTATGTTTAGTGTGCTGACTACATTCATATAACTATTGCATAGACATTGCTAGGGTTTGAGGTTCTGATTTGAGTTAGTAGGCGATTTCTGTGGCATCCAATCTTCGAGCTGGACTTTATCATTCTGTTGAAATATTGAGTTGCTCAAGAGATTAGGTTTACTGTTGCGAAATTTCAACTCCATATGATTTATTTCTAAAGGGCGTCAATGTCGTCCTATAGGAGCGGTAGTGCTGGCCTCTGGTCTGATAGCATTTGGAGCTAAATTTTTACAGGCCTATTCACCCCCCCTATCTAGACTTCATAACCTTTGAAAAGATCCTACACATATCAATATCAAAGTTAATTGATAATTTTAAATTTCAAAATCTATAAACTTAAAACAATATTTTTTGACTTTGAACTGTTTCGAATGAAAAACTTCTCAACAACAAAGTTAGTATATCGAGTTGACAACTATAATTTTTGAATAAGTTTATCTTCATCCAACTTCATATAAAAAATTTATAAAATATTTTTTATGCAACTATTTATAGAGACGTTGAGATGGGCCTCTTTCATGCCCGCCTCTATTAATTTGTTTCAGGGGCAGATTCTTAGGATGCCTTCATCTATTAATATTGATTTTTATATATGGTCATCTTAAGATGTCTGTCTCTGTAAATTGATTTATAAAAATAGATGTCCTGAGGAGACTTTCTCTATAAATCAATGATCAACAAAGGCGGTCTAACTTAGGATGGTTGTTTCTGTAAATAATTAATATTGTTATTAGAGGGGTTTGTCCGCTAAAATCGTTTTTGTGGTAGTGATGATCATGCATGTATAGGGCAAATGATCAATACGATAGTTTTACTATATATGTCAAATTTTATAACAAAACATTATGATGTCCACTACTATGAGTGGTTGGCTCAATCTTCCATATTATTTGTCTTTAGTTCATCAATTGGTAAGCTATTATACATGTTGAACCTCATGTCTCATTTTGCTACCAATTCTAGTAACTCAGGTCAAAACCATGTACGTTCATTCAAAGTCATGTTCATATTATGAGAGTATTAAATATTCGTCTACAGAAAACATATAGACATAACACTACCAGACTTAGGTCCTTTGCCGAGTGCCTGCGGCACTCGACAAAAGCCCCAAAACACTCGGCAAACTCTTTGCCGAGTGCAACACTCGACAAATGACACACGACAACAATGTTAACGGTAAAGAATTCTTTGTTGAGTGTTTTTTGTCGGGCACTCGGCAAAGCATTTGCCGTGTGTACTGCGACACTCGGCAAAGCAAAGCGACGCTCGGCAAAAAGAAGTGCACGGTAATGCCCGTTGATGCGGTGACGGAGGGTTTGCCGAGTGTCAAGTCAAGCACTCGGCACAGGGCACTAGATTTGCCCAGTGTCGTTGACTGACACTCGGCAAATGTCAACCCATTTGCCGAGTGTCCCATGTAGGGCACTCGGCAAATGTTACTCCTTTGTCGAGTGTCCCCATGTAGGACACTCGGCAAAACTTGAGCTTTGTGCTAAGTGTCTTGGTCATGACACTCAGCAAAGAAGATGCACTCGGCAAAGGGCCTTCCCAGGTGCTCTGGAATGGTTCCTTTGCCGAGTGTCTTGACCATAGCACTCGACAAATCATGCCTTTGCCGAGTGCTACACTCGGCAAAGCAACCAGAACCTACCTTTTTTTTGTTTTTTCAATTTCATCCAGACAAACAGAAGATATATATCACAAGCAACACATATATCACAAACAACACGTATCACATCACAAACAACACATAGATATCACAAACATCACATATATCTCACAATATGTGACAATTCATCCATAGTTCAACACGACAATGCATCCACAGTTCACAACACATCCATAGTTCAAACCAAAGCGGTCACAACGAGGGTCCAGGGTCACGAGGCCCACAACCTGATCCCGGCGATCCTCCCAAGGCCAGCGATCCTCCCAAGGCCAGCAAAGCTCCCAAGCTTGGCGATCCTCCCAAGCCCGGCGAAGCATTTGATGCTGCCAATTGATTCTGCACAAAGTAAAAGAGGTTGCATGTGTTACACAAGTGAACTATAAGATTCTAACATTCGAAGTATGCTAGGTTACAAGAGCTATTGTGCTTTGACCACAAGCATAAACATATAAACAAAAACATTCATACTCACAGGAGTGCCGAAGTACATAGGTTGAGGTGGAGGTGGACGTGGAGGCAACTCCAAAGCCAGAGGAGCCATACCCTAAGCAGCGCCAAGGCTCTGCATGTACTCAATCATCTTCTACAGACTCTGATGGTGGAGTACTCGCTCTTCCGCCACCGTCTGTCGCTCAACCTCCACCGCCTGCCGATTAGCCTCCATCCTCGCCTCTAGCTCCTACCGTCGCCTCCTCTCATCCTCCAGCTGGGCCTAAAACATTTCAGCCAAATGTTAGACGAATGCAAAGCTAGGGCAAATCAATGAACGGCGAATAAAACAGAAATAACCCGGAGTGCATGCATCTTCTGTTGTGAGGTGTTTGGGCACTCGCGTATGACTAGGTCCGATCTACCCCTCGCTCTAATCTGGCTGATACTGGGCGTACTGGCTATGTCGAGTGCACCATCGGCAATCCAGTACCGCCCATGCTTCTTGCCGCCTCCCAACCTCATGATGACCTCTCCATCAAGATCCTCGGTGGTCGGATCGTAGTCTGATCCATGGAGAGCCTTTACCACTGAAGTGTACTCAGTAAGGCGGTTGTGGACACTCGGGTTAGTGTAGCGCTCTGGCGGGTCATCCGGGTTGTAGTCGACGTTCGATGATGCCTTGCCCTTTTTGGACAAGGAAAATGCCTTGAACATATTGCAAGGCTGGTTGTCATGCTTTGCCGACTGCGAGAAAACCAACAAGATGATTAGAAACTATGCAAATTAACTGTTGCACTAAATTGTTGTCATTGACGTACCCAAGTGTATGCGTATGCCTCTAGGCTCTGGCTTCCTTGGTAATGTGTTGTGCCTGGCCTCATCAAATGCCACTCTCGGCAAGCGTTATGCGTCTCCTCCCAATCGGGGGCGCACCACCTCTCCACCATCCATTTCTAGCACTCGGTATGATGGGAGCACCACCATGGAATCGTCTACACACATCAAGTCACATATATGAAGATCATATTTAGCCTACTAAATCTTAAATAAATCAGTAGTAAAGTTGTATTCTTACATCTTCGTACTACTGTCGGGTGAGCCTCATGGTCCTTGTGGCATTTTTGGAGACCTTTTCCTTAAGGACGTCACCGTGGTAAGTCACGATGGCCTGGACACGAGCCTCGTAGTGCATGACCGACACGAGTTTCTTGCAAACTTGGCGAGCCATAGTGTCTACGTGGGCCTCGTGTCCCGGCTCGCATCTATAGAAATCCTGCACACATATAGAGAGAGGCGTGATGTATCTATTATGTATTTTAAGAATGTACAATAAATGTGTGCGATATAACTTACCCACAGCTCACCAATTACCCGCTCCACTTTGTTCGCAAACGTCTATTGACGGTAAGAATGAGCCATTTTGCCACCATCAAAATACCGTCAATATCCTCATATTCGAAGAAAGACAAGCATAACATGAACATATTTTACCCAATAACTAGTTTCACATGTCCCTTGACTATTTGAGTGCAGGTAATGACAAATGGGGACTTTTGGGAGCTAGTGGGCCCAATTAGAGGGTTGGCCGACCTCCCTGTGGGGCCACTAGGCCTCCCAAGCCCCCATGATCTAAGTAACACTCTCCAAAGCACTTTCTACCCCTTGGATCCATGTGTGCTACCTCTCAACGGTTTTGGATCAAAGCACGAGGATCCATGGGCCCAACATGACATATTTCCAAGTATGGCAAATGTGCAGTTCCAATACACGATCATGATGGACATTACCTCTAGAAGCTACCTGCAAAAGATGAGCTTATTTGGCCACAAATATGATCGGCCGACCGCACTTTGGGCCCAATTTTGGACAGCAGAATCCACACCTATCAAGGAGGTCCCACGCCAAAGGGGAGGCCCAGGGCTCTCTAAAGGAGGTCGGCCGACCTCCTTGGTGGGCCCAGAGACCACCCATAGGCCCCCTGACCAGTGGGGTCAGCTTCTAGAAGAAAGGGGTAGGGCCCACCTATCAGGGGGTGGTCGGCCGACCATACCCATGTGCCCAAAAGGTGCCCCGAGCTCTCCACCGCCTTCCTACATGCCGCCATGCATCCACTTGATCTCCACCGTTGATCTAAGTCGGTTACAATGACGGTTTCATCCTACGGTGGCTGATGGAGGTGGCGCGGATCGTTGACGTGGCACCAGAGTAGCCCCTACTCCACCTCTAGCTATAAATACCCCCTAGGCCTTCACTCTCACTCATGCCTCATTGGAGAAACTACTCCTTAGTATCTTAGCGAAGCTCTTTAGTAGTGCTATGCTAGTTGGAAGAGAGTGAGGAGCGACTAGAGGAGAGCCGGGCCTATCTGGCATCTTCTCTGAGTTTTACCTCAGTGGATGCGATTCTCTTGTAAGTTTAGCACTTGTAAGTGATTCCTCTGAGTTCTTTATAGCATTTAATACTCTAATTCTGGCATAGTTGTTATACATCTTTTCGCGCTTGTTCATCGCTTTACTTTAAGTAGAGTGCTTTAACCTTAAAGCTTGGGTTAAAGTAGTAAGAATAGTGTAGACGTGGTGTCTAGACTAGATCTTGCCTTTGTAAACCGCTTATCGCATGGATTGTTTGTGGATACTAGTAGGAGGTGACAGCCCTATATAGTCCTCGTATTCCACCACATGATGGCGCGGTCTGGTTAGAGTTTTGCCCTCTTTCTGATCTATCTCATCGCCTCCTGCAAGAGAAGGGCTGATAAAGCCAGTATAACCAACTATACCTTGTTAGATATCTTTGCTATATCGAACCTCTCAACCCAATTATCATAGTCTCCCTTGATCCATCATAGGACATATCCATAATCCTAGTTAACTCACTTCTCGTTCCTTGTGGAAAATACGATACCTGGAATACTCCTGATGAAAGCTACACTTGACAGCTGTATGCTTGCGGTCTTTTCCCGTTTGCCACTTCTGGTGTCAACAAGCTTTCTGGCGCTGTTGCCGGGAAACGGTAGCTGTTTTAACTAGAACCCTTTGGTCCTATTATCCTTGTTTTATCTTTATTTTCATTTTATCTTTTTCACACCATGAATCAATCATCCATCTCTTATCTTATATCTCCAAAGGGCCATAGTTTGGAGCCACCACCATCATCACAACCCATCCTTTCATCTAGCTATGAGTTTCTCCCTAGCTTCATAGCCAAAGTTTGGGAACAAACTTTTTCTAGGGATGAATATGAAAATCCTTACACTCACCTACGTGACTTTGAACAACTATGTTCATGTTTCCACATCCAAGGGATGAGACGAGGTACCCTTAAGTGGAAGCTATTTCCGTTCTCTTTAACGGGAATAGCCAAACGATGGTACTTTTGCAACGTAGATAGTGTAAACGGAGAATGGGAAAAGTTACAATCCAAATTCTGCCTATCTTTCTTCCCAATTTCTTGCGTTGTTCGTCTTCGAAAAGAGGTCATCAACTTCTCACAAAAGGAGAAAGAACCTCTAGGTGCGGCATGGGCCCGTCTTTTAGATCTAGCATTATCTGGCCCTGATCTTGCTATAACCGAGCCAACATTGTTACAACACTTTTATGGCGGTCTTAGCATAGATTCTGCACAGCTTCTTGATATCACTTCCGGGGGAGCCTTCCTGTGTTTACCCGTTAGTGTAGGGAAGAGTCTTCTCACCAAGATTCTTGAAAACACTCCCTCTACTAACGATTATAATGAAGGACCCGAGGAAGAACAAAAACCAGCCCCTAGAAAAGAATCCTCGATAGCCAAATCACCACCATTTCTATCCATAGATTCTACCATTGATTCTGAACCACAAATACCACAAATCTCGAAGGAAGAAGAAATCCAATACATAAAACATTCCTTCGAGTTCGAGGCCAACCTCCAATCTGACCTTGTTGGTTTTGGGAATGCCCAAAAGTATCCTTTCCAAAAGAGATCTCACCTTTCTAATCCTCTCATGAAGGGATCTTTCCAAAAGACTCCCAAATCAACAACATCTTGCGCCTCGACTTCCCACATGGCACATCAAGAAAGGCTTGGGATTCCTGATAAAGAAATGTCAAGAGAGCTTATAGAACGAGAACTAATGTGTTTAGAAGCCAAATCTATCCTCTCCTTCTCTATGCCCACTTTTGACTTATCTGACGAACCCATCTCTAAACCCATCCTTGATCCTGATGACCCCCCATGTGTTCCTTCATTTAAGTCTTATGATGACCCACTTAATGACTCTGGGAATTCATTAAGACACTCAAGGCATGGAAGCCATGAGGGCCTTAAATCTGACCAAGAGGAGCAATGTCAACGGTTAGAGTCTCTATCTACCGTTGTAAGTCAAGAATGGTTGGATGAGGCCGAATCCTCAATGAAAGTTGCTAAAATGCCCACACATGTAAGGAGAATATCCTGTCAATTGTTGGGCATTGATGGAGACATTTGCTATGATACTAGCCTTGGATCAACATCCTTCCTCATTTCCATGTTCCAACACCATCAAAGGATCATCTATCCCAATCACAAAAACACCTTAGACTCCCCAATGGTCAAGTCCTTGATTGTTTAGGAATCCTTCATGATGTTCTTGTGGTGGTTGATGATCTCAAGATCTTCCTAGATTTCCATATCTTTGATCTTCCTGGACTTTCCTTTCATCTCACCTTTATCGGAAGGCCAATCATGAGAATCTTGGAGAACACAATAGGAAATGAGAAGCTCGATCATAGAATAGGTGAAGATTATCTACCCGTTTGGTCTTCCCAACCTCTCATCAAAGGGTTAGATATCCAAACCAGTTCTTGATCCAAGGGGTGAGCTAATGTCAATCTCGCCAACAGCCATGACCCATTCAAGCCTCGATGACTTGAAATGTCATGAGAAAGAAAGTGCTCACCCACTCCTTGAAAGGGAGAATGATGTCAATGAGCATGGAAGTTATTCCCCTATCTTCTCATCAAATCCATGCTCACATGACAAATCTCCCAAATCAATCCTTCCCTCTATCATCACTAAACACATGTTCTACAACCCCTTCATACCTCTTGTTTCTAAAATCTTTGCAAGGTTGGTTGTAGATGTGTTTGTCTACCACAAATTTTGCAAGTCTCGTAGTGGTTTTGGTCTTGAGGATATGTTTGAAAATGTTGGAGTTGAAGGGGAAACCACTTCACCAACATGAGTTGCAACTTGAAGGTTTCCCAAAGACAAGTTTGTGTCTTAAAATTAAGCACTTTTGGGAGCTAACCCAAGTCTTCTTTTCTATTAAAGTTTGCTTATAAAAAAAGATATAAACAAAATAAAAATATTTTTATTGTCCTAAAATTCTGAAATGAATAAAATGACTTTGTAAAATGAGATTAAGGGAATATTTATGAAAGTGTTCCTTCGGGTATTTTTGTCACTAATCATTTCAGGTTTGAACACAAAGAATAATGGAGCAAAACACAAGGTATGTCTAACCAAAAATCCTTCAATAATGAAGCACATTCAAAAGGAAATTTCACACCCTAGTCTTGGATTTGCTCATTATCAAATGTTGCAAAATCCAAGTATGGGGGAAGTGGAGTTCTCTAGAAATTCATGGCATGCTTCATTCTTAATTTTGTTTGTTTATCTCTACATCGCTTTCTATTTATATCTTGTTCATCTTGCTAAGTCATAGAAATAATAAAAATAATAAAAAAATGCAAATGATCATCTGGTTCACCATCCATGCTCTTGTCTCTTCTTAAGTGAATCTCTTTATGCCTTCATACTTCCTAGTTCTGTTATGAGTATGCTTTGGTTTGAGAGTAGTGTACATACTCCCATAAGCTCTTTAAATTAAGCGTGGTGCTTAGGTTAAATAGCCTTCATTAATCAAATTAGATATGGTTTCAAGTTTGACTAATGAACCAAAAGTAAACTTCTATGGAATTTGGATATACTTTTGGACTAACCCATGCTTGATAACTTCAAAATTTTGGTGGGTTAGTCAAGAGATCGTTCATTAGAGACAAATCAAGGGTTGAGGTAGTAATAAAATAATCTTGCACATCTTTGCGTCAACCTTGCTTAACTTTTAAAGAATTGGTGAACAATGATGGAACATCTCTTTTTGTGCTAAAATGTTAAAGCCAACTTTTCTATAGCATAGAAGATGTCCTCTATTTCTATGACAATAATGCCCTTGCTTCAAATTATTCGTGAATTCCTTCGGGTATGTGTTGTCCACTAATCCTTCGCAGGAGAGAAACAATGAATGGAGGAAAGGGTCTGAGTACAATGCGATGATTAACAGGAGAAAGACCATTCTTCATCATCAATGTCATGACACATGGAATCATCACGCTTCAAGATTACGGTTGTGACACCTTTAAAGGTAAATGGTCAATGTCTTAAAGTCTTTCATGAATCACCTGAGCATGAAATTAACATGATAGATTTTGTCCTTAATCCAATTAAGTACTAAAATCTACTTGTTTTAATTTTTGTCCATTTTTCGTGTTTGACCCTAGAATTAGCATGTACCTAGCCTTGTCACCTCCCACACAAAATTTGGGCCCATTTGGCCCTAATAGGCGGTCGGCCGACCGTCTCTAGAGGCTTCTCAGCTCGATGTTGCACGGCCTGCCTAACCTGACCCGTGGGACCTCCAATCCAGGCTCGGTCGAGCCAAACCTTCTAAAAAGCGGTCGGTCGACCGTGGATTTGGCCCTTCAGCCAAGCTCTGTACTCCTGAGCGTTGGACCAACATTCCTATCCTATTTCTGGCATGATCCAAGTGAAAATAAAGGCGAAGGACGTTGGATTCTCTCTTCTAAACCTCTCTCTCTCCTTCTTCCTCCTCTTACCTTGTTCTTCTTCACCACCAGTAGAATTTCCATCTCCTCTTGCTTCTCTTCTCACCTTCCTTGACCTCACCATGGTTCCACCAAGAAGAAGATCAAAAGAGCGATATGGAAAAGTTTCTACGTGTTGTTGCCAAAAAGAGGATTACCAACTTAGAAGAAAGGTTTTCTGAGGAGAGAATGGCACGTCTAGGTCTTGAAGATATAGCTTTAATGATCTTCGCATTATCACTAATGCAAAGTTCAAGCACTTATCCACATCCATTGAGAGAGAGGATCTCCTTGCCCCTCCTTCTCCTTAGTCATCCTCTAGAGCCATCAGCACAACATACCTCATGGCCCTGATAGAAGAGAGCATGAAGAGATGCTTGTCATCCCTTATGCTAAGGCCATAGGACCTTCTCTCTCCATCTTCTCCCTTGGATCACCTTAACCCTTCATAGCAACAAGTTACTTAGGCTTGATGGGCAGAGGTATATATACTACAGAAAAGAAAGGAAGATGCTGACATGAGCGGAGGGAACTGGGCCCACTACTACCCACCTGTTCCATCAGCTAAGGTGGGCCCCGCCAGCTCACCATTCTCCATTGGAAGGAGTTGATGTGGGCCCGTGGAATCGTTGGAAGCTTCCGAGCCAAGGCTGCCTCTGCTCTGTACGATTTAGGAACAAGGGCAGCGATTTTAAGATTCCGATTATCCTTTTCCTAGTGAAAGCACGGGATAATCTAAGCCGTCAGATGTGTTATCAGATGGTGACTGTTACGTATTATTCTTCTCATGTCAAGAGCATCTCTCTAATAGATTTTCTCAACCCCACTCGCTAAATCATTATTTAGATAGTCATTTGCATAAAAATCGGTTTTACTTTCCAACAATTTTTCTATATCTGGTGCGTATTCTAAAGAGCCATTTTCATCTTCTATTTTGGTCTAGTATAAAACCTGAAATTAAAGATGACTATATTTAGATGACTATTTAAATAAGCTATTGGAGAATAGTTTTTAACCAAATTTTTATTCCTAGCATTTAGAAATAATAGAGAGTCTTTTGAAGATGCTATAATAGAGTAGTGCGGGACTCTTATCCTGACCCCCAAATTGACATAAATAAAAAAACAACACATGGAGAAGTTTACCCTTCTGTCCCTTAATTTGGATGATGTTATCACATTTTGAGAAATAATTTTAGCTAATTTTATTGAAACATATTAATATTCATCGCTACCCTATATATTCACATCAATATCCGTTTAAAACACGTCTATACTACTAGATTTGAACAGGCATAGTAATCACTAGTAGAGAAATGACCTTTAGTCGATTGCCAAAAACAACTTTAGTCCCAGCTAAAATTGCGCCCGGGACTAAAGATGCCTTTAGTCCCGGTTAGTAACACCAACCGGGACTAAAAGTCCCCTCCCAACGGCTATGGGTGTCAGACATTGTCAAGGGGACTTTTCGTCCCGGTTGGTATTACCAACCGGGACTAAAGGCCTACCTTTACCTTTAGTCCCGGTTGGTGCCACTAACCGAGACTAAACCTTTATCCCGGTTTAAGGCACAAACCGAGGCTATTTCTAGGCCTTTAGTCACAACTAGTTCTATGGACCGGGACTAAAGCCCCCCTTGAACTCTCTTCCTCCCCTGCTTGAGCCCGAGAGCTCCATTTCTTCCTCTTTGTTCTTGCTTGTTCTTGCTGTGTTCTTCACTGTTCTTCATCTCCTCTTCGGCCATTGCTTCATTTGATCACTTCAACGCCTCCATCAACTCATTCAAAGGTTACTATCTTCAATCTCTCATGTTTTAGGGGCACCATATGTTGTTTCTTGATCTATATGTGATTTTTCTTTATGATTTTATCTCTTTTGCCATTTTAAGCTTCATTCACTTCACATTGTTTGAATATTTTGAAGAAGGCAACTAAAACTAGTATTCTAAGTATATACCTTTCATTTGTACTATGTCTAACCACATTTTATGTTTAATTAGTTGAAATAAGAGATTTTAGTGTATTATTTATTTAATAGTTAAAAATAGAATAAATTTACTTTTTTAATAGATTTTAGGGTATTATATGTTCCACATTTCAAGATTGATTTAGCTTAGTTAGAGAATTATAGATTTTTAGGATATTATTAATTTATTTAATTTGTGGGTAATATGAGGAATGTATGGTGGATTGTTCTTGATTTATATGCCACTTGAGCTCAAAATACATTCCATATTTCGATGCTCAAAATAAGGAATTTATAATTTCTAGTTTGAAAAAATGAGTATAGAGAGTATGACAACTGCTTCGGGTACTCGGCCTCTGATCGGGTTCCAAAGCGACTAAGGCCAGACCTCCCTCTCATTACCTGTGGCGAGTGTATGTAAAAGACTGTGAAAGAGTACCGAGTGGGGAAGGCGGGTGTCAACAACGGTCGGATCTTCTATAAGTGTCCAGACCGCATTGTGAGTTTTATATTTTGTCATATTTGATGGTTATGGTTAATTTCTACCTATTATACGTGATTGTTTTGATTAAAATGCTTATTTTGTATTATATTTTCAGTGGGATAGCACTGGATGCCGCGGCTGGTACTGGGAGGAAGAGTATGTTAAACATGTCGCGAAGGCTACGAAGGCTAATGAGGTAGTGAGCCAGCTCAAGAAGTCTATCGATGTTGAGTAGACGAATGATGATCTGTCTAATTTAGTTGGGATTGGTCGGGAGATCATTATGCTACTGAAGTGCATTTTAGGTTTTCTGTGTATAGTGCTAGTGGTCTTAGCATACGCTATGTCGAGGCTTTCATAGAGCATACATTAGTATTTGTGTGACTCGGAAATAACACATGATGATGTTCCATCTCGATCATGTTATTTTTAATGCAGACCTTTCGTTCGGTATTTTATAATATCATTTTTTGATCAAAATGAGAAATTTAATTATGTTTTGGGTCATATAATGCAGACGATGACACGCCATTGGATGTACAATGTAGATCGTCGCTCCAAAGAGTTCATTGATGGCGTGCATTATTTCTTAAGAGTGGTTGAGGCAAAAAAGTGGGATGGTAATTTCATGTATTGTCCATGCGCTGCAAGAATTTGAAGGAATATTGTAGCTCAAGGACTCTTCACTCACACTTGTTGAAGTTTGGTTTCATGTCAAACTATATTTGTTGAACCAAGCATGGAGAAACCGAAATTATGATGGAAGAAGACAAAGAAGAGCAATTAGACCCTGACGACATTATTGCTCAATATGATGACTTCAATGATACTGCAATGGTGGAAGTAGAAGAAGAAGCAGGGGCAGAGGACACACTCTCTGAAGATGATGCTCTTGGTGATGTCATTCGTGATGCACAAAGAGATTGTGAAAGTGAAAAAGAGAAAGCTAAGTTTGACCGCAGGCTAGAGGATCACAAAAAACTACTATACCCGAGTGCCGAAGATGGACAAAATAAGTTGGGTACAACACTGGAGTTGCTACAATGGAAAGAAAAAATGACATATCCGACAAGGCATTTGTGCAATTACTCAAGATCCAAAAAAAGATACTTCTGAAGCCTAACGAATTGCCTACCACTACGTACGAAGCAAAACAGCTCGTGTGCCCTCTGGGATTAGAAATCCTAAAGATACATGCATGTCCTAATGACTGCATCTTGTACCGTGGCAAGGACTACGAGAATTTGGATGAATGCCCCGTATGTAAAACGGCGCGGTATAAGATCAGGCAAGATGACCCTGGCGATGTTGAGGGCGAAAAGTGTCCTATGAAGAAAATCCCTGCCAAAGTTATGTGGTATGCTCCTATAATACCACGTCTGAAACATCTGATCAGAAACAAGGACCATGCAAAGTTGTTGCGATGGCACAAAGAAGACCGTAAGGCAGACAACATATTGAGACACCCTGCTGATGGGTCCCAATGGAGAGCAATTGACAAAGAATTCCCGGAGTTTGTAGAAGACGCAAGAAACTTAAGGTTCAGTTTGAGCATGGATGGTATGAATCCTTTTGGGGAGCAGAGCAGTAGTCATAGCACTTGGCCTGTTACTCTATGTATCTACATCCTTCCTCTATGGTTATGCATGAAGCGGAAGTTCATTATGGTGTCGGTGCTCATCCAAGGCCCAAGGCAACCTGGCAACAACATCGATGTCTTCCTGAGGCCCTTAGTTGAGGAACTCCTGCTTTTATGGAGCAAACCAGGTGTATATGTGTGGGATGAGTACAAACAGGAACACTTCGACCTACGAGCATTGTTGTACGTAACAATCAATGATTGTTCTGCCCTAAGTAATCTTTCAGGATAGACAAACAAGGGATATAATGCATGCACACACTGTTTTGATGACCTTGACTGTGTATACCTGAAAAAATGTCGAAAGGTCGTGTACCTTGGCCATCGTCGTTTTCTTCCTAAGAATCACCAAGTCAAAAAGAAAGGCAAGTATTGTAAAGAAGTGAAACGAACCAAGATTCGCAACCGAACTGGAGAGGATGTACTTGATATGGTCAAGGATGTGCAAGTAGTCTTTGGAAAGGGACAAGGGGCTCTACCAGTTCCAAAAGATGCAGATGGACATGCACCTATGTGAAAGAAGAAGTCCATATTTTGGGAGCTACCCTATTGGCATGTCTTAGAGGTCCGCCACGCGATCGACGTGATGCACTTGACAAAGAATCTTTGTGTGAACCTGCTAGGATTCATGGGTGTGAATGGAAAAGCCAAGGATACACTTGAAGCACGACAGGACTTGCAAAACATGAAAGAACGAGACAACCTGCATCTAGAGAAGAAAGAAGATGGACGCCATTATTTAAAGCCTGCTAGCTACACTCTTAGCAAAGAAGAGAAGGAAAGCATGTTTGAATGTCTAAGAAGCATCAAGGTCCCATCTGGATTTTCATCCAATATAAAGAATATAATAAATGTGTCAGAGAAGAAATTCCTAAATTTAAAGTCTCATGACTGCCACGTGCTAATGACACAATTTCTTCTGGTTACGTTAAGAGTAATTCTACCTCCACATATACGTCTAGCCACTGTGAAGCTATCTGCATTCCTCAATACAATTTCTCAGAAGGCAATCGATCCAACAGAACTAGCTACTCTACAGAATGATGTAGCTTTGAGTTGGTTTTCCCTCCATCCTTCTTTAATATCATGAAACACCTCCTAGTTCACCTGGTCAAGGAGATTAGTATTCTCGGTCCGGTGTTCTTGCACACCATGTTCCCCTTTGAAAGGTTCATGGGAGTTCTGAAAAAATATGTTAACCAACATGCTCGCCCAGAAGGAAGCATCGCCAAGGGCTACGGGACAGAGGAGGTTATTGAGTTCTGTGTTGACTATATTCCCGACCTTGATCCGATTGGTGTTCCTGAATCAAGACACGAGGGGAGACTTAGTGGGAAAGGAACACTAGGGAAGAAAACATATATCGGTACGGGGGATGATTATTTCAACAAAGCACACTACACAGTTCTTCAAAACTCCTCCATGGTGGAGCCGTAGTACACAAGAAATTCCTACGATCCCAATTTTCAGGAAAGAATGAAGCTTGGATTATGCGTGAACACATAAAAACTTTCGGCGATTGGTTGCGAAAAAAATGTCTTTGTGATGACAGTATTGATGACCAACTGTATTTGTTGGCTAGACAACCATCATGGCACATCCTCACGTACAAAGCCTACAAAATAAATGAAAATACATTTTACACAGTAGACTAAGATAAAAGGAGCACCAACCAAAACAGTGGTGTCCACATAGATGCCACTGACCCAAATGGAAATAGGCAAAAATATTATGGCCGCATAGTTGAGATTTGGGAACTATACTATGCATCTAATTTTAAAGTCCCTTTGTTTAAGTGCTAATGGGTGAAGATGACCGGAGCCGGGGTAACAATTGACAAGGATTATGGGATGACAACAGTGGACCTCGACACTGTTGGGTACAAAGACGGACCATTCGTCCTTGCTGCTGATGTGAATCAGGTGTTCTATGTAAAAGACATGTCTACAAAACCAAAGAAAGGAAAAAACGATGACAAATCAATCATCAATGAGCCCAAGCGTCACATAGTTCTTTCAGGAAAAAGAAATATTTTGAGAATTGAGGACAACTCAGACATGTCAGAACTTTATGAAAGGGATGACCGAATTGCGCCATTCAGTGTGAACAAAGACCCAAGCATAATTCTAAATGCCGAGGACACTCTATGGTTACGACATGATCATGACCAAGGGACATATGTTAAGAAGAAGTTCACTACTGTGCCCGCTTGATGTAGCTAGCTTAGCAGTGATGTCAAGTGACATGTGTATTAGTCATTTTTGCTAAGTTTGGTCAAATAAATGAAGATCTACATTTGTATTTGATCAATTTTGCATTTAGTGACTAATGTTTACTAATACTTCTTTTGTATCTTAATGATTTTTCATAAAGTCTCTCATAACACTACAAGAAAAAGTGGTATTAACGACCGGATTTGTGGTCGTTAAAAGTCAATTTGTGGTCGCTATAAGCTTTTAACAACCACAAAAAAGTGGTCGTCCATGGTCGTTAAAGGCTCCGTCGTTAATACAATTAACGACCACATACAATATCCCGTCGTTAACTTTTCAACGACGAGATAATATGTGGTTGTTGATACTATAGCACTAACGACCACGATTATAGTAACAACGACCACATTTGTCATCGTTAATATCATATTGCCATCTAGAATAATGCATTAACAACCACATTTGTTGTCGCTACATGTTTCTACAAGGTACAATGGAGGGTATTAGTGACCACTTCTATAGCATTAACAACCACACGTCCATCACTATACTGTTATATTGGAATGGCAGCACATACTTCTATAGCATACGCAACCCAATATGTGACAAACAACAGCATGCTTTCACAATAGGAAATTTATGAATGAATTAATTTGAAACATTCCACAAGATCAACTTCACAATGGTCCTAGATGGTTTATGTGACAAGGGGAAAAATACAATCCAAAACATGAAACTAATAGTGGCTGACTTAAGACCAATCCTACAAATAACAGCTATGCATGAAAGGATCCACCCATCAAATGCCTTCTTAACAATTGTGAGGTCATGCTGGTAATCTTGATCTTCATCTTGCTCCCTGCAATATGCAAATTTCATATCAGCAACAAACATATAAAATTGAATAAAGAAATCACTTGTAAATAATCTTTTTTTGGCTGAGATGCTTACAGATTGTCACTCTATTCATGAGATGAACTAGCACCCATAGTACGCTTTAGTTGTGCCCATTCTTCTTCCATTCGGCTAACACGATTGGTAATCAGCCGATTTTCCTCATGAAGTGCTCGATTATCTTCTTGAAGTTCTTTCTTTTCCTGTTCAGACTGAGTAAGCTTTTCTATCAGTTCACCTTTGGTGACAATCGGACTCCATAAGTCTGTTGCTTTTATTCCACCACCATAACCAACAACATGGTCACACCTATTTGATTCAAAGCATTTGTCCATAAGTTCCACATTAGAAATGGAAGGGTTCAGTAGCCTTTCCACCTCAATCTCTGCCTATGAACAAAGTAATTAAGATTAGGTGCTTTTACCAACACATGTGCATCTATTCTTGTGTAGCAGGGATATCACCAAATATATTTGTAACTAAGCTACAATAAAGCCTAGAAAAATAAATCCAAAGACAACTATAAACTTACATGCTTGGTTGAGGTTTCAGAATCCACAAAGGTGCCATCCTTCATGTGAGTAAGAGAAAATAATTTATGCAAAGTTGGAGGATTGTTTTCCTTGCCACCCTATTACAGATAGAACATCAGAACACAAGTAACAAGATCTAATAATCGAAAAAACTGAGTGCAAATTACTATACATACATTGTCCCATATGATCTGTCTGTATGGTTTGCTACCACTGTGATGAAGAATTTTTAAGTTGGATCTGTTTTTGGAATTTCTCTGGCTCTTATCCTACAGTTCCATGAAATTATTTTATTAACCATGGTCACACGGGATAAAATGTGCAAAACACAAGTTGTTACTATGTAAGGGAGAAGATTAACACATACTATGAAATCCTTGCTGTAGAAATGTTCCTTGACAAGCCACTCCCAATCAGGTTTTTTAATCCCATTAGGACAATTCTTAATGGCTTGCTGCATATTTCTTGCTGGCTTAACAAATTGCCGATTTAAGTCTCCACGCCAATTATTCCATAGATCTCTAGCATGCTCCATGATCTCATCTTTGTATACATCAATTTCAATGTCTGGATTAGCATTTTCAAACTTGTCCTGTATAGGTATTAAACCAACATTTCAATATGAGTACAAGATTCTTTAAGGAAAAAACCGAGTATGCTGGACTTATATATATGTATGGGAACAGTACCTTAATTGCATAAAAAATGTGCCTTTGAGCTGCTGGACTTATATCAGTCCATTTCTTAACTCTGATTGGAGTAATGTTAGAATCACGAACTATTCTACCCAACTGCCGTGGGAATGTTTTAGACAAAGCCCGATTATTGTAGAACATTACTTTAATTTTCTCGCCTACCTTTAGTTTTGCAACCTTCTTACATTTGTTTCTTCCACGGCCTTGCCTTTTCTGTACTGTTTTGCCACCTAAAACATATATATAAGAGTCAAACTCATTTTGGTAAAGAAAAGTATTTTTTACTTGGTTTAGTGCCATACCATTTGATGTATCTCCAAGTCGCTGCTGCTCTTGTGCTTCCTCAGTTTCCATGTTGTCATTATCCGATAATTCATCTAAAAGTAAATAGTCCAAATGGAGTATATTTCAGTAAATGAGTATTGTAACATGTGCGCTAAACTCTTATTCCTGAGTATGTTATTAGCATCTCATTATGATTTTTCTTCATCTATGATTGGTAATTTTTGTCACAAGATGCGCTGTCAAAAGATAAATGTTCATCTATAAAATGTTTAACATAAGTTTTTTTTCATACCATCCTGCATTGAATATGTAGAACTCTGTGGAATCCATCTCCTTTTGTCATGTGTGTTTTCTTGATCAATGGCCCTGTGATCAGCGCTATTCCTTGTAGCACGTGCCATGTACTGATCAATAGGCCTGTTGTCATCTCTGCTCCTTCCAGCAAGCATCTTATCTTGATCAACAGCCCTATAGTCATATCTACTAAAGGTGGCTGCAACACATATGTGCCAACTGTAAGTAATAATAAAAAAAATTGTTCGATGTAGATTTTCTACTCATTTAAGATGATAGAGTCTAACATTTGAACTTCTTTATTTTCCTGTTCGATTCATGCCATTCGTCTATTGCTTCTTCATCATCTGAATTTTCGCTAGCATCTGAAAAACAAGGCTGACTTGCATATATGGATTTCTTTTCTTTTGCTATCCTATCACACAAAGTATCTGATGCACCTCCATGTTCTTAGTCATCTACAGGAATACAATGTTAAGTGAAACAACAAGTTATGTAAACTATTTTTTAGACATACATTGTCATGAACTTTTATTTAAATACAGATAACATAGATATAACATCCTTAACCTGCTTCTGGTGCTTGAGTAGTTTTCCTGAATGATGTATGGACATTATTGATGTCTTCATTTAGACTATCATGGATTGTTGTGGCACTACTAATGTTTGGGTAGGTTCGCCTTACTTGCTGTTGACGAAGCAATCCTGGACTTATGAATTGTGATCTCTTCAATGCTATGGCTGTGAGATTTCCATACCTGCCCCGTTGCATTGTGAGGATCTGCACACATATAGCAGCCATATCAATGTGTGGACCTCACAATTGTGATAGTACAAGAGTAATGTCTATGTGGTAAGTACTGAATCTTGCATTGCAATGAAAATTGAAGAAAAATTATGGGAAAAATAAATTATTGAATATTATAATAGTTTCTATCTAACTCGACTAGAAAAAGTTCCAAAACTAATGCAAATGTGACAAATGCTCCTATGTCTAGTCTAGCAATGTGAAACATTGGATCATCGTGATTTTCTCTTTCCACAGAACAATATGGTTGAACCATCTTCTGGCATGTCCTCATCATCATCTCCATCATTATCCTCAGGTTCAGCACCTTCATCATCTGAATCTCCAGGGGGTACATCATAAGTGTCACGTGGATGCATTTTGGAGACCATGTGCCATCCTTTGATTAGATTGTCCTTAACAAAAAATAATTGGGAGGCTTGACTAGCTAAGACAAATGGCTCATCTGTTCGAAGTAAACATTTGAAGTTTACATTAACAAGCCATAAACATTTGTCTTTATCCCTCGAGTTTTATTAAAGATGTCAACCCAGTTGCAGCGAAATAATGACACACGCCTTCCACCTAAAAACTGAAGCTTAAGTATCTCTGTCAATACACCATAGTAGTTTACATGGTCACCATCCATATTTTCTTCAGAAATAACAGTCACCCCACTATTCTGTGTGCACCGATTTCTATCAAGACTTTCAATGCGAAATCTATATCTATGCACGTCAAAGCCTGAAAAACAAGTTATGTTTGTCATAGGGCCCCGCGACAGTGACAATAAGTCTTCTATTTGTTGACTTATATCATTTTCATGTAATTGATGTACCTACAGATTGATAATAAATCAAGTAAAGCTCATGAAATAAATTTATACAACTTCTGTTTTTAAAACAAAAACATTGTTGTGTACCTTATCTTTAAACCACATAATAAAATTTTCATTCTAGCTGGGTGTAAATGGTTATAACTTAGTGCCTCTTGCCTCTTGACTGTTCGTGTACTCACTACAATTGAACATATATAGTTAGTAATAAGAATAGTAAAGATAAAACAATATGTTAGACTAAGAGTGCCATAGCAAAAACAATACCTTATAAATGGATGGACCTCATCACAATTCCTGAGTACATAAATATAAGCTTGTTGTAACTCAAGCATATTCATGTCTCGTGTTTTGTGAGCACCAAGTGGTCGTCCAGTAGAAGAGAATATTGATAAATAAAAGTTTTCTTGGTCTGACGTGTCATTGATTCGTCCATCACGATTGTGTATTGTCTCTACATCATCTAAGTATCTCGAACTTAAATTTATAAATTCATATGTAATGTATCCCTCTGCTATCGAACCCTCAGGGTGAGCCAAGTTGCGAATTAGAGATTTCAAAAAATTTATTTGTCTCTCAAATTGATACATCCAACGATATACTGTAGGTCCACCAATCAAAGCATCAGTAGCCAAATGGACAGGCAAATGCACCATTGGATCAAAAAAAAGATGGAGGAAACTCCATTTCAAGCTTATATAATGTTGTTGTTATTAGAGAGTCAAGTTGCTTCAACTGTTCAACTGATAATGCTTTGGAGTTCAATATGGAGAAGAATTGGGAAAGCTCAACCAAAGGTTCATAAATACTTATTGGTAAAAGTCCTCGTAATGCAAAAGGAAGTATATGATTCAAGATGACATGAAAATCATGGCTCTTTAATCTAGAAAGCTTTTGGTCCTTCAAATTAAGCTATCTGGAACTTTCAATTCTTTGAAGAACTGTAATAATGTTGACTTCTTTTCTGGAGGAAGAACATAAGGTGCTAGTGGAAAATCAGTCTTGCCGCCATTTTCAATAGGATGCAGATGTGGCTTTAGATTCATTTGTTACAAATCTAGACGACTGTTAGCATTATCTTTTGTTTTCCCTGTTATGTTGAGAAGAGTTCCAATAATACTCTCGCAAATATTCTTTTCTATATGCATCACGTCTAGATTATGACGCAGCAAAAGTGTGCTGAAATATGGTAAACTAAAAAATATGCTTTTCTTTAACCAATTATCTCCTCTTTCACTGTGTGATATCTTGGTCTTCTTACTAGGATCTTTGGATAAGACTATCCCTTCTAGATTGTTCACCTGCTGTAGCACCTCATCTCCTGTTAGTGGCTCTGGTGGGTCACGAAACTCTTTGTTATGCTGGGAAGTCATGAACCATCCAAAGAACGGCTGCTCGAAGCTTGAAATTTGTCTTTGTAGATGCATCATAGGTGTCAACACCATCCTCCCATAGCGCAATCAGTTCTTCAATCAATGGTTGTAGGTAAATATCAACTGCATCCCCAGGACCATCTGGCCCAGAAATCAACACAGAAAGCAAAACATTTTGCTGCTTTGTGCACAACCAAGGAGGCAAATTAAGAGGAACAAGGAATATAGGCCAAATGCTATATGAGCTTTTAGTGGTAGAAAATGGTTGAAAACCATCACCGGCAAGGCATAGCCTTAAATTGCGAGGTTCAGATTTAAAATCAGGATGAGTCTCATCAAAATGTTTCCATGCTTTAGAATCAGCAGGATGACGCATCACACCATCATCTACCCTGCCCTCTATATGCCATCTACAGAAAAATGCAGTTTTCCTACACATATAAAGTCGATGAAGTCTTGACGCAATAGGAAAATACCGCATAGTATTTTCTGCAATCTTCTTTCCTTTGGCTGACACTATGTCTTCACCAGAGTGCTTACTTTTCTTCCATCTTGATCTTTCACATACTTTGCAAAACTGAGCACCTATATCTTCTCCCAAGTACAGCATGCAATCATTTTTGCAAGCATCAATTTTATGGTAACTTAGTCCTAGGTCCTTCATGATTCCTTTTGATTTATAATAAGAATTTGGCAAAGTAGAGTTTTCTGGTAGGAAGTCCTTACAGAGTAATTCTACTAACATGGTATAGGACTTGTTACTCCACTTCCCCAAATTCTTTGTATTAAGCAATTTAACTACAGCAGATAGTTTGGAAGTACGAGACCCTTCATGAAGAGGCTGGTTCAAGTCATCAAGGAGTTTGTAGAACTTTCGCGCTTCATCATTTGGCTGTTCTTCAAATGCTTCATTTGGAGATATATGTGATGTACCTTCATTGATTGGCTGGTTAATTTGTTGGGGAAATAAATCCATTACCAGCTCCTCCATTCCATCATAACCTTCTTGAGTAGCTCCATGGGAATCAGGATGCTCTTCAACTTCTGAATCTATCTCAGCCTCACCCAAAACTTCTCCATGATGATACCAAAATCTATAGTTTCCTATGATTCCAAAGATTTTAAGATGAGAATATACTACTTCTCGAGACCTAGAGTATGTATTGCAGCATCTAACACATGGACATTTAATTTCAACATCCCCACCAGTCCTACTGAAGGCATAGTCCAAGAACTTCTTAACACCAGCCAAATAAATATCTTTTTTTGAGGTGTTTCCATCTAAACATTCATCACTTATACGATCATCAACTAGGTCCATCCATGCTTTACTTGGTGCCATATAGCATATATATGATTGACTATAAAACTACCTGTGAGAATAAATATGGAGTCAAAACAGAGGTATCTACCAGTGTGAGTGAATGGAAATCAGCCACCAGACAACAGTAAATGGTGTTGATAATAAAGTGAAGATACATGCTACTAAGAAAACTTTGTGCTATATCTCTTTGTCTATATCAAAGCCCACATCATTGTCAAAGGAAAACAAAAGGCAAAAAAAATTGCAGAACAATGAATTAGATAATGAAGAGATGATACATACTGCCTTCTTTAGAACCACAGGATGCAATGTCCAGCACAGCCTTCTCTCTACACAACTGCAGTTTAAAAGAAAAGAATTATAATCAAGCAAGATATGCAATTTCGGATCTATGTAACAAGAAAATGTGACAGATTATGAAATTAATTTGTATCTACAACTGCTACGTGTTCAGTTGTTGACACTATCAGATCGATATAGCTAATTTCAGGTGAACAACGGGCCATCATATCGAAAGGTGTAGGATTTTGTATCAAATCATTGCAAGAAACATGATTAGGGAGATGTAAATTGAAGCTAACTGACCCACAGACGGCACTGGTGGACAACGATGGAGAGGCCACTGCAGTACGAGTAGAGAAGGGCTCCTCCGGGCTGGTGCAGGGAAGCGATACAGAGACTGCTGCGGCAGGAGGGAGGAGGCGCAAAGATCGAAGGGCGGTGAGGACGGCAGCCGCAGCAGGGGTCCCCCAAGCGGCGGCTCTAGGACCCGCGCCGGGAGGAGATGCAGGGAAGTGGTACAGGGATTGGTGTGGCAGGAGGTGTTGGGACGGAAGGACGGCGAGGACGGCCGCCGTGGGAGGGTCCGGAGAGGCGGCGGCTCTATGATCCGCGCCGCTGTAGAAACCGTCCTTCCAGATTGCTAGGCTCTAGAGAGCTGACCAGTAGGGCGGGGCAAAGGTTAGATAGATACGAGATTTCCCATTTATGTAGAAAAATGAAGTTTGTTTGCGCCAAAACTGAAGAGATCAATATTCCGCATTTTTTTTAGCGCCAAACAGAAGGGATTAGCATCTCCCACTTTTGTAGCGCCAAAATAGGAGTACAGAGTATATTCTATTGAATTTTTAACGAGAGAGACCAAAATATACGAGAGGAAAATTTTCTTTATATAATAAAATATTATATGCTCAAAGAATTTCTTTTGTTAAAATCTCACTTAATATAATTAAATATATAAATCGTAGTATATAAAAAATAATGTAAGCATGAATTTAGTCATCTTGGGATTTGACATTGTGCACGGCCTGTCATTTTGCAACTTACACAATGAGAAGACAATATATATTATAAAAATGAGAGCTTTGTAACAGTATCTCAAGACATTGACGATGCATTTGTTAACTAGTAGTTGAGGTTGAAAAAAAACTCATTTAGGACACAATCTAATCTAGGAACTCTGTTATAAATTATAATTTATTTGACTCTTTTAACCTTAAGTTGGAAAAATCATCTTATTTAAAATTTTGTGTAAAATAACTTCTTTTGTTGTGGTTTGCTTTAGAAATAAAAGTTCTTCAAGAATAACTTAAATTTGTCTATATTTACATAATTTTTTATTAAGACGAAAGAAGTGATGTATTTAAAATTTAGGATTAAAAAACTCAAAGAACTATAATTTAAAACGGAGGGAGTACATTATTGTGCTATGACTAATATTTGGATGCAGCTAGGCCGGCCACGCAGCGCCCTCTAAGCCCTGTCCACCGTCTAACGACGCTGCCAACTCCCTAGTGATTTGCATGTTGAGCGGTGTGCTTGTGAAACTGAACGTGCCCCCTGCTGCCGCATTCGATGTTCTTGCCATGGAGGAAGGAGACATTGAGTATGCATATAGCATGGAGGTGCGCAAACACGAGTGCGGGGAGCTTAGACTCACGGTCATGGAGGTCGATGAGGCTGAAGTTTAGGTGGGGAAGAATACGTCGAGGATGCACGTAGCGTTGGCACTCCACAACATCCTAACATGTGCGGTGCGCCGATTCAGGTCACACGTTTAAGAATCGGGCATTCTAATTCGAGGATTTGGATTGCTTTTCTTCTTTTTTTTTTAACTTTTATGCGTATATGCAACACGCCGAGAAACATGACATGTTCAAGCCGGTTGGCATGTTGTGTTGATAGTAAGTGTCCCTGCTTGCAATGTCGAGAGGAAGAAGACGACTTCCGTCTTTCCCTGTCCTAGAACACACAAAAATATATTTTAATACGTGATGTTTGGTGGTAAAACATGGTTTCAAAAATGCACGAGTCGGTGGTGTATATAAGCAAATACTATGTATGAACAATATTCATGAGTAAAACATAGATGAGTATTTTCTAGAACGCCACTCTTTTTGGAATGGGTGGATAAAATATTCTTCTAAACTTCGTGTACAAAATAATTAACTTGATTAGTTTAAATCAAAATTGAGCGCACTCTAGTGGTTGATTCACTAGTCAATATTCAGGAGGTAACGTGTACGATCCCATATCCAGATCCAGCGTATAAAATTTTTATTTTTATTTCATCTCCTCCAGCTAGACTCCGTGAAAAGCCAAGATGCCTGCGGATCGCTGCTTCGCGGGAGAATAAATTGCAGAAAATGAAAAACCGATTGGAAACGCGGGAATTAGAAAGATAGAAATTGAAATAGCCACCACATCCAGGGTCTAGACAACGACCAATAAAATTGTGGTCGTCGGGCAACGTCCAAAGGCCCTCGAAAGCCAGCTAATGGCATCCGACGACCACATCTTGTAAGTGGTCGTTAAGATCTGGTTGTTGATGTTCGATTTTCTTGTAGCGTAAAGATTCATAAACTCTATTAGATTCATGATTTTGTGATTAATATTTACTAACACTTCTTTAAATAGAAATATGAACTACATAAAAAAGATAGATCTTGATAAGTTATAAAACCTTTGTATTTAAATTTTTTTCATTTGAGGTCATTTAGTGTCTCATTAATAATTTTCTATTTAATGGTAAACTTATTTGTCGTATAATTGATAATTAATGGTGAAAAACAAAAAGATTAACGTTAAAATAATAGAGAAACTAATTTTCTGTTGGTAACCAAGTATTTTAATTTTTTTAATTCAATAATATACTTTTGCATTAACCAAATACTAAGGTTAGTTACATTTATTTTTGATATTATAAAAAAGATAAAATATTTGTTGTTATACATTTTTCTAGTGCATAATAAGGTAAAAGAAAATGCAATGGTTATTTTTAAAAAAAATTATGTCATATATTTAATTTATTATGCAATTAACAAGAACTACAACAATTTATACATATATTAAACTATAAACAATACCAAAACATCTAAAACAGCTCACTGAAATTTGGTCTGGCACCTAAACAAGCCTTTAGACTCGGTTGGTATTACCATCCGGGACTAAAGGACCTTTAGCCGGGGTTAGTAATACCAAGCGAGGCTAAAGGGTCGGTTCGTATTACCAACCGCGACTAAAAGTGTTTTAGCTGCGGTTGGTAATACCAACCAGGGGTAAAGGTTACCTTCCTATATAAGGTTTCTCGGATCCCTCTTCCTCCCTTATAGCACATTGTGTTCCTTCGACCGCGCAAGCTGAGACGTCGATCGAGAGCTCCATCACCGCCGCCAACATCTGCGCCACCGCCGGCCGCCACCTGCGCCACCGCCGACTGCCACCTCCGCCTCCGCACTGGCCCCGCATGGTCCCTCCTCGCCTCGCCTCGGCTCGCGCCCGCGCGCGCTAACCGGTCGCCGCCTCGACGCTCCTCGACGCCTCTGCTCGTGCCGCCGCCGATCGCCGCGCCGTCGCGCTCGAGCCCGCCGCCGTCGCGCCCGCGCGCGCTATCCGGCCGCCGCCGCGCCGCCCGAGCCCGCAGCCGGTGGAATTGATGAGAAAAAGAAGAAAGAAAAGAAAGAAAGAGAAAAAGAAAGCTAGAAAAAGAAGGAAGAAGGAAGAAGAGGAAAGAAGGAGAGGAAGAAAGAAGGAGAAGAAGAGAGAAAGAAAGAAGGAAAGAAGAAAGAAGAAGAAGAAAATTAAAAAGAAAAAAAGTGAATTGTGTGTAAAAAAATAGGAATATATTTTAGTTTTAAATTAGAGAGATTTTAGGTTATTATTCGATTTAATTTGTGCAAAAAAATTAGAGTGGTGGTTGTTAGTAATATATTTTATTTGTAGAAAATTGATTTAGTTTTAGTATTCTATTTTAGTTTTAGCAAATTGATTTAGGAAATTGTTTTATGTTAGTAATATATTTTAGTTTCTAGAAGTTGATTTAGTTTTAGTAATGTATTTAGTTTTAGGAAATTGATTTATGTGTTTTTCATATATGATTTGATATATATAGAGCTTCTATTGTTATTTGATATATATAGAGCTTCTATTGTTGTTTGATATATGATTTGATATATATGTGTCTACCCTAAGTGTTACACACTTGTTTAGGGTTTACACACACTAAGTGCCTACCCTAAACCTTTTTATTTCACACACACTAAACCCTTTTATTACACATACACTAAGTGTCTACCCTTTTGGTTAGTGATCTAAGTGTTACATGCTTGTTTACGGTTTACACACACACTAAGTGTCTACCCTAAACCCTAAACCCTATTGCACACACACACACACTAAGTGCCTACCATAAACCCTAAACCCTGTTATTACACACACATAAGTGTCTACCCTAAACCCCTAAGTGTTGAAACCCTATATATGTACATCCTAAGTGTCTTCCCTTTTATTACACACACTAAGTGTGTCTACCCTCTAGTGCCTAACTCTAAGTGCCTAAACCTTAAACTCTAAACCCTTTTACGATTGTTGCAGAAATGAATGACTCGAATCAGAACATGGAGGATTTCTTGTTTTCCATGATCAACGACGATACCAATGAAGTAGTAGATGACGACGCCAATCAAGTAGATGACGGAAGTCAGTACTTTGCCGAAGATGTTGAGCAAGTAAATATCGCGCAAGACAATGTTGACGAGCAGGTCTATGTCTACAATCTCTTGTGTATACATGATAATCAAAATAATTACATTTGTATTATTATATTTATAATTTTTGTGTTTCTACATACATAGCCGTCTGCATCAACGACAACTACGGCGAAGAGTAAAATGTACGAGGCCCGAAGAAGCCATTGGAGGGTCGGTATATTATCTCGCAATTCGAGGAGGAAACAGGGAGAGTAATTGGACCACATGCACATACATTTGTCAACCACTATGGTTACCTTGTAAGGTATAGGCTTCTGATCAGTGCTCCTGAATGGCGGGAAAGGAAAGATCGTCCAGATGTTAGTTTTGTCTCTGGTCGTGATAAGGCGCTAATTTGGCGAGATGTCCTTCAACATTTCTCGATCAATACAGAAGATGACGCTTTGAAGGGGAGAGTTAGGGATTGGGCAATGAAGAAGATGGCAACACAATTCCAAGCCTGGAAGAAGAAATTGTACAACAAATTTATTAACAAGAACCTTACTCCAGATTTCAACAATAAGGCCTACGTCAAGTTGAGGCCGTTTTGGGATGACTTTGTAGGTTTCAAGACATCGGAAGAGGGTGAAGCACGAGCGATAAAGAACCAACAAAATGCCTAAGAAAAGTAATACCACCATCGCTTGGATCAGGTGGCTACATTACTTCCATTCCTAAGTGGGAAAAACAGAAGAGGACCTTGTAGCTAGGGGAATCCAACCAGAATCAGTTACCTAATCTGAGCGAGGTAGTGGTGGTTTTTTGGTCACAGGGAGGCCTTGACCTTGAGACCGGAAGATTAACGTATGACCAAGGACTCACAGAAGCAGCACTGAGACTGGTTCATGCTCAATCTTTGGGGGAATAAGGAGTATGGTCACCAGATAGAGATAGGCATGAGCTGACATATGCCCTGGGGACTGCCGAACACGGAGGGCGAACGAGAGGTTATGGCGCGTGCCATGGAAGCATGCCTTCCCTCAAGACAAAGATACATATATAAGCCGCCAGAGAAAGAAAAGAGAGGAGGAAGCTATTAAATATAGCATGGAGAAAATGCTTAGTGAAGCACACGAAGCAGCTATTCAAGCAAAAGAGAGAGAATAAAAACTTGAAGCGAGAATGAGCGAGGAAATCAAAAGGCCAGTGGATTTAGCAATGAGCCGGATGCGAAATACTGCATCAGTACCGGAAGTCAACATCAGCCCCTCTGCTCAGTTGAAAAGCAGTTGTGCTTCCACAAAAGTGCCTCAGCCTGGTGATTATGCAAAGATACGCTTCCCCGTGGATGACATCACAGAACCGAATACACCATGTGAGATGCACATTCCAGAGGGGGCTACCACAATCATGGTGGCTACCGGTGGCTATCGACCCTATGAAGACACCAATATTCCATGGGGCAATAATACCACCTGGATATGCTTGCGTCTCGGTGGATAAAGTTCAAAAAGGTCATAACGATGTTCAGCTTGACATTGAAGGAGGTGATGGGGAGAAGACTTTAGGAGAAGCGAGAAGACATTTATTTGTTGGCGTAAGTGCTATATCATTATTCCTGGGGCATCACATCCTATTGTACCGCCGCCGCCTCCTCCTCCTCCTCATCCTAGGTGCGAATGAAAGTGAATCATACCTAGCTCTTTTTCACTAACTTTGTATTGGCTTAAATAGCGATACTTTATTCACACTCGTTGTTTTCACTGTAGGACCTCACCCAGAGACCTAAGTCACCATTCATCACCTGCTGGTCATAGTGTTGCGAGGGATGATGATGGTGGAATGCACGACATGGCTTCCTCCCCAGAACCTCCAAGGCGGTCTCCATCTCCGAAACCGGCCCCATCGCCTCCACGACGTTCTCTAATGTCAACAACGACCCCATCGCCAAAGAAGAGGCCTGCCACAAAAGCAAAGGTGTCGGCCGCCCCACCACAAGCAAAGAGGCAAGCTACAAGGAAAGTTAAGATTCCTTAGAAACTTCCGTATGAGAAGACTGACGAAGAACTAGACGCTTCAGTAAAGGCCGATGTGAAAGCACATTTCAAGAAAATGGAAGACGACCATAAAGCAAAGAAAGAAGCTAAAAAGCCGTTCTTCTTAGGACCTGATGCTCTAAGGCAATCGGTGGATGCTCGGCAAAGAAAGCTACGTGATGCTCAGAAGAGTTCTCCACTATCGGACTATGACCACACTCTTCAAAAGGCAATTAACGAGCAGAAGAATAAAGAGAGAAGAGCACAGAAGGGTGTCCCACAGCTCGGGGAACAATCGAAGCATCAGTGCCCCCACTAGTTGTTGGGAATCAATATGGTTCAAACATGAGCGTGCTAGAAGACTACAGTGGCAGGGTCAATGTTGACGGTCCTTAAATACCAAATCCAACCGTCAACTAAACAAGGTTAAGGATCTAAATGAAACCAATAGCTAGAAATAGGATTTATATTGACAGATTTCCACGAGTTTTGGTGAATGTCTATTTTTGTAGGGGGATATCAGGAAATATGAAGGAAAAGCCCACATGTAAGCATTACATAGAGATAATTATCATCCGCATGAAAAAGAATGCTCTAGAAGGGTCAAGAAGGCGCAGGAAGAAACGAGAGGGCCAGCAGGCCCAGGGGCAGGGCGACCGCCCTACCCCCTGGGGCGGCCGCCCTAGGTCAAGCACCAATGAGGCTCTGCCTCGTGGACCCCCTCTCCACCGCCTTTGAGGTTGCATCTAAGCCCTCCATTAAGGTCAGTTTGATCTGACGGCCAACGTTCATTTGAGGAGGCTATATAAGGAAGGCCCCCTGACCTTGAGGAAAGAGCCTCCCAGAAACCCTAATTCATTATTCATCTCAAGAGGAGAGGTCCCTGATCAAGCCCTAGAGCCACCACATCAACTAGATCTCTAGTTTAGCATAGCTACATAGGATTAGAACTAGGAAGAGTCAATCTTCGATTGGTTTCCGGATCTGTCAAGAGGATTCTTGGTAATTCTCTCTCTAGTTCTTCCTTGTTCATCATTGTTCTTCAATATTATGAATATGACTTTGCTCTACTTCATTACATTGTTTATGACTTTACTCTATTCGATTATGTTATCAAATATATTGTTCTTAGTTTATTATGATTATATTCTTGGCTTAGTTAGATCTGAATCATATTCATGTTTAGGATCGTATAGCGTTTATCCATCAGTACTATGGGTAAATGATAGATATTGTGTAGGCGTGGTGCCTAGACCGTATTTATCTGTGCTTGTACCCTATATTCCGGATCGTGAGGTAGATCGCGGGAGTGACAGTCATGTTGAGTCCTTTGTAGTCCTCCCGTTTATAGGGCAGGCAAAGCAGTACTATTACGGGGAAATGATTGCTATGTTTCTCATCTTCCTTAGTAATACTCACTATACAGGAATATCTCTTATCTCGCCATGATTATCAAGTATAATTGCACTAATCATAATATGCTAGACTGTATAGTTAAGAATGACTTAGGAAATATCTTTGTAGTTCGTCCTAATTCCATGCTAATGACTTGCTAGAATATCTATTGAGGTGCTTATCATTATCTTATGTGGCTAATATATGCTGATCAATATTTATCTTTTGTCACTATTCATTCATTATCTATATCTTATGTGACATTTATCCTATATTGAGAGAGATAGATGAAAACTCTCCATTACACATGCAGTGATACTCATTCCTCATTTATTCCTTAGCAGTCCCTTCCTAGTGGTAAAAATATAAATAACGATACCTGGAATACTCCTGGTTAAAATGCTACATCGGTATTATCTGTGCACTTGCAGATACACATTTATATTTATTATTTATTAGAAGAGCAAATGCATATTTCAATACCGCATCTCTCTGTCATGCCGGGGATGACAACTTGGCTTAAGTGGCATGAGAGGTGGTTAACTATTTTTGGCGCCGTTATCAGAAATAGAAATCTTTCTACTTTTGGTAATGACGTTAAGAAATGTCAACAAGCATTTTTGGCGCCGTTGCTGGGGATGACAACTTGGCTTAAGTGGCATGAGAGGTGGTTAACTATTTTTGGCACCGTTATTAGAAATAGAAATCTTTATACTTTTGGTAATGACGTTAAGAAATGTCAACAAGCATTTTTGGCGCCGTTGCCGGGGAAGGTTGATTAGCTACCAAAAGGAATAAATGAGTTATCACTTGCATCACTAATGTGATTGAGAAAACATCAATTCTCTACTCATACAGCCTTACCCTTGATCTATGCCTATTTTTCCTATCATTTTTATGCAGGGTAATGTATGAATAGGTTTGATCTTCCAGACAATTTTGTTGAAAATCCTGAAGTATTAATCAGAAGGACAAAAGCCAAGCTCAAGAAAGTAACATCATCATCATCATTAACATCTCAGCTTGAAGCTTCACCCAATCAAGAAGATCATCAAAACATCATTTCAGACTTAACACCAGAGTTTGAAGCCATGGTAGACAAATCAATCCGTGAGTTCTCAGCCCCCACCACGGACAACATCCGCACTGGACCCGCTGCGAACATTGATCGGTCATTTGAGCTCAAGCCTGCGCTCATCAACATGGTGCAAGCAAGCCAGTTCTGTGGGAAAGCACAGGAAGATGCTAGTGCTCATCTCCAACACTTCCTGGAGATTTGTAGCACATTCACTATCAAGGATATCCCCAGAGACGCCATACTACTTCTCCTTTTTCCCATTCTCACTCTTGGGAAGAGCAAAGCAATGGTTCTATGCAACCAAGGAGAAGAATACTACATGGGCACTTTGTTCCATCAATTTCCTAGCAAAGTTCTTTCCCATGGGGAAGACCAATGCTCTCCGTGGGAAGATTTCAAGTTTTCAGCAACAACATGACGAGTCCGTTCCAGAAGCATGGGAGCGCTTCCAAGACTACATCCTAGAATGTCCCCATCATGGAATGGAGAATTGGCTACTTATGCAAACCTTTTATCATGGGCTCAACTACAGCACTCGTGAGACCATGGATGCTGCTGTCGGAGGAGCATTCCTATCACTTAGAATACCACAAGCTACAACTCTTATGGAGAAGATGGTGTCCAACCAAGGTTGGAGTGAATAAAGAACTCAAACTCATAAGAAAAGTGGAGGTATGCACCAGCTCAAAGAGGTAGATATGCTATCAGCAAAGCTAGACCTGCTCATGAAGAGGCTCGATGAGAAAACTGGAGAAAATAAAGAAGTTATGCACATTTATGACTCTCACATAACATGTGAAGAGTGTGGAGACACTGGACACTCAGGCAACCATTGTCCTGAGGTGCAAGAGGATGTGAACTACATCAACAACAACAACAACCGTCCTCAACAAAATCAAGGTTGGAATCAACAACAACAAAGACCTAACTACTCAGGTAATTATCAAGGTAATAATTCTTATAATAATGCTAGTTTTCTACCTTTGAGAGAGTTAGTGTCTAATCAAGGAAAGTTAATGGATAACATGTCAAAGAAATTAGCATCCAATGATAAAATACTATTAACTATAAATAATAGAATGGATAATTTTTCTGTTGCCATCAAGAATCAAATTAGATTTAATAAAATGATTGAATCTTAGCTAACCTAAATAGCTGCTACTGTTCCTACCACTAACCCCGATATTCCATCACAACCGGAAGGATTAGAATCTGCAAATCTTGTAGACATATTTGATGCAGGTGCTTATAGGAACAACCCCACAGAAGAATGGTGTGACAACTCTATGCCAACCAAGAAAGGAGATCCAGGACGGCCCATCATCCCAATCTCCATTGGCATCACAGACTTTCCTGAAGCACTTTGCAACTTTGGCGCAAGCGTTAATATCATGCCCAGAGTAATCTATGAGAAATTCTTTAATTATCCTTTATCAGATACAACCCTATGTTTGCAGTTTGTAGATCGGACACTATGCTACCCAAGAGGAGTATTAGAAGACATCCGTATCCGGATTGGTACCTCATATGTCCTAGCAGACTTCATGGTGATAGAGACCGATGTTGATGAGAGGTCACCCATCATCTTAGGAAGGCCACTTTTGAACACTGCGGGAGCTGTCATCTACGCCAGCGCTGCCAAGATCAGTTTCTTCATCAAAGAGAAGAAGGAGACATTTACTTTCAAGAACAAGACCCTACAATCTCCTGAACAACCCCAACATGAGCCAAAAAAGAGGACCAACAGGAGGAACAAGCAGAACAAGTGTTGGTATTTCTTATGACTATTGGATAAATCCGCAAGCGCACAGATTATACCGTTGTAGAACTTCACCTAGGAGTATTCCAAGGTATCATAATTTATATTTTCCCAAGCGAAAGCTGGGTTAGAAATGATAATTAGATAGAGATCCTAGAGAGCACCTCAACTTAGTACCAACTAGTATAGGGGGGTAAACGATATATGTGATAGGAAGGGTTGATGAATGAATAAGCCAAGGTAAAAGATCAGTATAGGGACTCCTATGCAATTCACTCTACTTCAATATACTTAGCCAATTAACTAGTCTAAACACTATAGTTTGTCTCCTCAATACAAGTATGCTAGGCGAGGGGATAGATCAGTAGGAGGACAAAACTCCTACCGGACCGCGCCCTCTTCTTATGGGGGCCTTACCTTTTAAGAACTTGCCTAAGAACACATGGTGGAATACAAAGACTAGACAAGGCTGTCACTCTCTTGCTAGCTAGCACAACTATCCGTGCAACAAGCGGTAACCACGGATAAGGTGATGTATAAGCACCACGCTTACACACAACTTATTACTTTGAATACGATCTATAATCAAAGCACCCTATGACAGGCAATGATCGCATACGGGAAAGGCCACAAGGATCACAGACTATGGATGTAAAGGCTATTAAAGAGCAAAAGCATATAAATGACTATATCTAGTATAGTAATGCTCAAATTAAATACTAAGTAAAGTAGAGAGAAAAGTAATATATTGATAAAGGTAAAGTCTTACAAAGAAGGAAAGATATAAGATCTGTACCAGACTTTCCAGAAGACGACTCCGGAAATCCTGAGCGCAGCTCGACTCAACTCTAACTCCCACTCTAGACTAAACTACTAGAACATTCTAAGGAATAGAGCTTGTAGGCTTCTTCACCATGTGTATAGAGGGGGTATAAGCCTCTATTTATAGTGGGAGTTGGAGTAGGGGCTACTCCATTGCCATGTTAGTGATCTAGGGGGCTTCAATCCTCCACCCTTGGATCCAACCGACCTTGAACCGCCTTTGGATTGATGGTTGTGATTTCCAATATGTGTGAGTGAGTATGGCGGTTGGCAGGGGGTGAACCGACCTAGGGTGCAGTCGGCCAACCCCCCCTATGGCATGTGGGCCACCCTCTGGCCTTCTAGATGCAGCCCATTGGTCAGGGACCAAGTAGGGGCCTAGTGGGCCCAGATGGTGGTCGGCTGACCCCCCCTTGGGAGCTCTGGCCCACTTCTGTCTTCCAGGTACTGGTCCCACTTGTCATAGATGTTGGATGTTGATCCTGAGGTAGTTGTTATATTTATCTCCTTGGTGTGGGCCCATGGATCCATGTGCTTTGCATGTGAGTCGTTGAGAGAAATCACAGAGTGATCCAAGGGTTGGAAATAGCTCTAGAGTGCTTCCCCTGGATCCTAGCCGAGGAGGGAGAGCTGGTGAGCCCATAGGGTGGTCGGCCGACCCCCTATGTGGGTCCCACTAGCTCTCCTTTGCTCCGTTTCTTCATTCCTACATTCAAACACTCCATGGACATGTGGAACTTGTTATTTGATAAAGTATGCTCATGATGAGCTTGTTTATTCTTGATCCTGAGGTTGGTGGCAGCATTTTGGTTATGTAAAAGTATATCATTATTGGTGCCAACAAGATCCCCCAAGCTTAACCTTTGCTCATCCCGAGCAAACGATCAAACTTAGCTCGATGGATCAGGAGTTGCTACTATGCTTCATATTTCAAGAGTACTAAATCTACAACAATCATACTTCTCTTTTGAATGAAAAAAATTAGCAATCAAGACTCACCCATATTACCTTAGTCCTTCATGGGGCTTATAGATTTTTCCTTTGTCTTGAGAGGTTGAGAGATAGAACAACTTGACTTGAGCACTAGTTTTCTCATTCTTTTACAAGCTTCATATCGGAGGTTTTGCAAGATTTTGTAAAAGAAAACTTAGTGTTCCTCAAATGGTACTCTCGAGTCGCTCATAAGGTGTATGATTCCTCACCAAGGCATATATCAAAGTTTTCCTTCTTTCATCCTATCTCTAAAGGCTTATGTGGAGCTATAGGTAGGGATCAAAAGATGTAGAAAACTTACCTCGCATATATTGTAAAGTTAAATTCTAGATCCAAGGAGAGAAGTGTCATACTCTTAGATGAAGATGTGCAAGTGTGTGAAACATGGCAAATGGTCAATACTCCTATATTTGGATGATCTCTCTTTCCTAACTTATTATTTTGAGACATAGCTATTTTTCTATGAGCTTTGAAGATGCTCATTCATTCATTCATTTTTTTTTCGTGAGCTTTGGAATGCTCATCAATTTTGGGACTTTAGAATGCCCCTGAATTTTTCATAATTTTGCATAGTCTATGTCTCATTTACTAGCAGCATACTAGAGAGAGTTTTTCTATTAGAGCATGGAGTATGAACTATGTGGAAATGTAAGACATGTTTCTACGTACTTCTAGTGTAGAAGCAACATGTATATGTGGTGTGTAAGTGATCTTGATCTTGGGAGCATGATAAGTCTCTCAACAAGGGTCATAAAACTTGACCAAACTCAACACAAAGCAAGCAACTTATGTAGAAAGCTTATATCATAAAAGAGCATGTATGGCTTTGGTAGGAATTTTCACCATTGAGGAACAAAAAGTGTTTTATCATTTTAATAAATAAAACTCTGATAGTCATTCTTGCTTAGAACAATATTATAGCAGCTCTTATCTTGTCATATCATGTCTCACAACAACTTAGACTTAGTTATAGCATTTGCAACCCACAAAAGTTTGAGGTTCATGATGGTTTATTTTAAGCCAAGTAATCCATACTTAGAGAAATATCAAGCTGTCAACTTAGTACTAGAGAAACATTTAGCAGAGCAACTATTCATCATTTCCAAAGGAGATATTAATTTTCATAGAACATGTGAGGGTGGAATAGAGAAAGACTTTTTATTCTTTTTATCATATGCAGATTTTTTTAAATGCAAGAAAAGATAAGTAGGAAAATGCACAAGGATAAATGCTAAAATTAAAATCTTACCTTAGTGAGGGAGGGAACCTCCCCCAAGCTTCTCCTTTGCTCAATATTGTGGTGGCGGATATGGATGTAGTTGCCAGCATGAGTCCCACTGTCGGTGTTGTTCTTCTTGCAATGCTTGGATTTGTTTGGCAGTTTGTTGGACAATGCATGCAGTCTCACCATGCTCAACACGTAGCTCACCAAAAGTATTGGTGAGTTAATCAAATTGTTGTCGTCGTTCACGATGCTCCCTATCTCATGTGGACGAGAAGGATGCTCGTGGTCTTTGCGGGCATGGTGGTCGAGGAGACATGTCACTAGAAGTGTGCATGGGATCGGAAGATGCATCGTCTTCCTCCTAGCCAACAGCTACTCAGGAAGGACCACCTTGCTCAAGATGAACAAAGTATAGCCCCTCCTGAGCTCTCCTGTCTGAACCTACAAAACCTCTTAGTCCAATTCCTTGATCTAAATCAAGGGTTAGCTTATGGGTCATCTACAACTGACGTTGCCTATTTGGAAGAGGCACCTCAATTTTATGGCCACTGTAAATCATTTTAAGTTCACCATTGGCATCTCTTTTTAACATTTGAGCAGTTGTAAGATATTCTTCTGAGATTACGGCTATAGGAGCAGAGATGTAAACAAAGGGGTGAGTTCCATTTAGTAGGTTCATGGATTCAGCAAGACGAGTAATTAAAGATGTGAATTGAATAGGTTCATTACTCTCAATTGAACTTTGTCAAAACTCTACCAAGCATTTTATAGGAGAGATTTGAATTTTGTTTACCATGGCATAGAGCAATTTTAATTCCATGTCACTTAGCATGCTATCATTACTTCCAGGAAACAGAGTCATATTCATCCAAAGATGCATGAAACGAAGGGTTGGATTATGAATTTCCTCAGGTTTGGGATTTGAGCAATCATTTAGAGCAGAGATAGACAACCAATATTTCCTCTTGTTAAACCTACGCATGGCAAGGTCTAAATCTAGCAAGCATGAATCATCAAAGCCAAGAGCAACATTTAGATGACTCCAAGTTAGACTACAACTTTGATTAAACATGTGAAAAGAAATTCCATCATTAGAGCTTTGTAGAGAGCACAAGAACTCTATGGTGAGCAACTCAATTCCAAGATCATCTACTTGACAAAAGCTAGACCAACCAATAGTGGAAAAGATAGTGTTGAATTCGGTGGTCATACCTGCGTTGGAGAGAAGAATTGGATCCAATATCCTTGTATGCTCGAAAGATCGATCTCGAAGAGAGAGATATCTTTGGTACTCTAGTTGGTCAAACCAGAGTCCACTTTGATGATCATAGGTCCTCATCGGGGGCACCATGAATGCCCCGATATGTGGTACCTCCGTCAGCACATCTTCCTCCTCCTGAGGGTGTTCTTCGGTTTGGACGTTCTCCCAAGTGTATCGGGCAGAACCTCCCCTTCTTCTTCCTTGGGAAGTATCCTCGGATTGGTGGGAGCGTCGAGATGAGCTCCCACTGAGGGCTTGTTTTGCTTTCTTGAACATGGATCTCAAAGGGTTCTTCATCTTCTAGAGAGGAAGAGGCACACAAGGGCAAGACTAGGACAAGGTTGTGTGTAGAGTTTGCCTTGTGAGGAGAAGTTTGAGCTAAGAGTAGCTTGATGAAGACAAGAGATCTTCTTGTGGACTAGTGAGAGAAGCACTACTTCTCTTGAGAGCTAAGAATTTCTCTTGAATGAAGAGAGGAGAGAGCAAGGCAAGGAGAGGCTTGAGCTAGAACTGGATTCTGGTTGAGGTGTGAGGGATTGAGCTCTCCTTGCATGGGGTTTTATAGGGGAATGGAATGGCACCAAGGGGGCACCATAGGGTGGTCGTCCGACCCCCCTTGTCATGCCCTTGGTTGCCATGATCACTAGCTTTAGGAGATGCCTAAGACAAAGCAAAAGAGAGAGGAGGAGGTGACCAAAGGTGGTCGGCCGACCCCCTAAAGTGGGGATTCCACTCATGCCTTTTCTAGTGCTTGGTGAAAGATAAAAGATGCTATGTGATGTGATCAAAAGCTGAGATAAAGTGCTCAAGATTCTCCTCTTTAAACAAAGAGTAGTGGGGGACAAAGGTATGTCATGCTTTGATTGAGGGTGATTGATGTGTTTTCTTTTTCAAAGCATGACAAAGTGAAAGTGAAAGGTGTCATGGTTCCCCACTTTGGACAAGGAGTAGTGGGAGACAAGAGTGTGTCATGCTTTAGCAAAAAGTGATTGATGTACTTTCTTAAAGCATGATAAAAGATAAAGGGATGTCTCCTAAAGTAAAATCTGATTTTTGAATTTCTCACTACTCAAATCATGAGATGCTTGGACAAAGGATGGTGGGGAAGAAAAAGGGATTATCATGGGGCACCTAGGGTGGTTGGCCGACCCCTAGGCCTCCATTTTTTTCTTTTTCTTTTATAAAGATCATATTGTGTTCCTATTTTAAATAAGCCAGGATAAGGTACATAGGTATGGTCGGTCGACCACCCTATGGACCTACCCTTTGTCCTATTTTAAAGCTACACTAATCTCCAGTTTTATTTAATCTGATGTCTATTATTTTTCTTCTTAATTTTAAGCATGAAAGAAATTTAAGAATTTAACTAAATGCAAAAAGGGAAATAAAGAAAATAAAGGATAGCTACCGACTTACCTTTCGGCGAAGGCTCCTCGATTTTAAGTCCTCAGAGTAGGACTCTCCTTCTTGTTCATTCTATGGGTGCACTTGATGGCTCCGGAGAGGGAGACCGTGGAGTGTGCACCTCCTTTGCTTTCCAAACTTGCCTTGGATTGGTAGGTTCACCCTCCTTGAGTTCATTGATCTTGGCCTCTGGGTATTGCTTCTTTTGGCGTGGAGCTCGAACTCTTCTTCTTGGTGGATGCGTTTTAACCTATTTGTTAAGTTTATAACCATTGAAAGCACATTTTACCTTGTGTCTCGGGAACTAGAAGTGGATCCTACATAGATGATGCGTTGGTGCCCGATCCTACATAGATGACCGCGTTGGTGGTGTTGAGGAAGGGCCTTCCAAGATGACGGGGACTTCCATGTTGGCTCCCATGTCCAGGATGATGAAATTGGTGGGGATGTACACGTCTTGGATATTCACTAAGATATCCCTCGCAAGTCCCTCGGGAAACCACATTGTTTGATCTGCCATCTGCAAACGAACACATGTAGGGACCAAAGATCCTCCTAACAAGTTATCATAAGTTACCTTGGACAAGATGTTGACACCCGATCCGAGGTCGCAGAAAGCGTTGTGGAAGGTTTGTTGTCCGATTGAGCACTTGATCGTCAGGTGGCCTGGATCTTCCTTCTTCATGATGAAGGGAGGATCGAGAAGATAGCCCCAATAGGAGCGAAGTAGAGGCTTACCGAACTTCGTTGTTACCATATTAACATGCTCAATTGAATCCTCTGGTTTCACAGGAATCTTACCTTGTTCTAGAGATGGCATAGCTGCTGCTAATTGAGTTAATTGGATTTCTAACATTTTATTAAAGCTCAATTGATTTTTCATAGCAGTTGCAAAGCTATCCATTTTTTCACCAAGAGTTTCAAGAACTTGATCATTGGTAATCATATTTTTATTTATACCATCATTAATTTTAGATTGACCAAGAACAAGATCTTTCAATGAAGGCTGGTTATTGTAAGAATTGTAATTATTGTAATTGCTATTACCTCCATTACCTTGGTAGAAGGGGCGCAAATTCCATTCTCCTTGTTGTTGGGGTCGATATCCGTTGTTGTTGTTGTTGCTGATGAAGTTCACGTCCTCCTTCGATGTCTCGGGGCAATTGTTGCCCGAATGATCATTTCTTCTGCACACCTGGCACCATGGATCAGCTTCAATAGCTTGTGCGGCGGCGATGAGGTAGATGGACTCTCGTTCCTTCTTGGAACCTTCTTCTATCTTCTTCATCAGGAGGTTCATCTTGGCAGAGAGCATGTCCATCTCATTGATGGTGTGCATATCTCTTCTCTTTGGCTGGAGACGTTCTTCACCCCATCCTTGGTTAATTACCATCTTCTCGATGAGGTCCTTGGCATTTCTCACTGTGTGTTGGAGAAACGCCCCTCCAGCGGCAGCATCAAGGTGACTACAGGCCATGTGTTGACGATAATTTCACCATGTTTTTACACCCTCAAAATACCGTCAACATCCTCATATTCGAAGAAAGACAAGCACAACATGAACATATTTTACCCAATAACTAGTTCCACATGTCCCTTGACTATTTGAGTGCAGGTAATGACAAATGGACACTTTTGGGATCTAGTGGGCCCATTTAGGGGGTCGGCCAACCAACCTATGGGGCCACTAGTCCTCCCAAGCCCCCCATGATCCAAGTAACACTCTCCACAGCACTTTCTACCACTTGGATCCAAGTGTGCTACCCCTCAACGGTCCTAGATCAAAGTACGAGGATCCATGGGCCCACATCAAGGATATCAGCATGACAAACATCTCAGAACAAACACCCAACACAGATGACAAGTGAGACTAGCATACAGGAGACAGAGGTGGGCCAGTGTGACACCCAAATTTTGGTTTGAATTTTAAATAATAGAAAATGATTTAATTTTGGAATTATGTGAGCATTTTATTTAGTGAAATATTAAAATTCTTAGAAATAAAACTTATTCTAGTTTAGAGACATGTTGATGCATTCATGCAGTTGCATATTTTCTTTGATTGTTTGAATTTTCAAAGCTCAGATTTTCAAATGATTTCAAATTGTTTTTGGAAATGAATTTGTAAAAGAGAAGAAAAAGGAAATAGAAAAGGGAAAGGGTTTTGGGCTTGATCTCTCTCTCTTTCTGTTTCGACCGCAGACCCAGCCCAGCTAGAGGCCACGGCCCATTTCCTCCCTCCCTCTCTCGGCCGGCCCAACCGACCACCACCTTTCCCCCCTCTTCCTATCGCTGACGTCCGGGGTCCACATGTCGGCGCCGTTTCTCCTCTCTCTTCTCTCCCATTCTCTCTCTGATCAGCCGGACCCGCGTGTCGGATTCTTCTTCTCCCCCTTCTCTCTGTCTCGCATGATGCGGAGTACCGCAACCGCCGCGAAGCGCGCAGCCCTCCCTGCTCGCTCGAGAACACGCGTGGATGCGCGGAGCACGGCAACCGCTCTCGTCCCTCATCCTCTCTTCTCTCTCTGTGGCTTGGCCCCACTCGTCAGCCGTCGTCCACCTCCCGCCGAGTTCGGAAGTGGAGAACCGCAACCACCGCGAGCCCCGCTCCCCACTCGCCCACGTCCCGCGCCCTCGCGCCGGCTTCGCAACCGACCCCCCCTCATCCAGCAATCTGCTCTGAGCTATAAAACGGAGCACCGCCCCTCTGTTTCCCCCTTTCCCCTCTGAGCACTCAAAAACGCGTCGAGCGCCGCCGCCGTCGCCATCGACGCTGAAGAGACCACACCGGAGACCAAACCGCCTTGGTGAGCGCCGTTTGTTACCCAGTTTCTCACCGCCAATCTGCCCGTCCTAATCTTTCTCTCTGTATCTCTTCGGTGGGCACAGAACACGTGTCGCGAACGCGGAGCTCTCGGACGCCGCCGCGACGCCGATCGCCGCTCTTCGCCGTCAAGCCATCCCGAGCCATCTCCGTCCTAATTGAAGTCGCGGTGAGCTTCGCCTTCACCTCTTCTCCCTCCCTGAACTTTTAATTCGGCGATTCATGGCCTCTGTGGCACTGGCCGCGTGTGACCCGTGCCGCCGGCCATGGCGCCACCGCGGGCAACACACACCGGCCGTTTTCCATCGCGTCCGAGTACATCCCTAGCACCGCACTGACACGCCGCAGGTCTCTAGGCCCTCAATTTGGGTTCTAGCGCGCCGTACTATCTCGGCCGCGAACTCAGATCGAGTTCGATCATGGCGCCGCTGCGGACCCCCCGTTCCGGCAAGCCACTGCATCCACCAAACCCTCTGTTACATTCGCACGAGCTTGTAGATCATTTCTTTGCAATTGGTTGAACCCGCGGTAGTCGGAAGAGTCATCCCCGCGTTCGCCGGCGAGCCAGAGCTGCCGGGATCCATGGCGCCGTCGCTGTTTGCCTCCCCGCGTTCAACCGAGTGCACCACGGGCTTCGCCTCGTCCCCCTCTCTCTTCCCATGCCATCGGCGTTCGAAATGGACGCCGGACGAGTTTTTCCGGTGCAACTCCGGCGAGCTCGGCGTTCGGTAGCCATGGCGCCGCTGCGCAGTTCTCTGCTCTGGCCGCCGTTCCCTCTCTCTCTCCCTTGGATCTGCTCTGTGCCGTTGGATCGTGTCTGTGCGGTCACGATTAGATCCCCCGAAGGGGTATGCACCCCGGTCCACGGTGGACCGGTGGACCACAGCTGCGCCCGGTGCATGCACTGTGCCCGTGGACGCGCCCTACCCCGAGCCGCCGCGTGGCAGGTTAGTTGACCCCGCGTCGCAGCGTTGGCGTATTTCTGAGAATACGTTTTCTCTGTTTCAAAACGTAATTTCGATCGGTCTATTTTAATTCTGAATTTAAAATGGAAATCTGGTATTTACACTTTTGCCACTGCCTTAATTTGTTTATAAAATCTTTATTTTAACTCCGATTTGGACGATTCGAGTTGAGTTAGGTTCGTAATGAAATTCTCTACATGTTAAAACATCTGTTGTTCATGTTTGAATTATTTAATTTCAATGATAATTCAAATACTAAAAATGCTCCTAGAGAACCAGTTAAATTCATATCTTTTGCGTTTTAAATCCGATTTTCGTGAAATTCATGTTGATGATCGTAGCAATGCGTAGTATCTTTTTATAAACCTTTTAACTCTGTTTATTGTTATTGGTGTACTGTTCTAATATTAGACCTATTTGCTTTGTATGTATGCAATTGGAATGCGTGTTGTTGCAATGTCGTGATCGAGTTCAGGCAGTGAGGAGTTTGTTGGTGATCAGGAATTCTTTGATCAGGAGTGTTTTGACCAGCAGGACTTTGAGAACCAAGGCAAGTATAGCATGGGACTTTCCTTGTTATCCTATTCACTATAATTATCATTTCATGTGCATGTGTTAATTTGATACCCGTAGTTTAATTCCCTAGAGTTGAAACCCTTTACCTTGATTCCTATGGGTTATGCATATGGATAGATGGCTAGTGCTTTACATAAATGAATACTTGATCCCTGCCAAATGTTAAAGCTTTGAATGAATTGGTGATCCTATTATGGCAATTGGAACATAACCCTTTTTAATAACCCACTGTTGGCAAAAGCTGGGACTGACAGTGCTTCCGTGGGAGCTACATGGCTCTGGCTTTAACTTAGTAGTAGGCTCTTTTCTAGCTTGTTAGCGGTTACCCGAAAGGGCGCATTAGGCTCTTGCCGAGCTGGTTATAGTGCGACCTCTGTCCGAGTTTGAGCGTAGGCTGCGGGTCGTTATGCTACTCGGAAGGGGGGCTCTATCGCCCCTTGCCAATCCTAGCGGCCCTAATCTTGTTAGACGAGATACTATGAAAGGTTTCATAGTGAACCCCGCCCACTCACCTTGGCAGTGTTATGGGAGTAATTAACCCGGGCAATCGGGGCATCACGACTCACGGGTAAAGTTGCACAACCTCTGCAGAGTGTTAAAACTGATATATCAGCCGTGCTCACGGTCACGAGCGGCCCGGAAAACCGATGGATTAATTAATTAACTTGACCAACTCTTATGTTCCTGTTGCCACCACTTTTATGATGATGGTTTTGATTCTTTAAACTTTGGCAGTGGTATAAGTGGGATCAATTGGGGCTTAAGCATAACATGATATTACTTGTCAATAAAACTTGACCAACTAAAAGTGCTAAATGCAGTAAGCCAGTGTCAGCCTTTTGAGCTTCATAACCCCATGTTATACTGCTGAGTACGAATGTACTCACGCTTGTTTTCTTTTCAATTTTGGATAAAAATCTCGGATGGGTAACAGAAGCTGGAGGCTATGAAGAGTTCCCTGAAGACTTCTAGGCTTGGTCAACCAGTTGACCTATCCCTGTGAGATGGAGCCTCAAGAGCTAGTGTATCTCTTTTGTTTTATTTATTCTTATAATGGATATATGTCGTTATGTATTAAACTCTGTGATGGTACTTTTGTAATTTGTGAACTTATGTGTGGATTATTCCTGGGCACACATAACGTTATGCATCCTATTTCGTCCTTGAAATTTGGGTGTGACAGCCAGGGACCCCATAGGGGGGTCGACCAACCCCTCATTGGGCCCACCAGGCCACCCACATGCTCCGTAAGCATTGGGGACACCTCCTGGAGGAAGTGGCAGGGCCCACCTATCATGGGGTGGTCGGCCGACCACACCCAGGTGCCCAAAAGGTGCCCCTAGCTCTCCACCGCCTTCCTACATGCCGCCATGCATCCACTTGATCTCCACCATCTGTTTAAGACAGTTACAATGACGGTTTGATCCTACGGTGGCTGATGGACGTGGCGCGGATCGCTGATGTGGCATCGGAGAAGCCCCTACTCCACCTCTAGCTATAAATATCCCCCTAGGCCTTCACTCTCACTCATGCCTCATTGGAGAAACTACTCCTTAGTATCTTAGCGGAGCTCTATAGTAGTGTTATGCTAGTTGGAAGAGAGTGAGGAGGCCTGGAGGAGAGCCGGGCCTGTCTGGCGTCTTCTGAGTTGTACCTCAGCAGATGCGATTCTCTTGTTAGTTCAATACTTGTAAGTGATTCCTCCAAGTTCTTTATAGCATTCAATATTCTAAATCTGGTTTAGCTGTTATACATCTTTTCGCACTTGTTCATCGCTTTACTTTAAGTAGAGTGCTTTAGCCTTTAATGTTGGGTTAAAGTAGTAAGAATAGTGTAGATGTAGTGTCTAGGCTAGATCTTGCCTTTGTAAACCGCTTATCGCATGGATTGTTCGTGGATGCTAGTAGAAGGTGACAACTCTATCTAGTCCTCGTATTCCACCACGTGTGTCAGATAAGTTCTTAAAAGGTAGGGCCTCAATACAACTTGATGGCGCGGTCCGGTTAGAGTTTTGTGCTCTTTCTAATCTATCCCATCGCCCCCTGTAAGAGAAGGGCTGATAAAGCCAGTATAACCAGCTATACCTTGTTAGATATCTTTGCTATATTGAACCTCTCAACCCAGTTATCATAGTCTCCCTTGATCCATCATAGGACATATCCATAATCCTAGTTAACTCACTTCTCGTTCCCTGAGGAAAATATGATACCTGGAATACCCCCGGTGAAGGCTACACTTGACAACCGTACGCTTGCGGCCTTTTTCCGTTTGCCACCTTTGGTGTCAACAAGCTTTCTGGCGCCGTTGCCGGGGAACAGTAGTTGTTTTAACTAGAACCCTTTGGTCCTATTATCCTTGTTTGATTTAAACCTTTCCTTCAACATATACACATATGGATCAAACACCTCTCTTTGATTATGGTGCTCCAACGGGCGCTAGGTTGGATCCACCTAGTTCATCTCAGGCCATATTGGCTGTTCGTTATGAGCTTCGCCCAAGTCTCATAGCGATGGTTCAGAACAAACCTTTTTCTGGGGATGAAGACGAAAAACCCTACACTCATATACGTGACTTTGAACAATTATGTTCATGTGTCCACATCCATGGGATGAGGCGAGGTACCCTTAAGTGGAAGCTATTTCCGTTTTCTTTGATGGGAATAGCCAAACAATGGTACCTTCGCCACGTAGATGATGCAAACAGAGAATGGGAAAAGTTACAATCCAAATTCTGCCTAGCTTTCGTCCCCACCTCTCGTGTTGTTCGTCTTCGAAAAGAGGTCATCAACTTCTCACAAAAGGAGAAAGAACCTCTAGGTGTGGCATGGGCTCGTCTTTTAGATCTAGTATCATCTAACCCTGATCTTGCTATAACCGAGCCAACATTATTACAACACTTTTATGATGGTCTTAGCAAAGATTCCGCACAACTTCTTGACATGACTTCTAGGGGAGCCTTCTTGTGTTTACTCGTTAGTGAAGGGAAGAGTCTTCTCATGAAGATTCTTGAAAACCCCCCCTACATTAACGGTTATAATGAAGGACCCATAGAAGGAGAAAAACCAGTCCCTAGAAAAGAAATCTCGATAGCCGAATCATCACCACTCCCATCCAAAGATTCTACCATCGATCCTGAACCACAAATACCACAAATCTCAAAGGAAGAAGAAATTCAACATCTAAATCATTCCTTCGAGTTCGAGGCTAACCTTTCATATGATCTTGCTGGTTTTGGGAATGCCCAAAATGATCATTTCCTAAAGAGACTTTCTAAGAAACATCTTTCTAGACCTCGCATGAAGGGATCTCCTCAAAAACCTCCCAAATCAACATCACCTTGTGCCTCAACTTCCCACATGGCACATCAGAAAAAGCTTGGGATATTTGATGAAGAAATGTCGAGTGAGGTTATAGAAGAAGAACTAATGTGTTTAGAAGCCAAATCTATCTGTCGGGTATGAAGGTAAGGGGTACCCTAAACCCTTCGATAAATTAACGCTAAACATAGCAACCATTTTTAAGACAGGAATCAATCAAACCGCTCAAGTCAGCAAAGAAGGGCCCACCATACAAAAGCCCCCTGCACCGGCAATAGCAACCAGTCGTAGGCTGGCCCGCTTCTGGAAAGATGACGGACCGAGGGTCGTTCGAACGACCCCTCCGCCCCCACCTCGACGGAAAGAGACGGACCCGGGGTCGAACGAACAACCCCTCCGCCTCCGCCTCGATGACAAATGACGGACGAGGGGTCGTTCGAACGACCCCTCCGCCTCTGCCTCGACCCCGAACGACGGACCGAGGGTCGTTCGAAAGACCCCTCCGCCCCACCTCGACGGAAAGAGACGGACCCGGGTCGAATGAACGCCCCTCTGCCTCCGCCTCGACGGAAAGAGACGGACCCGGGGTCGAATGAACGGCCCCTCCGCCTCCGCCTCGACCCCGAACGACGAACCGAGGGTCGAACGAACGACCCCTCGGCCTCTACCTCGATCTCCCCGACTCCGCCTCCTCTTCGACCCTACCTCGATGACGAGTGACGGAAAGCGGTCAAACGAACGACCCCTCAACGGGAAGCTCGATCAGCCCAACTGCTCCCGGTATGGGTAAAAGTAAATCCGCCTAACGCCATGGGCGCCCACGCCCGCAGTCAAATCCATCAACTACCCGCCATGTCCCTGACTCCCGTCAACTATGCTGCCACTGTAAACACGCTGTGAGTACGGACTCCAGAAGTACCCCTCGAGACGTGAACAGTACAACCCTCGATGATGCCTTCGGGGATACGACAGGGCCACCCCGGTCTCGACCTCACCCCTCGACCGGGGGGCTCGACCCCTGTCCCCAACCACTCCAGTATGGGGCCCGTCCCATCCACCCCGTCCCACTTCAGCTCTGGGATTCGCGCCCGCCTGCGGAAGCTGTGCCGCGACGTGCCACGACGACTTCCACTGTCACCACGCCTCAGAGCGCCGGAAGGACGGGAAGGCCATGCCGCCACAGTGCTCAACATCCCTTCGCCAACACTATGTCGCGGACGCGCCGCCCATGCTACAACAGTTAGGACCCTGTACCCTCGGGCCTTCCCTTGTCTATAAAAGGGGATGCCGAGGTAGAAGAAAGGGAGGCTATTCGGAGCTCTCTGGATCTCTAGATTTCCAGACAACTCCACACTTAGACTCCACACACCCCATTTCTCGATCGACCCCACAAGCAACAAACCGACCGCCTAGGGTAGCCCTGCTAGCCTTAGGCTCCAGCTCGCTCTGAGCAACCCCGTGTAACTCAGCTTGTACCCCCCCTGTACGAGCACTTTGGGTGCGAGATAATACAAGTCATCCTCCCCCGCTGGACGTAGGGCCTTCTTTGCCCGAACCAGGATAAATCTTGTGTCCTTATTGCATCACATTTGGGAGAGGGAGCACGCAATATACAAATTTACTAGTTGGTGGTCTTGACCCCCAGGTCATAACACCGACAGTTGGCGCGCCAGGTAGGGGGAATTGCATGTCGATCAACTCCGAACTACTCTCTCAGATGGATTCCACGATCCCATCACTCCCATTCACCACCGTCGTCTGGTTCAGCAGTCTAGGGTTCATATCCACGGACCAGGGCCACTACATAGTCTTTCCCTTTGCCCATGGCCTGGACAGCAGCAGCTCCGGTACGCCGGGGCCAACAAGGGTCAGGCGACGGTCCCTCCGCTTGCGCCTTTGGCCTGCGATCAGGAGGAGGCGCGAGCGACTCTGACGCGCTCGTCACCATGCGGATCCCGAGGCGCCGAATGCCGTTTCCCCGGCCCTAGCTGGCGACACAGTCCCTCCCCTCAGGGGTCTGTTTGACCCATGCATGCGGGTCGGGGGCGGGCACCCCTCTGAGCGGGATTTTGGCTCTGCCATATCATCGTCCCCGGGGCTCCTCGTGGCCTCTCCGACACACTCGACCACGCCACCACCGTGTAACCCATTTCCATACGGGCTCCACAACAGCGCAAGACTCCGTTCTGCCCTCGCAGGTTTGCAGATACAGACACGTTGCGGGTCTCCAGGGATCCCGCCGCGTGCGACGGACAACCCCGTCACCACCTCTTCACCGGGCGAGCACCCAGAGCTGAGACAAGCCCTAACCTGGGGCACGTTGCGGCGACGCCTGGCGGAAGAGCGTAGGGGAGCTTTTCCCCACTTCTACCACGGCGACCCCGACTCGGACTCCCTCGATGAGGACTACGATCCCACCTGGGAATGGTTCCATCTCAACGAGCAAGCCGACCCCCAGGACGACGTCGACGTCGACGACACCGCGGCCACGGATGAAGGACGAGGGGGCAACGCTACACCAACACGAGACGCTGACCCCCCGAGTCCTGACAAAGCCGATCCACCTCCGGACGTCCAGATCACGCAAGTCTGAGAGCTACTCAGCAAGCTCGAGGAGGAACGTCTACGACTTCAGCAGCTCGAGCACACCCTCGAGCGAGATCGCGGGCGCCCACAGGGTGGAGTAGCTCACGAGCGGGCCCGGGAAGTCCATCGGCTGATCGTCGAGGAGGGGGCAAATGAACCCCGAGTCTACAACCGCGCCAACCAGAATGTCGTGGCAGCCGCAATGCTGCTCCGCGACATGCCGGCGCCATCAACTCCCCAAGCACGACGTATCAGGAACGAGATCCAGGGGCTTCTCCAAACCGCGGCCGTGCAGAGGCGGAGAGCTCGGCCTCGAGGCGTCGAGGGGCCGCCTCCGAGCGTCAAGATGTACACCCTCGACAAAATCGAGAGGTATCCGTCCACCAGGACAAAGCACCCCAAGGCCAAGTCGAGCGATGACCAGTTCGGGAACGCCTCGTCGATGATCGACCACCACGAGTGAACAATCGACGCCGGTACGGTGACGCCGAGGCTCGAGGCTACAGCGCTCACCGAGGTGGGCGCTACGACAGCGATGAAGATCGATGTCGGTCTCCGGAGCCACCAGGGCCCCGAGTCTTCGGCAGAGCCATCCGGCGAACCGCCCTGCCCGTCCATTTCCAGCCACCCACCAGCCTGGTCAAGTACAATGGCGAAACGAAGCCGGAGCTTTGGCTCGCTGATTTTAGGCTGGCGTGTCAGCTAGGAGGTGCCGACAATGACCACATCATCATTCGACAACTCCCACTGTTCCTCTCCGACACCGCTCGCAGATGGCTCGAGGAGCTACCCCCGGACTTGATCCAAGACTGGTCCGACCTGGTCCGGATCTTCGAGGGAAACTTCAAAGGCACCTACGAGCGGCCAAGCAACCCCTAGGATCTCCGCAGCTATAAGCAGAAGCCAGGGGAGACCCTCCGCGCCTTCACCCGCCGGTTCTCGAGGCAGCGTACCGCGCTAACCCACATCTCCGACCACGAGGTCATCACGGCGTTCATCGCCGGAACGACCTGCAAGGAGTTGGTGCGGGAGCTGGGGCGAAACACCCCCAAGACCGCCAATGAGCTCATGGACATCATCGCCAACTACGCAGCTGGCGAAGAAGCCATTGGCGCGTTCTTCCAGATACCTCCAGACAAGGGAAAGGGCGAGGCGGACGAGCCCGGGGGCTCGGACAACGGGCACAAGAAGAACAATGGGCCCAGAAGGAACAACAACGGCAACAGCGGCAGGAAGAAGAAAAAGAAGAACCAGCCGGGTCGACGCAACACTGAGCCCGACGTCGAGCCCGACGATCTTGTCGCTGCGATGGACAATAAGAAGCCTCGAGGGCCCCCTCCCGACGGGGGCGTCTTCGACAAGATGCTGAAGGAGCCCTGTCCCTATCATATGGGACCGGCCAACCACCGTCTCGAGGACTCTCGCATGCTCAGAAAGCACTTCATCCCTCCCGGCTTCAAGAGAGACGACGACAAGGAAGATCCGCCCTACGACCTCCACGTCAAGGGCGATGCTAAGAAGGGGGGCTTCCCCGAAATCCATGACTGCTACATGATCTATGGGGGACCCTCGACTCGACTCACCACGCGCCAGCGCAAGAGGGAGCGTCGAGAGGTCTTCTCCATTCGAGCCTGGGCTCCTCGATACCTCGACTGGTCACACACGCCGATCACCTTCGACCAGGACGACCACGTCATCATCGGTCGACTAGGGTACGCCAAGTTCATGGTAGTCCCAAACTAGACCTACCTCAAGTTGAAGATGCCAGGGCCCACGAGGGTCATCACCGTCGATACCTCCTACGAGCACGCATACGACTGCGACGTCAAATGCATGGAACACACCGAGGCTGTCGAGGAGTCAGCCATCCTCGCGGCCCTTGATGACTTGTCAGGGGAGATCCCCGACCCCAAGCGACACGTTGGCAACTTCATGCCGGCAGAAGACACCAATACCGTCCCGCTCGACCCGGCCTCGCGGATGGGAAGGTACTGACGATCAGCGCCACCCTCGAGCCTAAATAGGAAGCAATGCTCATCGACTTTCTCCGTGCGAATGCCGACGTGTTTGCATGGAGTCCCTCGGATATGCCGGGCATTTCGAGGGAGGTCGCCGAGCACTCCTTGGACATCCGAGCCGGGTCCAAACCAGTGAAACAACGCCTGCGCCGTTTCAACGAGGAGAAACGCAGGATCATCGGGGAGGAGGTCGATAAGCTTTTGAAGGCCGGATTCATCAAGGAGGTACATCATCCCGACTGGTTAGCAAATCCCGTACTTGTTAAGAAAAAGAATGGGAAGGATAGGATGTGCGTAGACTACACCAGTTTAAATAAAGCATGTCCCAAGGTTCCTTTCCCACTACCACGTATCGACCAAATAGTAGATTCCACTGCGGGATGCGAAACCCTCTGCTTCCTTGATGCATATTCTGGCTACCACCAAATAAAGATGAAGGAGTCCGATCAGCTCACGACTTCCTTCATCACCCCCTTTGGCATGTTTTGCTACCTCACCATGCCCTTCGGTTTGCGAAATGCCGGGGCCACCTACCAGCGATGCATGCTCCATGTCTTCGGGAAACACATAGGGCCAACCATCGAGGCCTACGTCGATGACATCGTGGTCAAGTCCAAGATAGTCGGAAACCTGGTTGGAGATCTTGAGATCGCGTTCGGGTGCCTCCGGGCGAATCACATAAAACTAAACCCTGAGAAGTATGTCTTCGGGGTTCCCCGAGGCATGCTCTTGGGGTACATAGTTTCCCAACGTGGGATTGCGGCTAATCCCGAGAAGGTAACCGCAATCACAAGGATGGGCCTGATCAACGACCTCAAGAGCGTACAAAGGGTCATGGGGTGCCTCGCCGCCCTCAGCCGGTTCATCTTGAGGCTCGGAGAGAAGGCACTACCCCTTTACCGCCTCCTGAAGAAAGCAGAACACTTCGCGTGGACCGCCGAAGCCGAGGAATCACTCTCGAAGCTCAAAGCCTTGCTCACCTCGCCGCCTGTCTTGGTACCCCGAGTCCGGCCGAGCCCCTCTTGCTCTATGTCGCAGCAACTACCAGGTAGTCAGCGCAGCCATAGTGGTCGAGAGGGCAGAAGAAGGACGCGCCCTGCCGGTTCAGAGGCCTGTTTACTTCGTGAGCGAGGTGCTTTCCGAGACCAAGATGAGATACCCCCACATCCAGAAGTTGTTGTACGCAATCGTCCTCACTCGGCACAAGCTCCAGCACTATTTCCTGGGCCACCCGGTTACTGTAATCTCATCTTTCCCCTCGGAGAGATAATCCAGAACTGGGAGGCATCTGGAAGAATTGCCAAGTGGTCGGTCGAGCTCATGGGGGAAACTCTCTCCTTGCCCCTCGGAAGGCCATCAAGTCTCAGGTATTGGCAGATTTCGTTGCAGAATGGACCGACACCCAACTACCCCCGGCGCAAGTTCAGGCCGAGCTTTGGACCATGTACTTCGACGGATCATTGATGAAGACGGGGGTAGGCGCCGGACTGCTATTCGTATCACCCTCCGGGGTTCACATGCGCTATGTCATCCGTCTCCACTTCCCCGCCTCCAACAACGTAGCCGAGTACGAGGCCCTCATCAACGGCCTGCGCATCGCCATCGAGCTCGGGGTTCGACGCCTCGACGTGCGGGGGACTCACAGTTGGTGATCGACCAAGTGATGAAAGATTCGAGTTGCCACGACCCCAAGATGGAAGCCTACTGCAAGGAGGTCCGAAAACTCGAGGACAAATTCTACGGCCTCGAGCTCAACCACACCGTCCGCCGGTACAACGAAGCTACCGGCGAGCTGGCCAAAATCGCGTCTACTCGAGGTACGGTTCCTCCCGATGTGTTCTCGAGGGACCTTCATAAGCCATCCGTCGACCTAGGCTCGGGTGCTCCCGCCCTCGAGCAGGGGGTCGATCCACCCCCCTCGACTGATCCCCCCTCGAACGGGGAAGAAGTCATGGAGATCAACGGGACGGCCGTGACGCCACCCCCCCGATAGATTGGAGCGCACCCTACCTCGAGTATCTGACATGGGGCGAACTCCCGGAGGACCGCACGGAGGCCCGCAGTATAGCCCAACATGCCAAAACCTACGTCTTGTACGGGGACGGCCGCAAGCTGTATCAACGTAGCCCTTCCGGGGTACTTCAATGTTGCCTCACCCTCGAGGAGGGGAGGGCATTGCTGAAGGATCTACACTCGGGGGCTTGCGGCCACCACGCGGCGCCAAGAACGCTGGTAGGAAGCGCCTTTCGACAAGGCTTCTATTGGCCGACAGCCGTCACCGACGCCACCAAACTCGTCCGATCTTGCAAGGGATGCCAATTCTACGCTAGGCTAACCCACCTACCCGCCCAAGCTCTTTAGATGATACCTATAACCTGGCCGTTCGCAGTATGGGGGCTCAACATGGTCGGCCCCCTGAAAAGAACCAAGGGTGGCCACACCCACCTCCTCGTGGCTATAGACAAGTTCTCGAAAGTGGATCGAGGCTCGGCCCATCGCCAACATCCAGTCTCGACAAGCCGTGCTATTCTTCACTGACATCATCCACCGCTTCGGGGTCCCCAACGTCATCATCACCGACAACGGCATGCCGTTCACCGGCCAAAAGTTCCTGGACTTCTGTGACCACCACCACATCAGGGTAAATTGGTCCGCAGTAGCCCACCCTCGAACTAACAGTCAGGTCGAGCGCGCCAATGGTATGGTTTTGCAGGGCCTCAAGCCAAGGATTTTCGACCGGCTGAACAGACATGACAAGAGATAGGTGGATGAGTTGCCCGCTGTCCTATGGAGTCTCCGAACAACACCAAGTCGAGCCACGGGGTTCTCTCTGTTCTTCTTGGTCTATGGGTCTGAGGCTGTCCTCCCCACCGACCTCGAGTACGGGTCCCCTCGACTAAAGGATTACAGCGAGCAAGCTAACACAGCAGCCTGAGAAAACTCCCTCGACCAGCTCGAGGAAGCCCGAGATGTGGCCCTCTTCAAGTCGGCAAAGTACCAGCAGACGCTACGACGCTACCACGACAAAAACGTGTGCAAAAGGGACCTCAACGTCGGCGACCTTGTTCTGCGCCGTCGACAAAGCAACAATGGACGTCACAAGCTGACGCCACCTTGGGAAGGACCCTTCATCGTGGCAGAGGTGCTGAAGCCCGGCACTTACAAACTAAAGAACGAGAAGGGCGAGATCCTCACCAACGCATGGAACATCGAACAACTACGTCGTTTCTATCCCTGAGGCCTCGACGCCTCATACATTTCCCGCATTATGTACACTTATCGCATTACGAATGAACAAAATGTTTTCGAAACACATTTCACGTTCGTTCGTAACTCTAAGGTAGCCTCGACTCTGCTCAGGCAAAGTCGAGCCTCCCTCGGGGGCTGACATGGGGGGGGACCCCCCTCCTAAGTCCCCGAAAAACTCGAACGTTTTTTCGAAACTTGGCTCTCCCTCTCGATCTTTCCCTCGAGTACGCTTCGGGACTAAGTAAAGACGCCTCGAACTCCCTAAGGGTCGCGGGCCGTCGAGCTAGGGACTCTCCTACGCCCTAGGGCTACGGTATCCCTGCTTGCCCCCCTTCCAGGGATACGAGCGTGCATCGAACACTTAGTCCACAAGTGATGACTCAGGCAAAGAAAAGTGGAGAGAGCTCGAGAAATGAAAATAACAATATGCATCTCGAACAAAATGCATTAGATATAAGAAGCCCTCGGGGGCTCGACATTGTATCATTACAAAAGCTTAACTGTTACATGGACCTTCCTGTCTAGATTTGGCTCGCAGGCCTAGGACTACTCAACGAGGGGGTCACCGTCCTCAAGAAGCAATGCAGGAAGCTGGGCATCACACGTTGGCCACATCGGAAGGTGAAGAGTCTGCAGAAGCTCATCGACAACATCCGAGGGCTACTCGGCGCCATCTCCGTCCGCCGAGGGGACCACTTCGGGCTCGAAGAGCTTCGCCAGCTCACCTCCGGGCACCTCCGCGAGCTCGATCAGCTTCTGGCACCTCGCGTCGTTCTCTTCGTCAGTCAGCCTCGGGTCGGTGACGAACCCGTTGGCGACGACGTTGAGGTCGTAGTTGTAGCCCGAGCTGACGACCGCGAGCGCCCGCTTCACGCCCACATGCAGGGCAACACGGACATGCTCCGTCACCTCCTGCGTCATGGAGTAGAAGCGGTGCAGCAGGGAGTCTCCTCGAGCGTCGCCTTAGACCGTCGGCTCCGGCTCGACCATGAGGTCGTCGCAGAAGGAGGAGATAGCGCCCTCGAGCCTCTCGTTAAGGCCCGCCTCCGCCCCGAGGAGGCTCTGAAGACTGGTCAGGTCCTCGTGGGCTCGGGCCTTGTATGCTGCGAGCTCTGCCAAAATAAGCACAGAACACGGTCAAAACCAAGAAGCAGGAAAAGGGTCGAGACCGGTCAGACTCAGCAACACTTTCAAGAAACTTACCTTGGGCGTGCGCCTCCAGGGTGGAGTAGCCCCGCTCGGTCTCCTCGAGCTGGCGGCAGACGTCGACGAGCTCGGTGGTCTGGCCGCTGACTTTAGCCTCGAGGCCCTCGATGACCTTGCCAGCGTCTTCGAGGGCTCTCTTCTGGTTGGACGCCACCACCACCAGAGAGGCCACGCGGCTCCGAGCCTTCTCCTCCATGGCTGCCAGCGTATCGCGGTCGCGGGAGATTGCGTCGAGGTCCCCGCAGAGCCCCCGGATGCTCTCCGCTGCCCGGGCCAGCTCCTCCTTCAGCCGGGCGGCCTCCTCCTCTGCCCTGCGCTAGGCCCCCAGGGCAGCATCCTGCTCCTGCCCGACCTTGATGGTCGACTGGAGGGTGTCGTCGATCCTCGATTGCGCCGTCTCCTAGGCGGCCCGGGCTGCTTCCTGCACGGCCATCACCCCGGCCCTCGCGTGAGTGATCTTGGACTCGGCCTCCTCCTGCGCGGTTGCCGCCTCGGCTCTCGCCTGGGCGGCCTCGGCCTCCGCCCTCCCCAGCGAAGCACGGAGGGCGGGGAGCTCCTCCTGCAACCGGAGGATGAACTGGGACTTCTTGTAAGACCTCGCCCTCAACTCCTGACGAGGGTGAAAAGGAAGATCATCAGATAAGAATAGTTAGGAAATCCAAACAAAATCGAAGGGAGAATGGAACCCACCTCCATCCCCCGACATATGTCCATGGCAGCAACATCCGCGGCAAGGCGCACCGAGTGCTCGAATCATGCCCGGTACTCCTCCAGGTGCTCCCACGTCCGGAGCTCGGCCTGGTCGTCGAGCATGAGGAAGAGCCGCTCGGGGTCTCGAGGGTCGGCCAGCTCGAGGACCTCTTGTCCCCAGTACGCGCTCCGGCGGTCGATCCTCTCTCGGACCTCCCGCATGACGCCCTGGCGCACTTCAGCAGCACCGCCGCGGCGTTCCACCTCCTCTACCCAAGTGAAGAAGGGAGAAAACCCCTCCTGCTGGGCTCTCTCGGCCTCGGGGCCACCCCGCCAGGACTTGACGGTCCCGCCGAGCCATCACCCCCGGGCAAGGGAAGTCCCGGCCGGGAGAACGGCCCTAAACGATGAAAGAAGCCAAGCAATTAGTACCTAGCACCACAAATCCGCTACAGGTCGACCAAGTCGAAGGACGTAATACCTCGAGACGTCGACGGTCCGACGTCGAAGCGAGGCCGAGCCACCTCCGGTTCCGCCTGAGGGGCTGAGACAGCGGCCACCTCCGTCGAGCTCACCAGCTCGGCCACCATCTCGGCCACCTCTTTGACAGTGGACGCCATCAACATCCTCGCCTTCTCTGCCGCGGGTGCCGGCTCGGGCTGCTCGGCCCGACCCCCCTCCTCGACCTCTGGCGCCGGCAACATGCCCTCGGACGCGGCAGCGGCCGTACCCTCGCGCTCGAGCCGCAGACGCGCCTCCAACGAAGCAAGGCTCTCGGGCCACCGCCCTGGCATCGGGCGAGCCAGGATCTCCTCCTCGTCTGCAGAGGCCGCGTCCACCACCTCCATCTCGGCGGCGGCTTGAGGCTCGACCCCCTCGGTCACGACCACCATCGACACAGGCCCCGCGTCTTCCGAGGCGCTGGGTGCGCCTCCCTCCGACGGATCGACGGGCGCGGCTTCGCCCACCGCTTCGGCAGCCCTCGCCGGTGGGGCGGGCAGGCTCGCCCCCTCTCCCGCTTGGGCCACCGTCGAGGCAGCCTGCGCCGCCCCTCGCTGCATCGCCTCCCGGGCCCTGGCCGCCCACGCCGCCTCGGGGGTAAACGTCGAAGAGGATGGAGCAGCGGGACTGGCCTCGACGGCCGCCTCCTTGCAAAGTTCTAAGGTATTTTCCACTTATCGCTCGATTACAAAGATTATATATGTCAGAGAAAACATCATCATTGATGCGGTGGCATAAGGAAGGATTGGTCCATGATGGAAAAATGCGTCACCCAGCAAACTCTTTGGCATGGAAGCATGTGAATGAAAACTATAAGGAATTTGATTCGGATCCACGTCATGTTAGGCTGGGACTTGCATCTGATGGCTTCAATCCATTTGGGATGTTGAATGTCAATTACACTTGTTGGCCTGTGATACTGATTCCTTATAACCTGCTGCCTTGGTTGTGTATGAAACAACCTTATTGGATGATTTCGATGTTGATACCTGGGCCTAAATCTCCTGGACAGAACATTGATGTAAATTTGCAGCCTCTGATCGATGAGCTACTCGAGTTGTGGGTTAAAGGAGTTCAAACATGGGATGAGAAGGAGAAGAAGAATTTTACTCTACGTGCACTTCCGCTATGGACAATTAATGATTTCCCCGCATATGCGATGCTATCTGGTTGGAGCACTGTTGGTATTTCTTAACGCACACTGATAAATCCGCAAGCGCACGGATACCGCTGTAGCTTTCACCCGAGAGTATTCCAAAAGGGTATCGATTTCCATGGGGAACGTGAAGTGTACTAGAAACAAAAGAAGATCATCCAAGGATAGATAAGATAAATGAGTACAGAGATTTTAGACTTTTCTAAAGGGTTTATCTAATCAAAGGCTCACGATACTCTATCTACTTTGGAGCAACAGTACCTTCCTGACTCTCGATAAAGACTAGGAGAAAGGTAGTCGGGGGAAGGCTGCCAAAAGCTCTACGAAACACCAACCCGAACGTGGTGGAATACAAAGGCCTTACAGAGCTGTCACCTCTGGGGCTACCACAACTATCCGTAGGATTAGGCACAAACTCAGGTAAACTCTAGTCTAGACACCACGTCTACACTATCGCCTACTACTCTTGTCCGATATCAAAACTAGAGCACTCAATATGAGCGGAGATCCCGTAAATAGAATAAAGTAAGAACTGAAATAAGATACTTAGAAATAATAAATGAAGAACCTGGAGATTGCTCCGAACCAGATGTTGCAAAGGTACAATGTTGAGGAAGATCCGACAGATTTGGCTCCTCCTTGCTCTCTCCTCCTCCCTCTCACCTCTAATTACAACTAGATGAACTAGAACTAGAAGAACTAGATCTAGACAACTAGAGGGACCTCTCTCCTTCTCTACTTCTAATTGAAACCCTAGCTTTTGCTTTGGCGAAGAATAATGAGATGAGATGATCCTCAGGGGGTTAGGGGCCTTGCTTATATAGCCTCCTCAAATGAACGTCGGCTGTCAGATCAAACCTACCTTAGGCGAAGGGTTTAAATTGATCCTCAAAGGCGGTGGAGCATGATCCGCGAAGTTGGCTCTGATTGGCCAGAAAAGTAGGGTGGGCGCCCTAGGGGCCAGGGCGGGCGCCCTGGCTCCGGGCCCGTTTTGCCTCCCGTTCGTTCTCGTGTCTTCTGGAACCCTCTAGAGTATAGAAAATTGTGCGGTTGATAATTATCTCTATGTAAACATGACATGTGGGCCTTTCCTTTGTATTTCCTGATAACCCCCTACAGAAATAGACATTCACCAAAACTTGTGGAATTCCATTACTAAACCACCCTATATCTAGATGTGAATTGCATATGGATCCTTTTCATGTTTAGTTGACGGTTAAAATTGGTACTTAAGGACCGTCAACAAACTCCTCCAAGCTTACCTTTTGCTCATCCCTGAGCAAAGATGAACTCAAAGATGGATCAGGAGTTGCTACAATGCTTTCACGCCTTAAAGGTACACATGCGTTCAAACAAGGATTCTCCTCTAGACTAGAGTAAACTATTCTGACTTTCAAACTTACCCATATTACCTTTAACCATGGGGCTTATAGCCATCACTTGGGTCTTGAGTAATTGAAAAGCAGAATGATCAGGTCAATCACTATGTCTCAAGCTCTTCGCTCAACTTTCATCCTGGAGTTTTGCAAAGTTTTCAAAATAAAACTCAAAGTCTCTTTTGTATGACCCTCTCAAGTCTCTCTATATGTGGTATTTGTGGATCCTCACCAAGGTAACAATGGTGTTATGCCTTCTCTTAGAATATTATTTGGAACAGGAAAAGTAACAATGTGCCTTCTCTCTCTCACTCTATAACTGATAGGCAATATATGGAGTTCATAGGTGGGGAGAAACAGCGCATAGATACTTGCAAAGCATATTGTAAAGTCAAACAATGGATCCAGAGAAACCGGGCATACAATCAAATCAAGATGTGCATGTGTATGTGATATATGGTGGATGTATGAGGGTGGATAATGGTGTATGGTGGATATATGAGGGTGTATGATGGAAATATAATTTTACTTTGCTCCTTGAATACATATATACATACATCTCTCTTTTGGAACTTGGAATTTTGAGAGAACTTGGGCTTGCTCTTTTTTTAAGAGAGGTGGGCATCTAGGTACCCATTGTTTTGATAGGACACTTGTCCATGTTTTACTCTCTTTATTTTTTTATTTTTTATTTTTATATTTTTTTACAACCCCAAGTCTCTTTCTATAATAACACTTTTGAGAGAAGATAACAAGGAAATCTTTGGAGCAGTTACATTTGTGGTAATGGAATATATGGATAGGTGGAGAACTGGGATATTTTTGGTTACTTACTCCCAAGGTAGGAGCAGAGCATTTTTCTGGTGGATCTGAATGGCATATATATGGATGCGTACCTCCAGGATGGAAGTAGCATATATGAGTGGAGTGTACGTGATCTTGATTTTAAAAGCATGACAAGTTTCTAAGGGTCAACAAAGCTTGACAAAACTCAATGCAAATACAAGCAATAAATATGATAGTAAATGTTTTCCTAATCTACCAGGCATGTATATATGGTTGTGGTAGGAATTCAAGCTCTCGTCATACAGAAACTCATCATATAACATGTTCAATTTTTAAAAGATAAATTCTCCAGAACTCTAGTATTGCTAGGAACAAGATAAACAACAGCTTAGACTTTTTCATATCATACCTATCAACTACCTAGACTTAGCTCAAGCATTCGCAACCCACAAGTTTCAGGTTCAGAGTAAATCTTATGTCAAAACAATTAAGTCTAAAACTCGGGAGAATTCAAGGCTGAAAACTAGGTACTTGAAAGGAATTTACCACTCCGGCTCGCAAGGTATCGCTCCCCCTCTACCCGCGCAAGGGTAGAGTGCTCTCTACGGGCTGATTCTTCGCCACTCCGGCTCGGTGAATCGCCCACAACCGATCACAGAAGCTTGGAGAAGAGCCGCCAACAATCTTCCGGCGATCACTTCCTCCGAACACCACCAAACCGTCTAGGTGCTGTCGAACACCAAGAGTAACAAGCACAAGACCTTCACTTGACCAACTCAAGGCTAGGAAGGTGGATGGATGCACACAAGTCACTCCTAATCACTCTAGGAGGGAAGAACAAGATGAACTCTCTCTAATCTCTCCCTCACTAGCCTCTTGACTCTCCAAAGGATTTCTCAAGGTGTCACCAGCTGAAACAATGGCCAAGAGAGGTCCTAAGGACGAAGGGGGCAACTATAAATAGTCCCCACCTCCAAAACTAGCCGTTTTTTACTTTTTCCTCTCTCTGCGAAGCCACCGGACTAGTTCGGAGCTTATACCACCGGGCCATGCACACTGGTCCGGAGCTCACTCTGAATTCCAACTCAGGCACCGTCAGACAACTCTGCTTGGTCCGACACTCTGGTCCGACGCACTGGTCCGGAGCCAGGGTGCTCTCTGAGTGAAAAACTTCTTCTCTTTTTTGAACCACTGGACCACTCTCCTTGGTCCGACGCTCTGGTCCGGAGCCAGGGAGCTCACTGTATACACTTAACCTCCTGTCTTGAAGCGTCGGACTAGCCGTCGGACTAGCCGTCGGACTCACCGTCGGACTAGTCCGGAGACTTCTCTCTCTCTGACACAAGCCATCGGACCACTCTCCTATGGTCCGACGCTTTCCAGACAGGTGGTCCGGAGCTCCTCAAGCTGAGATTTTGCCTAAGTCAAGGACAGTCGGACCACTCTCCTATGGTCCGACGCCTACTAGGCAGACCGGTCCGGAGCCTCTTTCTCCCCCTATTACAACTGTTTTCGCTGAGGTTTCTCAAGGGATTTTGCTCCTACCATTTCTAGGATTTACCAAGGGCTGAAAGCAAGGTCTCTAGGACAAGTTGTGACAAGTGTGCATATACCCACTCTCCTAAACTCTCCTAGGTCAAGCTACTAATCTCATACCCCCCCCTTTATAGTACGGTCAAAGGAAAAATAAAAGCCCTAGCTATACTTAGTGCCCTTCTCAACCTTATGGCACTAAGAACTAGCCTAGTCTTCAACTTGTATCACCATCCTTTGCAACCGAAACGATTTTCATCTTGGGGGCAAGAATATCCATTAAGCCCATTCAAATTGCATCACTAATGACCTAACACAAATGACTTTGCCTCTGCAAAACACACGTTAGTCATAGTGACCTAGTATTGTCGTTAATCACCTAAACACAAGGGTCCATGATTCTACAGTTAGTCCAAGATGTGTTCATCCTTTAGGAGTTTGGCCAAGTTCCTTGAAGAATCATGGCCCTATTGGTTTCGGTGATTAACGACATTGTTGGATTTTTATGGCTAATGTGTGTTTTGTAGTGGCTATGCGTAGCTTAGCCATAGTGATAAATGTGAATGGGCATCAATGGTTATCTCTAAGCCCCAAGATGGATATCGTTTTACGCATTTCAAAGAGACATGATGAAGACCCTAGAGTGATAGGTCTAAGTGCCATAAGGAGATGAAGGGCACTTAGTATAGATAGGGCTTTATCTGTTCTTTGATCGTACTATCAAGACAGGTTTGGGTTAGTAGCTTGACTTAGGAGAGCTTCATGACTTAGGTGTGGTACACACTTGACAACCTTAGCTCTAAGCAAGCCTATGGTGATCGTAAGATAGCCTAGAACAACTCCCATATTCATCGCGACCAAGCCTATGGATGATGAAGTCGTAGGCAATGGACGCTGTTGGTTGCGACAGACACTCGTGCCGGACGCTAAGGTCTGCCCTCAGAGTGTTCGTCGGCCATACAGAGAGTTCGAAAGAGGCTCGAGTTGTGACAGACGCATCCATCGGCAACACATCGGACGCTGAGGAGCGTCCGTCCATTTAATTTATAGAAACCTTAGAGCAACGAGTTTGCGTCGGACGCTGGGGCGCAGTGTCCGTCGTCCGTCGGCTGAGGGTTTGAACAACAATTAGCTGTTGAGGCTTGCGACAGCACGTCCGTCGCCAACTTAAAAGCTATTTTTTATCAGCCCGTGGGCTGGTTGTGTGTGTGGGTATTTATACCCCATCACTTGCCTTGCCAACCTGCCTTTGGTGATTTGGATAGCTGAAGAACACCTTGAGAGGTTTGGGAAGAGAGAAAGAGCCCTAGTGAGAGAGATTTGTGAATCCATCCATCAGTCCACTCACTAGTTCATCCAAGAGTTCAAGTGTGCATTCACTCAAGTTGTGAAGCTTGATTGTGTCAAGTGAAGATCCAAGCTTGTTAGTCTTGGTGATCGACATCACCTAGACGGTCCGGTGGTGCTCGGAGGAAGGTGATCGCCGGAGGATTGTCAGCGGCCCTTCTCCATCGACTTATTCATCGGTTGTGGGCGGTTCACCGAACCAGAGTGGCAAAGAACTAGCCCGTAGAGAGCATTCATCCCTTGCGCGGGATTGAGGGGGAAATACCTTGCGAGGTGCTCCAACGAGGACTAGGGGGGAGTGTCTACTCCTCGATACCTCGGCAAAACGTTGTTGTGTCAAGCTTTTCTATCCCTAGCTCCTTTCATACCGCATTTACATTCCGCACTTGTTCTTACCATTCATGTTAGAATTGTGTAGGGTGTTCTACCTTTCTATGCCTTGCTACCGCTTTCTAGCTAGGACACACTACCGGTAGGCACTAGGGGGTGATTCGCATTTGCTTAGGATTTCATATTTGCTTTAGAAATTTGAAATAAGCCCAATTCACGCCCCTCTTGGGCATCTTGATCCTTTCATTCCTCATCCCAACATGAGCTAGTCGGCGATGCCATAACCAACCCATGATAAATTTTGCCACCAAATAAGTCTCAAACTTAGCCTTACTTTTGTTGAAATCAACTAGGTAAAGGTTGCCCTTCAAACGACCCGTAAAGACAATAGAGGAATCCTCCCTCTTAAGGACTTCCACACCCTTATCCGTAAAGAGACAATTGTAGCCCATCTCACACAATTGAGAAACGGACAACAAATTGTAACTTAACGAATTCACATGTAGAATAATTGAGATAGAATGATCAAGAGTTATAGCAACGTTACCAAGACCAATCACTTCCCCTTTTGAGTTGTCACCAAAGATGATATTCTCACTTGAGTTTGAAGTTGAGGAATATGATGAGAACATACTCTTCTCTCCGATCATATGATTTTTGCATCCACTATCAAGCACCCAACTTGATCCACTAGAGGAGTATGCCTACAAAACAAATTAGTTCCTAGATTTAGGTCCCCAATTGATCTTGGGGCCTTGCATGTTAGTGACAACTATCTCAGGAACCCAAACATTCATGCTTCCTTTATCATGTTTCTCATCACCAACAAATTCTGCAATGAATTTACCACGGTCATTGCATTTCAGCACATAGCACGATGAAAAGCTTCCTTGGGGTGACCTTGCCTTTGGTTGGTAAGCATACTTGTTTTTGGACACCCACATTGATTCCTTGGGTTTCTGTGAAACCTGCTTTTGCTTGGGCACCCTCTTGGCATGGAATTTAGTCTGATCAGGTACAACACTGGTAGCCTTCCCTTTAGTGGGGCGCGACACTGCCGCTCTGGAGGGCGGCACTGCCACGGTCTGTGCAGGCTTATCTACACCAATGCTTCCCATCTTCTCAAACTTGACACACTCAATGCCTTTTACTGTTTTTCTACCATTGGTTTTACCACCTTGAGTGTGTCCAAGCCCATCCTTGATAGATGGATGCCTTCCTTCCTTTTATTTTTTTTCTTTGGCTCAACCTTGTGTTTGTCACTAGCACTAACAGCTGAGATGACATTGTTGAGCCTCACTATCTCTTTTTTCATGGCCTCCATGTTGGCAAGGTTAGTAGAATAGTCATTCAAATCAATATTATAACACTTTCCACAACCTTGACTAGTGGAAGGAGAAGAGGCATCACTTGCCTTAGGGAAATATGAGTTGCCCTCCCAAAGAAGGTTGTATTGTGCCTCAAGCTCTTGATGCTTTTCAACCAAGCCACAATGCTTTTGCTTGAGGTCACTACATTCCTTCTTAGTGAGAGCATGAGCTTCTTGTTCCTTGGCCAAAGACATGGTCAAAGAGCTCACCTCACTCTTCTATAATGCAAGAGCTTCCTTGCTAGCAATATAAAGATCCTCTTGTTTAATAAGAGTCTTTTCTCTAGATGCTAGCTCAGCCTTGGTTACCTCTAATTCTTCCATTAGCAATGAAGAGTTTGGTCTTATTATCCAAATTTTTAGTTATGTTATCAATTTCTTCATCACTAGATTCATCATCACTAGAGTAATCACTAGAATCACTACTAGAGATGTTATTTGGGGGAGAGGTTTTAGGTTTCGGTTTGGGTAGTACCTTCTCACCCTTTGCCATGAGACAAATGTGAGGGGAGCAATCATCATCATTAGACATGTTGTGGAAGAGCTTGGGTGAAGTAGATGTCTTGTGAATAGCAATTGTTGCAATCTCATCATCCTCACTTGAGCTCTCTACCGTTGAGTCCCACTCATGCCCAATGTGTGCTTCACCCACATATCACTTGCTCTTCTTGTGGTCACCCACATATCACTATTCATTCATTATCTATATCTTATGTGACACTTATCTTGTACTGAGTGAGATAGATGAAAACTCTCCATTACACATTCAATGATACTCATTGATCATTAATACTCATTCCTCATTTATTCCTTAGTATCCCTTCCCAGTGGTAAAAATATAAATAACGATACATGGAATACTCCTGGTTAAAATGCTACTTCAGTATTATTTGTGCGCTTGCAGAAACACATTTCTATTCATATTCACTTAGAGCAATTGCATATTTCAATACCGCATCTCTCTGTCATGCTGGGGATGACAACTTGGCTTAAGTGGCATGAGCGGTGGTTAACCCTTTTTGGCGCCGTTATCAGAAATAGAAATTATTCTACTTTTGGTAATGACGTTAAGAAGCATCAACAAGCATTTTTGGCGCCGTTGCCGGGGAAGGTTGATTAGCTATTAAAAGGAATAAATGAGTTATCACTTGCATCACTAATGGATCGAGAAAACATCAATTCTCTACTCATACAACCTTACCCTTGATCTACGCCTATTTTTCCTATCATTTTATGCAGGGTAATGTATGAATAGGTTTGACTTTCCAAACAATTTTGTTAAAAATCCCGAAGCATTAATCAGAAGGACAAAAGCCAAGCTCAAGAAAGTAACAGCATCATCATCATCAACATTTCAGCTTGAAGCTTCGTCCAACCGAGGAGATCACCAAAACATCGCTCGAGACTTGACACCAGAGTTCGAAGCCATGGAAAACAAGTCAATCCATGAGTTCTCAGCCCCCACCACGGACAACATCCACACTGGACATGCTGTGGACATTGATCGGTCATTTGAGCTCAAGCCTGCGCTCATCAACATGGTGCAAGCAAACCAGTTCTGTGGGAAGGCACACGAAGACGCTAGTGCTCATCTCCAACACTTCGTGGAGATTTGCAGCACATTCACCATCAAGGACATCCCCAGAGACGCCATACTACTTCGCCTTTTCCCATTCTCACTCTTGGGAAGAGCAAAGCAGTGGTTCTATGCAACCAAGGAGAAGAATACCACGTGGGCACTATGTTCCACCAACTTCCTAGAAAAGTTCTTTCCCATGGGGAAGACCAATGCTCTCCGTGGGAAGATTTCAAGTTTTCAGCAACAACATGACGAGTCCGTTCTAGAAGCATGGGAGCGCTTCCAAGATTACATCCTAGAATGTCCTCATCATGGAATGGAGAGTTGATTACTTATGCAGACGTTCTATCATGGGCTCAGCAATAGCACACGTGAAACCATGGATGCTGCTGCCGGAGGAGCATTCCTGTCACTTAAAATACCACAAGCCACAACTCTTGTGGAGAAGATGGCATCCAACCAAGGTTGGAGTGAGGAAAGAACTCAAACACACAAGAGAAGAGTGGAGGTATGCACCAGCTCAAAGAGGTAGACATGTTGTCAGCAAAGCTAGACCTGCTCATGAAGAGGCTCAATGAGAGAGCTGGAGAAAAGAAAGAAGTCATGAACATCTACGACTCTCACATGACCTGTGAGGAGTGTGGAGACACCGGACACTTAGGCAATCATTGTCCAGAATTGTAAGAGAATGTGAATTACATCAACTACAACCGTCCTCAGCAAAATCAAGGTTGGAACCAACAACCACAAAGGCCTAACTACTCAGGTAATTATCAAGGTAACAATTCTTATAATAATCCGAGTTTTCCACCTTTGAGAGAGTTAGTAGCTAACCAAGGAAAATTAATGGATAACATGTCTAGGAAAATAGCCTCCAATGATAAAATATTAGAAAACATAAATAATAGAATGGATATTTTTTCTGTTGCCATTAAGAATCAAATTAGCTTCAATAAAATGATTGAATCTCAGCTAACCCAGATAGCTGCTGCTGTTCCTACCACTAACCCCAGTATTCCATCATAACAGGAAGGACTAGAATCTGCAAACCTTGTAGACATATTTGATGCAGGTGCTTATTGGAACAACCCCACCAAAGGGTGGTGTGGTGACTCTATGCCAACTAAGAAAGGAGATCCAGGATGACCAGTCATCCCAATCTCCATTGGCGTCACAGAATTCCCTGAAGCACTTTGCGACTTCAGCGCAAGCGTCAATGTCATGCCCAGGGTAATCTATGAGAAATTCTTCAATTATCCTTTATCAGATACAACCCTGTGTTTGCAGCTTGTAGATCGGACACTATGCTACCCGAGAGGAATATTAAAAGATATTCGTGTCCAGATTGGTACCTCGTACATCCCCGCAGACTTCATGGTAATAGAGACCGGTGTTGATGAGAAGTCACCCATCATCCTTGGGAGGCAAATCTTGAACACTGCCGGAGCTGTCATCTTTGCTAGCACTGCCAAGATCCGTTTCTTTATCAAAGGGAAGAAGGAGACATTTACCTTCAAGAACAAAACCATACAAGCTCCCGAACAACCTCAAGATGAACCAATGAAGAGGACCAACAGAAGGAACAAGCAGAACAAGAAGAAGAACAAGAGGCAAGTACGGACAGAACCAGCAAGGATGGTCATGGCACTCGACAATAATCAAGATCACCAAATCAGATCCCCTCATTTGATCAAGAAGGACGACCCAGGTGTCCCAACCATTGAATGTTCAATCAACAGATGCTCCTTCCAGAAGGCAATCTGCGACACCGGATCGGGTGTCAACATTATGGCCAAGTTGATCTATGAGTTTTTGTATGGTACAATGCCTTTACCCCAACATACACCCAACTCTAGATGGCAGATCAGACATGTCGCGTCGTCGAGGGCATAGCCAAAGATGTCCCCATCCAGATTGATGACTACTTCATCCCTACTGACTTCCTAGTCATTGATATGGGAGAAGATGATTATGATCCACCTATCATCCTTGGAAGGCCATTCCTAAGCACCACCAAAGCCATCATCTACATTGGGACAGGAGAAGTGCACCTACACTTCCCCTCTAAAAAGGTACGTCGTTACTTTAATGCTAACTACATTGTTGAAGAATCTAAGCAGAATAGAACGAGAAGAAGACGTCGCTACCGCAACCAGAAGAGGCAGAACACCAGGGACGGATGGGCAAGCTATAAAGGAGAAGTTTCAAGATATGAAGAAAGATACCCCGAAGAAGAAGAGTCAACATATGCAAACACACCACCAACTCCAAAGTTGGTAAATGAATGATCATTCTATGACTACTCCAGGCACGAGAGCGGAGACTCTTGTGAAGAAGGAGAGGTATGTCCTTTTAATTGTAATGAATATCCAGAAACAAGAGTTTGTCCTAGAAGGCTACCACACCAACATGAGTGTGGAGATAAAAAGAAATCATACGAGAAGAAGAAGCGCAGCCGGAGGCGCCAGCTACGTCGTCCAACGAGCCCCAGGACAATTAAGGACGTATGGAGTCCTGTTTGGAGGACTTAAACCACCGAACACCATGCCAAGAGGTAACACTTGGTAGTTATCTTTTCCCTTAATTATTTACTTCTTCAATTAAGTTAATCATGTTTATACCATCTTAGAAAGAAAATAAAAATGTTTAAAACTATTAAGCCCCATGTGAATACACTCGTGGCATAAAATCCATGAGTATACTCGCTGTGGTGGCCTAAATATAAATATGTTTTTGTTTTATAAAATATAAAATATAAAAATTGTAAGTTTATGATCCTGCTAAATAATAACACCAAGTAGAGGAAGCTCAACATAATTCAGGCTAGAGATTTGTGACTAACACCTAACCAGTTCTACAAGCTTTGTTGTCTATTTGAGCTTTCACAAAATTCAAGGATCAAAGAAGAACAGCAACCAGAGGACATCCAAACACCTCTGCTACCTGTCAGCTACACCAGAAGAAATTATGTCAAAATCAAGCTTGGGGGAGAGCACCCCCACGTACCAACTACATCAGAAGAAATTACGTCAAAATCCAGCTTGGGGGAGAGCACCCCCATACTCAGCTAAGATTTCTACCTATCGGTCTTTATATTCTACTAAAAAAATAAAAAAGATGCATAATCAAAGAAAACCCAATAAATATTTTCCCGCTTATATATATATATATGTCTTTGCTTAGTTTACAAGTTTGCTAATAAATAATAGGAGAGAATAAGATAAAATAGCTATGCTAAAATGAATCCCAATGATAAAATCTTAATATGGAGATGATGAATAGTTGCTCTGTCGTAATACCTTTCAAGTACCTAGTTTTCAAATTTGATCTCTCTCTAAAGTTTAGGCATAATTGTTATGGTTTGAAAATTGCTCTGAACCTAAAACTTGTGGGAGGAAGTACCTAATCTAAGTCCAAGTCGTTGACGGATATGATATGGGAAGGTTTGAGTTGCTATTTATCTACTCCTAGAGATACTAGAATTCTGGAGAATTTTATCTTTTGAAAACTTTGAAAATACCACATGATGAGTTCCTGTATGACGAGAGTTTAAATTCCTACCACAACCATATATACATGCCTAGTAGATTAGGAAACCACATATTTACATACTGCTTATGACCATTGAGTGTGGTCAAGCTGTGCGACCCTCGGGAACTAGTCATGCGGTTTGAATCAAGATTCACACACATCCATACATGCTGCTTCTACCTCAGAAGTACGCATTCAATTAAACTACACCCACATACGCTACTTCTATCATGGAAGTATGCATCCATATACCCTCCATCCACATAAGCTGCTTCTGTCCTAGAAGTACGCATCCACATATATCCACTCATTCCCATTTCCAGATCCACCCACCAAAAACATTCTACTCCTAATCCGGGAGAGAATAGAAACACATAAATATTCTCCTATTCCTGTTTTATCCCTGTGAAATAAAGGCTCCAATCAATGTTCACTTTATAGCTCTACAAGGATGAGTGCTCTTGAAAAGAAAAAAAAAAGAAAAAAAAGAAAAGAAAAAAAAAGAGAGATACGAGGAAATAAAAAGGGCAAAATGTCCGCCAACCTTGAAAAAAATAAAAAGTGAGAAGAGAGGTAAAAATGGACAAGTGTCCGACAGTAGAATTAGGGGTACAAGATACCCACTTCAAAAAAAAGGAAAGTATTATATCGAGCATCTCATTCCTTCTAAAAAGGTTTCAAATACAAGAAAGGTATATCTATCAGAAGGGAGCATAAGTAGAATTAGACTTTCACCACTGCCACTATCATCATCATTCACCACCATTACCAATATCACACATCATTCATTCGCCACACATGCACATCTTGATTTGACTTATTGACATGTTCCTTTGGATCCGCGGTTTGACTATACAACATATGTCTTGTAAGTATGTATATGCTATCTCCCACCTATGAGCTCCAGATACTAGCCTATTAGAAGTAGGGTGAGAGAGAGAGGGAAATACCACAATGCCTCATACCACAAATACCACATATTTGAGAGAAAAGCATACACCATCAATGCCTTGGTAAGGATCTAGAAATACCACAAAGGAGCGACTAAGAGAGTCATACAAGGAATCTCTGAGTTTTATTTTGAAAATCTCTAAAAACTCTAGAGCTATAGTTGATCGAAGAGCAAGGTACATGGTGCTTGACTGGACCGTTCTGTCTTTCAACTACCCAAGACACAGGTGACGGTTACAAGCCCTATGGTGGAAGGTAAACTGAGTAAGTTTTTATCTTAATAGTTGATCTAATCCGGAGATGAGATCTTATTTGAAAGCATGTGTACCTGTAAGGCGTGAAAGCATTGCAGCAACTCCTGATCCATCACTGAGTCTATCTTTGCTCAGGGACGAGCAAAAGGTAAGCTTGGGGGAGTTGTTGACGGTCCTTAAGTACCAAAATTAACCGTCAACTAAACAAGGATAAGGATCTAAATGAAACCAAAAACTAGAAATAAGGTTTAAACTAATAGAATTCCATGAGTTTTGGTGAATGTATGTTTCTGCAGGGGCATATAAGGAAATATGGAGGAAAGGCCCACATGTTATGTTTACATAGAGATAATTATCATTCGAACGAAAAAGAATAATCTAGAAGGGTCAAGAAGGCGCGGGAAGAAGCGAGAGGCCGAGCGGGCCCAGGGTTGAGCCCAACAGGCTCTGCCCTGTGGGACCACCTCTCCACCGCCATTGAGGTTGCATCTAAGCCCTCCATCAAGGTCGGTTTGATCCAACGACCGACGTTCATTTGAGGAATCTATATAAAGAAGGCTCCCTGACCCTGAGGAGGAGAGCCTCTCTGACCTAATTCATTATTCATCATCCATCTCGAGAGGAGAAGCCCCTGATCAAGCCCTAGAGCCACCACATCAACTAGATCTCTAGTTTAGCATAGCTATATAGGATTAGAACTAGAAGGAGTCAATCTTCGATTGGTTTCCGGATCTGTCAGGAGGATTATTGGTAATTCTCTATCTAGTTCTTCATTGTTCTTCATTTGTTCTTCAATATTATGAATATGACTCTGCTCTACTTCATTATATTGTCTATGACTTTACTCTATTCATTTATGTTCTTAGTTATATTGTTCTTAGTTTATTCTGATTATATACTTGGCATAGTTAGATCTGAATCATATGCATGTTTAGGATCGTATAGCGTTTATCCACCACTACTATGGGTAAATGATAGATATTTTGTAGGTGTGGTGCCTAGACCGTATTTATCTGCGATTGTACCCTATATTCCGGATCGTGAGGTAGTTCGCGGGAGTGACAGTCATGTTGAGTCCTTTGTAGTCCTCCTCCCGTTTGTAGGGCAGGCAGAGCAGTTCTATTACGGGGAAATGATTGCTATGTTCTTCACTTCCTTAGTAATACTCACTATACATGAATATCTCTTTTCTCGCCATGATTGCCAAGTGTAATTGCACTAATCATAGTATACTAGACTGTATAGTTTAGAATAACTTAGGAAATATCTTTGTAGTTCATCCTAATTCCATGCTAATGACTTGCTAGAATATCTATTGAGGTGCTTATCATTATCTTATGTGGCTACATTTACGCTGATCAGTATTTATCTTTTGTCACTATTCATTCATTATCTATATCTTATGTGACATTTATCTTGTACTGAGTGAGATAGATGAAAACTCTCCATTACACATGCAGTGATACTCATTGATCATTAATACTCATTCCTCATTTATTCCTTAGCATCCCTTCCTAGTGGTAAAAATATAAATAAAGATACCTGGAATACTCTTGGTTAAAATGCTACTTTGGTATTATTTGTGCGCTTGCAGAAACACATTTCTATTCATATTCACTTAGAGAAATTGCATATTTCAATATCGCATCTCTCTGCCATGCTGGGGATGACAACTTGGCTTAAGTGGCATGAGAGATGGTTAACCCTTTTTGGCGCCGTTATCAGAAATATAAATTATTCTACTTTTGGTAATGATGTTAAGAAGCATCAACAACCACCACCTCACTATGATAGCTGCCGGCGGGGAGCGACGGCGCCCTTGGGATGCGGCATGGTGCGACGATGTGGCCCAGCGGTTGCCATCACCAGCCACCGCGCTGTGCGAGTGGGCCCCACTGGTGTTGCTGCCCCCAGCGCCACCTCGTCACACCGCTTTGCGCCTGTTGGTGTGCTCGGCGAAACCCTAGCGCGGTGGCCAGCGAGGGCGGTGGTGGATCTGCTACGGAGAGTGCCCTGCAGCGTCACACCCCTGCTGAGACCACCGCAGGCTGGAGCTAGACAAGGTTTCCCTTCCTTGCCTCTCCCTCTCCCTCTCCCTCTCCCTCTCCTTGTTCCTCTGTCTCTAGAGCGGGGGCCCTAGCAATCGGTGTTGTCCCTATGCGGCCCGCTCCCCAGAGCGACAACGCCCTCTGCTTTATTTGCTCCTTCACGTCTCCGAGGTGAGAGGTGAAGCAAGGTTGTTCTTCTTATCTATATTGGGTTGTACTGCAATCTCCTCTCTGTCCCACCTTTGATCTTCACTACCGTTCGATGGGATCATTCCGTTCGAGCAACAAAACATAGGTGATTGCCCAGATCTTCATCCCCATCTCTCTATTCACTACACACTGATGACCATATCGATGGATCTGTGCCAGTCCAAAGGGAACACATGTCTACTTTTGATCTGCAGTGGTTGTCTACGCCTGGAGCAAGACCTACTGTTCCACGCCTGATCTAGATAGAGTGATATCAACAACAAACAAAGGTTTCCATGCTCCTCTGCTTTTTTAAATTCTATTTTGGGATCTCAATCAGATCCATATACCACAGAAGGACCGATAACGGCGACCAAAGGGGGAGGGTGAATGGGAGCCAACAAAAATTTCTCCAATGACTTGGCCCTCGTCCCAAAATCATGCCCAACATGACCACTCGAGAAGAGAGATGCACTCATCACCCAACACGTGGGTGGATACCCTAGAAGATGTTCTATAAGTACAACAGAGTGATCAAGAAAGTCTACTGAACGATCGAAGCCACAAACTTGAAACCGATACACCGAGAGAGGTGCTCTCAACCCATAGAGAGGAGAGGCAAGGGAACACCCAAAAAAATTATGAGAACTGGTCTCAAAAGTACCTCATCATGTTCCTTACATTAATACGAATTCAACGCAACAAACGGAACTTGATTTGGAGTCCGGACGAGAGAGATATGGACAAAACACTGCTGCAGCTTTCACGGACAGTCCGGGAGAGAACCGCGGACTGTCCGCTACAGTAACCGAGGGTTGATACAGTAACCACGGACAGTCAGCAAAATGACCACGGACAGTCCGCAGTTCAACTTCCAGAAAACACACTATTCGGGACTGGTTCTGTTCTGCGCTCAGATTATAGGGGCGGACTATCCACCGTTTCGACCACCCGTACATCTCCGAAACCTCCTCGACCGAGCCTGACCCCTGGACTGTCCGGGAATGAACCTCGGACTATCCGCGAATGCCTGGACAGAGGCGATTCGGGGGCGATTTTGAATCGCCTCTCCCCCAAATCTTCCCAAATCACTACCAAATCTTCCCAAATAGCCACCAAATTTTATGGGCATGATCCCAAGTCTATGGAGGAGATATCTCTAGGAGATCATCGCTCAATTTGGTGTGAATCAACGGGAACAAAAGGATTTCGGGAAAAAGCTCAAGAACACGAAACTTGAAATTGAAATCGCCCGATCTATGTGCTTGTGAGGATTCAAGCAAAACCCTTCGGTGGAAGTGATCTACTCACGTCCTAGCACAACGTGATTCAAGCGGAATGAACCCAAACACCCTGAATCAAAATATCTCGCGTCATCATGAAATAGGGAGAAAAGGGGCAAAATCAAGAATGCGAAGAACACAAGCAATCGAGAGACAAAATCATGGAACCGAACCAACCATGGCTTACGGAGGGAAGGGCCACCGATTCTCGCACAAACTTGTCACAAGTGTTTACATGAATCAACCGGAAAATCGATCCATGACCTCATAGCAAGAACACTACTAGAGAGAGTGGGAGGGAGGAATGGTGGAATGAAAGGGGTGAGGGTGCTAAGCGCCCATCATCCACTACTTAACGGCGATTGGACAATCCCAAAACACCCCTAGATACATGACCGAATTACTTAGTCCTGGCACACTGTAATCCAAGTTGAAGATATTTTCCTCGCTTTTTTGATCAGACAGCCCCGCTTCCTGCTCGGACTTGCCATCGCCTCGACGCAACCTCCAGGATTCTTCCATGTGTCATCCCCGCTTCCTTGGAAGCTCCGCCTAGGTTTTGAGGCCCAAACCCGTAAACCCGCCACTGGTGGCTTTCGGCTCAACCACTGAACCCCTAGTTTTGAGGCACAAACTCGGAAACCATCCGCCGATGGTTTTGAGGCCCAAACCATCAACCCGCTCGACATGTGCCACCTCATCCTTGCCCAGCCCAGCTCCGAGTCCCCATGAGCCTCCCGCTCGACTCTCGCCAACCGTCTTGACTCGGTCAACACGGTCTACCTCCATGTCTTCTCATACTTGTCGATGCTATGTGCTAGCCACCATGGCTAGTCCTCCAGCCCTCCGGTCCGTCAGTATGAGCCTTGCTTCCGCCCTTCACCGCTCCCGGTCCGTCGGGACGTGAAGGGTCAAGATGGTGGACTAGAGGGGAGTTGAATAGTCTTTTCTAAAACTTAACCGTCACGGCTAAGCGAAACTAATGCGGAATTAAAACTATCGGTCTAGCCAAGACTACACCCCTCTACCTATAACTCAAGCACCTAGCAAAGTATGTCTGTTAGCTAACTAAGGTGCCAGGCTAGGAAGCTCACCTAATCAAGTCTAGGTTGCAAGGTCACACAAACCTAAGCAACTAGTACTCTAAGCAAACCGGAAGCTCCTACACATACTAGTAAGCAAAGCACAAAGCACCTAAGCTCACTAGCAATGCTCTCTAGCAAGACTACACAAGCCAACTAGAGAGCTCAACTTACTTAGCTACACAAACTAAGCAAATGTGACTAACAAGGCTACTCAAGCCAATTAGCCACTCAAGAGCTACTTCTAAGCTTCACAAGCTAGAAGGTAACTAGGCAAGCTACACAAGCTACACTAGTTACAAGAACAACAACAAAAGCACTAGCACAAGTATGAATAAGTAAATACAAGCTAGTGATTTGGAGAAAGCAAACCACCGAGAAGATGTACACAAGGTTGACATGGTGATTTTTCTCCTGAGGTTCACTTGGTCGCCACCAAGCTAGCCCCCATTGTGTTGGCTCTCTCACTCGGAGGTTCACACGCTAATAGGCATCACACGCCTAACCCGCTACCGGGTGCCGCACAACCAAAACAAGATGAGGGCACTCAATGACACGCTTGTTGACGGTCCTTAAGTACCAATTTTAACCGTCAACTAAACAAGGAAAATGATCTAAATGAAACCAATATCTAGAACTAGGGTTTATACTGACATAATTCCACGAGTTTTGGTGAATGTCTGTTTCTGTAGGGGGTTATCAGGAAATACCAAGGAAAGACCCACATGTCATGTTTACATAGAGATAATTATCAACTGCATAATTTTCTATATTCTAGAGGGTTCCAGAAGACACGAGAACGAATGGGAAGCGGATCGGGCTCGGAGCCAGGGCACCTGCCCTAGCCCCTAGGGCGCCCGCCCTGCCCTTGCAGCCAATCAGGCTTCGCCTCACAGATTAGGGTCCCACCGCCTTTGAGGAACAATCTACACCACACAATTAAGTCGGTTTGATCCGACGACCGACGTTCATCTGAGGGGGCTATATAAGGAGGACCCCTGCCCCCTAGCAAAAGGCAATCCATTATTCATTTGCATATTTTCTGGAGAGGATTCACCAGAGAGGATCCCTGATGGATCTATTCTCTAGGGCTTAGGATTCAAGAGAAGCTATCCTTAGTTTCTATGTGAGATTAGAGTCTACTCTTCTATATTGAGAGAGATAGAGTTGAGGTGTCGATTGGAGGAAGCCCGGCTTGTCGGTGTCTCCTCTCCGGTTTGTACCTGCGAGATCAAGTCTCCTAACCTGAGGCTTGCTCCTAGGATTTCTTCGGTATTTCGACTCCTAATTCTAGTAAGTTCTCTGTTTTATTGTTCTTTGGTTTGTGAGTTTACTTTATTCTCTTCGCGTAGAGAGCAGGGTAATCATCTCTAGCGTAAACATGGTGTTTGAGCTAAGATACTCATAGATATCCCCTATCTAGCCGGACCTATGGTAGTAGCACGGAACGTGACAATTCTGTTGATACCTTTGGATCCCACAATCCCATTAGAAGGATCGGCAGGGTTTATAGGCCACGGGCTAAGCATCCTCTATGGTGTTTCGTATCTCGACGGTTCTCCCCAATAGAATAATAGCGCATATCTTGGTTAGACTAGAACGAGAGTGCTGTCGCAGTCTTCTCTATATCGCTCATATCAAATCGCCTTGTTTGTAGCCTAAAGGTTAATAGCAATAGATTTGGTTAGTCAGATGCACCCTTTCTCCTTGCGGAAAAAAAAAATAACGATACTGTGGATAACTCCCGGGTGAGGTGCTCACCGATATCCGTGCGCTTGCGGATTACTTCCCAGTGATTCTTCTATCTGCGTTAACAAATATCAACAAGCATTTCTGGCGCCATTACCAGGGAGAAAGACGGTTTGCTGAGATAACCTCGAGTCTTGCTATTATCTTGTACCTATAGTTTTATCTTTCCTTATCTTTTTCAATTTCTTTATTTCTTACCTTTTCTATCCTTATGGAAAATCTAAATTCCACACCTATCTATCAGTTTTTTGCACCCACAGAGACCGACCTATTACCATGTGAGTCATCATAGCCTATCCAAACTCCCCAGTTTAGGTTGAGTCCACGGTTGATTGCAATGATTCAAAGCCTATCTGATAAAACTTTACCTTTTTCCTTTTTCCTTTTTATCATTTTTCTCACCTTACCATTTTTTTCTTCTTACACATATATAAATACTCTACTCCAAAGGGCAACTTGTTGGAGACTCCACCATATTCACACCCTATTCTTATAAATTGAAATGAGCTTCGCCCTGCTTGTATAGCCATGGTTTGGGAGAAATCTTTCTCTAGTCTTGGTTTAGTTTTAACTCCATTTGAAAATATGAATTATCCAAATATAGAGGAGGACCCAAACAAGACCAATTTGAGAGTTAACAATCCAAGTGGAATTTTGAACATACATGAAGAATCAACCATAGAGATTGGAGAGGAAGATGATATCAACGAGCATGGAATCTATTCCATAGCTATCTCTTTAAATCCATGCTCATATGAGACATCTCCCATACCCAATGGTCTCTTTATCATTACTATTTATGACATCTTCAACACCCTCACTCTTTCTGTTTACAAAAACTTTAAAAGGGTGGTTGTCGATGCGTATGTCTATCATAAATATTGTAGATCTCGTTGTGTAAATCTTGAGATAGGTAAAGAAGGGGAAACTGTTTTTCTAAAAGCACATCTTGAAAGGTTTCCCTAGGACAAGCTTAGTGTCCTAAAACAAGCATCTCTCAGAGCTTAACATGAGTATTCACCCTTTTTTGTTGCTTACCTTGTGAAACGAGCATAGAAATATATGATTATATTCCCTCGGGTATTTTTGTCACTAACCTTTCCAGGTATAGAACAGAAAGAATGAAGGAATAACAAGCATAAGGTATGTCCAACCAATCATCATACAACATTGAATTACATTCATCCAATCTTGATTTTTGCAAAATTCAAGCTTGGGGGATAACCCATCATACAAACATCTCTTGCCATGTTGCTACAGTATATTAGTTATACCTACCTTTAAGGCATGCTCAACTACAAAAAAATTCATCCTACTTTTTCATCTTCACATGAGTAAAACTCCATAATACTTTCATGCTACCTTTGTTTGCTATAGTATATGTTTAGGTTTTGAAGAATTTACATATATCTTTTAAACTATGCATGGTGCTTAGTTTAAATCAAAGGTATTTGGATATTACTTCGAAAGGCTTTTAAATTAAGCGTGGTGCTTAGGTTAAAATGTCTTCCTAAGTCAAATTAGACGTGGTGTCTAGGTTGATTTTTGAACTGATAGTATGTTGTAGTAGATATCGGATATTTTGTTGGACTAGCCCCTATAGGAAAACTTTCAATATCAAATTGGCAAAGTCCTGAGAGAAACTCACATTGGAGATGAAGAGAGACACATGAACTTCAACAACTTTCACAAGAGAGACACAACTAATTCATCAATAGATGAATTCCATGGAGCGAGGAGAAGACAAGGATAACCTTAAACAACTCAATCCATGGAAGAGAAGGTGAACAAACTTTAAGAAAAGACAATGAAAAGACTAACAAGATCAAAGGAACATGGATAAGGAGTCGAATAAAGGAGACAAGCTATTAATGCTCAACTAGCCGATCGAAGGAAGCTTCCATGAGGTGTTACAGGGCCATCATTCTTCAAAATTAAAGGTAAGTAACTATCACTCTAAAAGCATTTCTTTGATTCTGGTATTCACATAAATAAATATCTAAAACATGTTGAGCTACAACATTATTCAATCCAACCTCATAAACTCAACATGTTAGTTCTTTAAAGCTTGTTCCTAGTACCACATTCCTGTTCTCACAAATTTAACCATATGGGCTGAAAAAGTGATACACTCATACTTATCTTTTGATTTTTTTCACCCATGTTATGGTTAAACAAAATACTCAATTTTGCTCGATGTGCTTAGGATAGATAAGAATGAATAAAACTTTGGTTCTGTTGGTGTTTTCCCACCAACAGAGCCCATGCACTTGATCTCTGCCTTGTTTATTTGAGCAGGACACTTCTTCACCATGCCATCAAGAGCATTGATGGATGACACCCCACCAATGGAGATAGGAGATTCAAGACCTATCATCCCAATCTCCATTAGAGCTTACACCCTTGAAGAAGCTGTCTGTGACCTTGGAGCAAGTGTCAACATCATGCCAAGCTTGCAGATCAGACACTATGCTACCCAAGGCAATTCCTTAATATATCAGCATACGAGTTGGGCACTCGTTCGTACTAGTAAACCTTGTGATTGGAGAAACAGCCAGAGATGAGAAATCCCTCATTATCTTGGGTGCCCATTCTTAAGAACAGCTAATACCATCATCTACACGGATAGCGCCAAGATCTGTTTCCCAATCAAGGATGAGAAGGAGAGGTTCACTTTCAAGAAACATACACTCAAGGCTCCTACTCATCCTTAGAGGCCTACATCTACGAGGACACAACTGTTGCTACAAGGTAGTAGAACATTAATAATAAAAGGAGGAAGAGTAAAGCTCAACAACCAAGAGAAGACCCAGATGATCAACACTATTGATTTAGGGTATGGCCAACTCCTTCTATCAAATACCTCACTAAGCTGGATGATCCAGGAGTACCTACCATTGATTGCAAGATCAAGAAAAGTACATCCCACAAGACATTCTGCAACATTGGATCAAGTGGCAACACAATGTCTGTGGTAGCCTATCAACATTTATATTACAATAGACCACTATACTAGACATATGTACAGTTTTAGCTAGCAGAACAATCATTCCGATTTCCGGAGGGAATAACAAAAGACATCATAATCAAAGATCACTATGTTCCTGCCGACTTCATGGTTTCATGGGACATAAAGATGGAGTCCACCTTATTCAAGGAAGATGTTTCCTCAACACCGCCAGCACAATCATCTTCATATCAAAAGAGGACTACTTCCAATTTCATGAAGAGAAGACGTATTTCTACTTCAATAGCCACACCACTTATTAGAAGAGAAGGAAACATTGCTCTCAATGCCAAATGAAACAAGCCACCAAGGATGGATGGACAAATTGTCATGGAACCGCCCAACCTATAAGAGCACTAGTATAATGATCATCATTTCTGATGACACTGTCACACTAGAGCCCATATACGCCCAGTAGTCCTTAAAATCTCGAAAGATCTCAAACCACAATAAGTAACAACCCGAGATCGAACACTAGATTCAGTAACCGCACATCCACAGTGATAAGTTCGAAACGAAATAATATTACAACTGAGTTTAAGGAAGTGTTATTATAACACCGAGTTCAAATCAAAGTAGCAGAAGTTTAGGTTTCATAAAACCCATTGCAAACTGTTTAACACAAATATAGTGCCGAGCTTAGTACAGTCCCATCAAAAGCAATAAGGAGAGACATCAAAATTCACCATTGCCCGTGGCCTTCACTCTTCATCACATGCAGGGTAGAGGCATGCCTGACAATAGCCAGAATAGACCATACCATCAACAACAAGGGTAAAGAAACCCTGAGTACTCAATTGTACTCAGCTAGACTTACCCGACAGAGAGATAGATATATAACCATAGTCACTTCAAGCATTATGCAGGGCTTTATCAGTGGATCTCATGAGATAGCGTAGTTTTGCATAAAAGAGCCTCCTAATTACTCATGTATTCTCATCATTAGAAAACAACATTTGGCAGTTGATTGAGTAAGATTAACAGATCTCATTAGCACCTGTACTAGAGCAATCACTGAGTTATCAAACAATAATAACCATATTGTGCTTGGCATCGAAACCACATAACCATCTTTTGGTTACTTATTAGAGTTCAGGTTTCTACAGTGGGAGGAAGATCTTTCAAGTTTCTCACTGACGGGGAGAGACCGTGATTCGAATCGAATTCCAATCCAGCTGGAGGTTTATTCCTCAATCACACCCAAGTGTGCCTGTCGACACACTTATACGGGTCACCTTCATTATAGTTCGGGTAGCCGTGGTTCTCCATGTACAGGCATGAGTAGCGACTCACGGATAGCCAGGTCGATCAAGCATTGTCTGCCCATGGTGCCTGGCCAGGACGACCAGGGTACTTGCCCACGGTCTAGTATGCCATTCGCGGTCTTCATGACCCAAGCAGGGGGAGGTTCCGGCCCAAACATACAGAGTTAGGCTTCGTGGTCGAAATGAGTTATTCGGCCAGCTATGAAGGAGGCATGCGTTCAATCTCGGCAGATGTCCGACCACGATCCAGTGCCTAGCGACACAGGCGGAGAGAACCCGCTCACAAGACCTCCAAGTCAAGTGGCTCACAACTCCTTATCCGCCCGGTCTCGATTTATTACTTCCACATGGTTATTTTCCACGATAGCAAATATAGCCAACCGTGACCAGCAACCTATCTTTGTGGAGGATGGTAGACCACCCACACTACCGGTCTAAGCATGGCTAAGCAGAGGTTTCAATCCTGGGCCTACAAGGTTCTTTTTAGTGGACAAGGAGATATAATGCAGCAAAGGGTTTCATCTTAACTCCTATTAACTTAATGCACAAACAAGTGGTTGTATTGTAAGTAAAATACTTTAAATAGAATTAGGGAGGTGAAAAATGCTCCGGGGCATGCCTTTCACAAAGGTAGAGGGAAGGTGGTTTGGGCACTCAGGAAGGTCAGAGCCCTGCTGTCCTTCTTCTGGAGCTTCTGGAGCTTGCAACTCTGGTGGGACTCCTTCTATCTCCCCAAACTCCAGCAAAGTCACTGCCTCGGCGATCCTGGATGCATGTATACATGTATGATGATCCAAAATATATATGACAAGCCATATACTAGAAATGAGACATGCCTAATGCATATGAATGGATGCTCATGATGAATGTTATTGTGCATCATTTATTTCGTTCACCGAGTAGGTGCAAATCTCTTCGGTTGTAGAGAGATTAACACTTACCCTTAGCTAACAACCTGTAGTAGAGCTTTTCCTCCTTGGTCAGCTCTCTAACACCTGCAACTAAACATGTTTTAACCTTAAGCTATAGGGTTAAACAACACTCAAGGCATACATTACTCATAACACTCACAACATAGCATTCAACACTTAAAACAGCAGCTGAAAGAAAACTGTGTAGCTGGAGCTACACAACCAAAAATTACAAACTTGGACATTCTGGAAAGCTTATGAAATTGTCTACAAAACATTCCCTAAACTCCCCAGCTAAATTTAACATTAAAAAGGTCTACAGATACATCAAGCAAAGCTATTTAGAAGAAAATAGGAAAACACAGATTTGAAGTTAAACTTGTAAAATATACCCAGGTTAAACTAAATAGGTTATGGCTATGAAAATTTAACACCAGACAGGTTAACAAGTTATCTAGAACATAGTCTATTATATCTACTACTGAAACTACACATAAGTAGCTCAAACAAATCTAACAAAAAACATGTTTAAGCTGTTTTGACAGATTCTAGAAAGCAATTAGAACAGATAAAAACTTTTAACCAGCATTCCAAAAATTATTATAAATTCAGACACACAAGTTTGCATAATTAGCTACCACTTTGGTATTCATACCAACAACAAAAAACATATATAAGACAGGGTTAAAATTAGTTCTTTGCTGGTGATGAGGAAAACAAGCATACTTTAAGCATTAAATACTTAAACCATTTGAAATATGTGAAACAACAGATTTCATAATTTTCTTAGATTTTACTAAGCAAGTAACACCTGTACAAAAATTAACAAGCATAGCAAACACATATATCTTAGCTAGCAATTTAAACAAGGTTGCATTTAAATAAACAAGCATTTAACCAAAAGAACTACAACATGCAATTAAATTACAGGTTACTGGTACTTTAACATTTTTCATGGGAAGTGCATGATAAGGCAAGATCAACACAATAAGAACCATGATTTTAGCACATACGAAACTCCAGTTATGAATTAAACAAGTTAAACTAAGCATATAAAGCTTGTTGTCCATTTTTATTAAAACAACACAGAACAACAGTAACAACAGGATACTTAACATTTTTCATGCATAGAGAAAAACATAACAGAGCTAACAGAACTAGTTTCACATTTTTAGCATTTTCCTAGAATTAGTTATGAATTTCCAACGTTAGCAAACAAAACTGAAAAAGACAAAATAGAGAAACACTTAGAGTCTATGACACGCAGGACCCACTGGTCAGCTCCTTCACTCATAGAGCCGACGCACCAAAGGTGCTCGACCGTCGGTTCCTCGCCGGAGGTGAGGTCTCCGGCCAAACCAACCCCACGGTCGTGCTCTCCTTCGCAACTCGCATCGAACCATGTAGCTGGTTGTACCCCATTCGCACCGGAGCATGCTCGACGGCGTTCATGGAGGCACGGCGGCGCTGCAGTTCTTGCGCTGGCCGGCGCAAGGCTTTACTAACCAAACTAGCGGCGGCTACACCTACACGGAACCCTAGCGGTCCGATCTAGCCCGGATTGGGGCCAGGCAAACCCTCCGATGAGCTCGGCCACATGCACAGCGGCACGGTGGCGAGTTCACGGCGGCGCGGTGCTGCTGTTCCGGCGGTGGCGATGCACGGATGCTTCAACCAACTCCGGCTATCTAACCACTGGCTAACCAGCTAACCCTACCGTGACTGAGACGGATGCAAGTGACACAAAAAAGCCCAGCGCAAACCTCGCCAGCGTTGCGCGTGGCATGCGCATGCACTCGGCGGAGTTCCCGTTCCAGCAACCCTAACCCTAATCGCTTCAACCGACTCCTCGGCGAGCATCTACAACCTCTAGGCTATCGCATACGAAAACTAGAAGGAAGGGAGAGGCGCTGGATTGGGCTGGCCATGGCGGCGCAAAGCTCGGTGGAGCTTAGGTCATCAATGGCGCCCGCGGTGTGCTCGGTCTGGCTCACATGTGTGGTTAGCGCGGCAACTGAGCGGTGCAAAAGATGGAGCGGAGCAAGGCGAAGCTGTGGCTGCGTTTTGGAGGCCAATGCGGCGGTGTGCTGCGTAGGCGAGCTCGGCGACGGCGCTGCTGTGGCAATGGCGTGGCTGTGCTCCCGCTCGAAGCAGAGAGGAGAGGGAGAGAGTGAGGGCGCAGGCGTGAGTGCGGTCACGAGGTGGAGTGTTCGGCTCTCCAAGGACGCGGCCGACGTGGGCGTTCCACCGACGTACGGCTCCCATGCGGCGCGCGATGCCTGAGGCGGTCGGCCACGACCAAACGGCGCGCTATGCTCTGCATTTGAAACCAGCATCAGGCCGACTGACGGCCGATTTTGCAACGCGATTAACTCTCTAATCCTCGTGTCTTAGCTTCAACCAATTACACACTTTTGTAGAGCTATAGTTGAACTCCAACTTTGGTGTACTTGGTTTGAATTGAAACGGCTTAGATTTCAAACTACAAGCATTCAAACAGGGTAACATTCAAACTGAAACACAGTTATGACTTAGGCAATTTCAAAAGCTAAAATAACCCCAAATCTGCCTTAATTGACCAATTAGGGTATTTTAGGGTCCAAATCACCTCAAGGTAGTTAAACAAAGTTTGTGCAGAATTAAAAACTCTACAACTTTGATTAAACCAACTTTTTCATACAAGGTGATTTACAAGGTCAATTTGTTAGATCAAACAAAAGGGCTCCTAGGGTCAAACATTAGAGCTTAAACCCTAGAAGCTTATTTGGACTTGATCATGAACATAGACATGGTTCCATTTTGATCCCTAAATATTTCTAGATGGTCATTAGTTATCAAAACACCAAGCACTTGGTTAAACAAGCATAACTCATACAAAGCTAGGTGTAGGTTAACACATACACATATGAAAACAAGGTGGTCTCTTAGGGTTATCATTTCATATGATCATTGAAATGCATGAATGCAATGATGCTTGTGCTCATGCTCATGAAATGATATGCAAATGCAAGCTTAACACCTAGGGTGTTACATAGATTATCCAAGAGAATGTCAAGATATGAAGACCAATCCAATAATGAAGATAAATATCTCCTGAGTAAGAAAGTTGTACCACCAACAAAGGATGTATCACAAGCTACAGAGAGCAAAGAAGAAGTAGAACCTCAAAACAGTGAATCGCAGGAAGTGAAACCTTGGACTAAGAAAGGGTGGAAGAAGAGACTTCATCAAAACATTAACACAAGGTGAACAAACATCCAAGTCCTCATCAGGATTGGATAACACTCCTGAAGATATTTTAACCAGAAGAGATGTCCGGATCGACAAACCTAAATCTCCGAACCTTGGCCAAAAGGCAAACTCAGTAAGTTATCTGCATATTTAATTCTTTATTCCACCACCATAATTAATTCTGGCACTATTAACCAACATAAAATTGAATTTGCATATTTAATTTTCACACTGCATTAGTTTAGCTTACACACTCGAAATTTCTAGTGTTGTTTTGCTCGACTATCATCGAGTGCATAATCACCTTCATAAACTTAAACAAATCCATAGCGCTAATCTATTAAGATACTTAATTGCATTCTAGCATATCACTTATAGATATTCCTAGCTTTATTCACATTCCTCATATCCTCCATTGCATAATCATCTTTACCATGAGATATCTAGATTTCTGCATTGCAAAAAAATCTTTAAGCCCCATGTGAGAGAACTTATGGTAATACCATAAGGGAATTTACTATAGTGGCACAAAAATAATTTTTATTTTTCGTTTAAAATAGAAAATTCTAAAAAAGAGATGAGATATTCAATTCCTGCTAGAACATATTAAAGTTTAAATTAGCTCATAAGAATATTGAATTGCTCTTTTGGCTGACCGCTAACCTATTGTCATAATGGAGCCTCGAGTTTTGTTTGTTCTTGTCGGAGTATAACCATGCAGAATTGAAAGCACCAAAGAGGAGTGAGCCGAACCAAGAGGCTACTTCCAAAGATCATTCAAAGCAACTATAGCAAACATCCATCTTGGGGGAGGGCATCCCTTAGTTATCAGGTAAGTATATCTATGCGATTATCGAGTCTATCTTATAGTCATAAAAAATATGTGAGCACATGAATGTTCACCATAGTATTATAAGAAAATCTAAAATTGCTAAAAACACATGGGCACATGAAGGTCCATGTCTGTCGAGTCTTAAGAGTCCTAAATAAAGATATATATATATATATATAGAGTTAGGGTGTGTGTTTAATTCGTTTAGAGTCAATAAAAGCCATGAACAATAATTTTGTCTTGGAAATGATAAATAGTTGCTCTGTCGTAATTCCTTTCAAGTACCTAGTTTTCAACCTTGAATTCTCTCGAGTTTTATATATAATTGTTGTGACATAAGATTTACTCTGAACCTGAAACTTGTGGGTTGCGAATGCTTGAGCTAAGTCTAGGTAGTTGATAGGTATGATATGATAAAGTTGAGCTGCTATTTATCTTGTTCCTAGCAATACTAGAGTTCTGGAGAGTTTATCTTTTGAAAATTGAAAATATTACATGATAAGTTTCTATATGACGAGAGCTTGAATTCCTACCACAGCCATATATACATGCCTGGTAGATTAGGAAAACATTCACTATCATATTTACTACTTGTATTTGCATTGAGTTTTGTCAAGCTTTGTTGACCCTTAGAGACTTGTCATGCTTTTAAATCAAGATCACGTACACTCCACTCATATATTCTACATCTATCATAGAAGTACGCATCCACATATATGCCATTCAGATCCACCAGAAAAATGCTCTATTCCTACCTTGGGAGTAAGCAACCAAAAATATCCCAGTTCTCCACCTATCCATATATTCCATTACCACATATGTAACTGCTCCAAAGATTTCCTTGTCATCATCTCTCAAAATATTTATTATAGAAAGAGACTTGGGGTTGTGAAAAAAAGAGAGAAAATAAAGAGAGTAAAACAGGGACAAGTGTCCTATCAAAACAATGGGTACTTAGATGCCTGCCTCTCTAAAAAAAGAGAAGAGAAAAAAAGCAAGCCCAAGTTGTCTCAAAAATTCCAAGTTCAAAAAGAGAGATGTATATATATATAAGGAGCAGAGTAGAATTAGGTTTCCACCATACACCCTCATATATCCACCACACATATATATTCATCCCCATACATCCACCATATATCCGTACACATGCACATCTTGATTTGATTGTATGCCCTGGTTCTCTGGATCCATTGTTTGACTTTACAATATATGCTTTGCAAGTATGTATGCGTTGTTTCTCCCCACCTTTGAACTCCATATATTGCCTATTAGTTATAGGGTGAGTGAGAGAAGGCATAACACCATTGCTGCCTTGGTGAGGATCCAAAAATACCACATATTGAGAGACTTGAGAGGGTCATACAAAAGACACTTTGAGATTTATTTTGAAAACTTTGCAAAACCCTAGGATGAAGGTAAAGTGAAGAGCTTGAGAGATAGTGCTTGGCTTGATCATTCTACTTTTCAATTGCTCAAGACCCAAGTGATGGCTATAAGCCCATGGTTAAAGGTAATATGGGTAAGTTTGAAAGTCAGAATAGGTTACTCTAATCCAGAGGAGAATTCTTGTTTGAACACATGTGTACCTTTAAGGCATGAAAGCATTGTAGCAACTCCTGATCCATCTCTGAGTTCATCTTTGCTCAAGGACGAGCAAAAGGTAAGCTTGGGGGAGTTGTTGACGGTCCTTAAGTACCAATTTTAACCGTCAACTAAACAAGGAAAAGCATCTAAATGAAACCAATAGCTAGAACTAAGTTTTATACTGATAGAATTCCACGAGTTTTGGTGAATGCCTGTTTCTGCAGGGGGTTATCAGGAAATACCAAGGAAAGGCCCACATGTCATGTTTACATAGAGAAAATTATCAACCACACAATTTTCTGTACTCTAGAGGGTTCCAGAAGACACGAGAACGAATGGGAAGCGGATCGGGCCCGGAGCCAGGGCGTCGGCCCTAGCCCCTAGGGCGCCCGCCCTGCCCCTGAAGCCAATCAGGCTCCGCCTAGCAGATTAGGGTTCCACCACCTTTGAGGAGCAATCTACACCACATAGTTAAGTCGGTTGATCCGACGATCGACGTTCATTTGAGGGGGCTATATAAGGGGACGCCTGCCCCCTGGCAAAAGGCAATCCATTATTCATTTGCATATTTTCCAGAGAGGATTCGCTAGAGAGGATCCCTTATGGATCTATTCTCTAGGACTTAGAATTCGAGAGAAACTATCCTTAGTTTATATGTGAGATTAGAGTCTACTCTTCTAGATTGAGAGAGATAGAGTGGAGGTGTGGATTGGAGGAAGCCCGGTGAAAGGATCAAGATGCCCAAGAGGGGTGTGAATTGGGCTTGTTTTAAATTTCTAAAGCAAATATGAAAACCTATCAATGTCAATCACCCCCTAGTGCCTACCGTACGTGTGTCCTAGCTAGAAAGCGGTAGCAGTTCATAGAATTGAAAAACAACCTACGCAATTCTAGTGGAAAGGAAAGAACACAACGGAAAGTAAATGCGGAAATGAAAGGAGCTCGGGAAAGAGATTCTTGACACGACGATGTTTCCCGAGGTATCGAGGAGTTGACACTCCCCTAGTCCTCGTTGGAGCACCTCGCAAGGTATTGCTTCCCCTAAATCCCACGCAAGGGATGAGTGCTCTCTACAGGCTGGTTCTTCGCCACTCCGGCTCGGTGAACCACCCACAACCGATCACACGAAATTGGAGAAGGGCCGCCAACAATCTTCTGGCGATCACCTTCCTGTGATCACCACCAAACCGTCTAGGTGTTATCGAACACCAAGAGTAACAAGCACAAGACCTTCACTTGACCAACTCAAGGCTAGGAAGGTGGATGGATGCACACTTGTCACTCCTAATCACTCTAGGGAGGAAGAACAAGGTTAGGTTTCTCAAATCTCTTCCTCACTAGGCACTTGGCTCTCCAAGAACTCCCTCTAGGTTCCTTCAGCTGAAACAATCGCCAAGAGAGCTAATTGAGATGATATGATCACCTATAAATAGTCCCCACCTCTCCAAATAGTCATTTTCTGCTTTTTCTCTTTTCTACGAAGCCACCGGACTAGTCCAGAGACTAGACCGTCGGACCATGCACACTGGTCCGGAGCTCACACCTCAGTTCAAATATCACTGTACCAGGACCCTCCGGACCACTTGCATTGGTCCGGTGCCTTGGTTCGAGCCTCTAGTGCGAAGCCCTGGTACTTACTGCATAGAAATGGTCTGCTGCTGAGTACCATCGGACTAGTCATCGGACGCACTGTCGGACTAGTCCGGAGCTCTCTTTCTGGCTCGCTCACAACTCCAAGGCCACCGGACTAATCAAGATTAGTCCGGAGCCCTCCAAACAGGTGATCCGGAGCTCTTTTCTCTGAACTCTGCCTAAGGCAGGATCGTAGGACCTCTTCCAATGGTCCGACGTCTCCTAGGCTAGCTGATCTAGAGCTCTTTTCACCCCCTTCTTCACCTCTTTTGACCCTCTTGAAGGGGTTTTGCTCCTACCATCTCAAGGGCTATAAGCAGTGTCTCTAGGGCAGGTTGTGACAAATGTGCATACACCGACATTCCCAAACTCTCCTAGGTCAAGCTACTAACCTCATACCCCCCTTAATAGTACGGTCAAAGGAAAAACAAAGTTCTAGTATATACTTAGTGCCCTTCTCAACCTCATGGCACTAAGACATAGCCTAGTCTTCACCTAGCTTGTAGCTTCATCCTTTGAAACTTAAAACGAATTCCATCTTGGGGGCATGAATACCATTAAGCCCATTCGCATTCATCACTTATGACCTAACTTAATCACTTTTGCCTCTGCAAAACACACGTTAGTCATAGTGACCTAGCATTGTCGTTAATCACCTAAACCAATGGGGCCTAGATGCTTCACCCGGCCTGTCGATGTCTCCTCTCCGGTTTGTACCTACGGGATCAAGTCTCCTAACCTGAGGCTTGCTCCTAGGATTTCTTCGGTATTTCGACTCCTAATTCTAGTAAGTTCTCTGTTTTATTGTTCTTTGGTTTGTGAGTTTACTTTATTCTCTTCGCGTAGAGAGCAGGGTAATCATCTCTAGCGTAAACGTGGTGTTTGGGCTAAGATACTCATAGATATCCCCTGTCTAGCCGGACCTGTGGTAGTAGCACGGAATATGACAATTCTGTTGATACCTTTGGATCCCACAATCCCGTTAGAAGGATCGGTAGGGTTTATAGGCCGTGGGCTAAGCATCCTCTGTGGTGTTTCTTATCTCGACGGTTCTCCCCATTAGAATAATAGCGCATATCTTGCTTAGACTAGAACGAGAGTGCTGTCGCGGTCTTCTCTATATTGCTCATATCAAATCACCTTGTTTGTAGCCTAAAGGTTAATAGCAATAGATTTGGTTAGCCAAATGCACCCTTTCTCCCTGTGGAAAAACAAATAACGATACTCTGGATAACTCCCAGGTGAAGTGCTCACCGATATCCGTGTGCTTTTAGATTAGTTCCTAGTGATTCTTCTATCTGCGTTAACAAATATCAACAACGCTCAACTAGAGTTGCTCTTCGCGATCTCTCGCAAGGTGAGCACAATACCCCTAACAAGCTCTTCTCCAGAGCCACGCACAAGGTTCTTGCATGTTTCGACGGAGCCATAACCACCAAGCTATCTAGAAGGTGGCAACCTCAAAGAGCAACAAGTACCACCGGCTTGCAACACGATCACCTAGTGCCACACGGAGCTATCTCTCAAAGCAACGCACTAGAGATCACTCACTCGCAATTGAATCACACTCTTGCAAGCACAAGTGAGTTAGAGGGATTCTACACCAAGCACAACTGAGGGCAACACATCCCAAAGGTGCTTAACCTTCCCATGAGCCGGCCACCCATATATAGAGGGAGAGGCCAACTAACCGTTGGGAAACAATAGACCAGCAAACACCTCCGGACAAGCAGCTAGCCGTTAACACCTCCGAAAAAGCTTGCGAAAAGCAGCTAGCCATTAACACTGTGCGGACACCTCCGGACCAACCGTCGGACCAACTTCTGGACCAAACCCTATGGTCCGACGCATAGGCCCAATGCCTTCTCAAAGCACCACGTGTAGTTACCGTTTGGAATTAGTCGTTGGCACGCTTACCTACGCACCATCGGACTACTCCCAATGGTCTAGAGCCTACCTGGTCCAGCGCCAAACCCAAAGTCCGACGTAGTCGAGTAAGCACCAAAACCTCAGAGAACTCATCAGACCTAGTCCGTAGCTCACCTCCAGACCATACCAACTAGTCTGATGCCTTCCTCTGAAACGCCGACTGCTGAGTCAAACCAACCGGACCAATTAAGATTGGTCCGACGCCTCTACACCAGACTGGTCCAGAGCTTCCAGTGAGGCGGTCAGGGCTAGGGGCAGCCGTCGGACCACAACCAATGGTCCGATGCTCCCTAAGCAAACCGGTCCAGAGCCTCTGAGACAGGGAGAACACTTATCCAACTTCTCCCCTTGTTCACATGTGCTAACACAAATGTGTCCACCACCTTGTGCATGTGTGTTAGATTGGTCTTCATATCTTGACTTTCTCTTGGATAATCTGTCCATCCATCCTTGGTGGCTTGTTTCATTTGGCATCGAGAGCGATGCTTCCTTGTCTTCTCATAAGTGGTGTAACAATACGTCTTGTCTTCAGGAAATTGGAAGTAGTCCTCTTTTGATATGAAGATGATTGTGCTGGTGGTGTTAAGGAACATTCTTCCTTGAAAATGGTGGACTCCATGAAGTCGGCGGGAACATAGTGATCTTTGATTATGATGTCTTTTGTTATTCCCTCAGGAAATCGGAATGATTGGTCTGCTAGCTGAAGGTGTACATATGTCTGGTATAGTGGTCTATTGTCATATAAATGTTGATAGGCTACCACAGACACTGTGTTGCCACTTGATCCAATGATGAAGAATGTCTTGTGGGATGTACTTTCCTTGATCTTGCAATCAATGGTAGGTACTCCTGGATCATCCAGCTTAGTGAGGTATTTGATAGAAGTAGTTGGCCATACCCTAAATCAATAGTGTTGATCATCTGGGTCTTCTCTTGGTTGTTCGTCTTTACTCTTCCTCCTTTTATTGTTAATGTTCTACTTCCTTGTAGCAATAGTTGTGTCCTTGTATATGTAGGCCTCTAAGGATGAGTAGGAGCCTTGAGTGTGTGTTTCATAAAAGTGAACCTCTCCTTATCATCCTTGATTGGGAAACAGATCTTGGCGCTATCCGTGTAGATGATGGTATTATCTGTTCTTAAGAATGGGCGCCTAAGATAATGAGGGATTTCTCATCTCTATCTGTTTCTCCAATCACAAGGTTTACTGGTATGAACGAGTGCCCAACTCGTATGCTGATGTATTAAGGAATTGCCTTGGGGTAGCATAGTATCTGATCTGCATGCTTGACATGATGTTGACACTTGCTCCAAGGTCACAGACAGCTTCTTCAAGAGTGTAAGCTCTAATGGAGATTGGGGTGATGGGTCTTGAATCTTCTATGTCCATTGGTGGGGTGTCATCCACCCATGCTCTTGATGACATGGTGAAGAAGTGTCATTCTCAAATAAACAAGGCAGAGATCAAGTGCATGGGCTCTCTTGGTGGGAAAACACCAACAGAACCAAAGTTTTATTCATTCTTCTCTAGCCTAAACATATTTAGCAAAATTGAGTTGTTGACACCGTTTTTCGGCATGTGTCAAATGAGCTAAGACTTGCATTGATCGGTAACTGTTTTATATCGGCATCGGTAGGTTATCGGTTAACGTTACCAATGAGAATGAATTCTGAAAATGAAGATAAGTTTGTTGCCGATAGAAGCTGAACAACAGAAGTGGTTGCCGATAGGGGTATTGCCGATAAGGATATTGCCAATGGGAGTTGGACGATTCTTGCCGATAAGGGTTAATTGGTGAAGACAAGTTACCAGAAATGCAAGGTTGCCGATGGGGAAGTATTGCCGATGCCGATGGGCATAAAGAGATGATGCCGATGAGCACAGGATGACGTGGCGGTTGACGTCAGCAAGGGATTGCCGATGGCAATAGAAGGAAGTTGCGGATTGAAGAGTCTGCCGATGGAAAGTTTCATCGAAGAGAAGACATACGGAAACTGGTGATTTTATGCCAGTATTACTATAGAAGTTTGAGTTCGACTCTTGCGTGAGTCGTTTGTTTCCTTTAAAATAGAGGTGTCTATTTAGGAAAATAATATTATTATTTGGGTCCGGCTCCTGCGCGAGTCAGTTATTTCCTATAAAGTAGGAGTTTGTTTTGGAAAGGTACGAGTCGTGTCTATTTACAACTCCTATTGCTGGAGTATAAATATGTACTTAGGGGTTGTGAGATATATCAATCATATCAAACAAATCAATTACTCTTATTTACTTTCAATGCAATTTACCCTTTTATCGCATTAGACTTAGTTTATCTACGAGTTCTTCAAGCTTCGACGGGCTACATCACCCTTACCTCCGTCAAACCCTTGCAAGTTCCGCGTGGGAGTAATCTGAGCTTTGACATCCGGGCGCATCATTGTTGTCTCGTTCAACTCTGCTCTAGTTATCTTGATCAAGTCTGAGTCCTGACATCTAGGCGTATCGTCGTTGTCTTGTTCAGATTTTGTTCTAGTTATCGTCCTTGTCGATTAACTGGTCAAATCGATTGGCACACCCTCGGAAATCGAATTCGGGTAATAGCCCGAGGTGTTCGTAGATCCTGACGCTTTTTGTGTCAACACCTCTTTTGGCACGCTCGGTGGGACAAATTATACATCTATCATGGGTGATAACTCTGACGTTAACCAAAGGAACGTCATTGAAGTCTCCGAGGCCGATCTAAAAGATGATCAGAGGCTGGCTATGGAGCGGACTATGGAGGAGTGCAAACAATTGTATCTGAAATCCTTCAGTCTAAGTAGGAGCGGCGAAGCCATCCAGAAGCAAGATCCGCCATTGCCACGACAGGTTACGTATGATGCCAATCCTGGTAAGTTGCAAGAGATGGTTAATTCTGCCTTAAATCAAGCATTGATTAGCCACTCCAATGTGTTGTCCAATACTGTGTACAATGTTGTCATGCAATCTTTCAAAGAAGGACAAACACCTCAATATGTTGGTCCAGCGTATCATCAACCTGGATCGGCATCTATAAACCCATCGGCATCCCCAATGGCGTCTTTCACTCCCGTGGATCCATCTGCCGATGTGGCTACACCACCAAGGCCAAGTCCTGAAAGCGTCACCAAGCTTAGCGCAGATCCGGTGGCGTCGGCAATGTCAGGACCTGCTATCCAGAATTACCCAGCTCCTGCCAACTGGTGGGGTTACGGTATGCCTTCAAATCCATCCGCTGGTTCCAATATGGTGAAGGGAGACAGTTCAGCTTGGAAGGGCTCCATGGCACCGGCAATGCAATCACAGCCGATGATCCCCATGATGCATTACTCCACGTCTTCTCCAACTGTACAAGTGCCATCAGAAGATCTCCAGGTGGTGATTCCTAAAGTACCTATGACGCCACCATCGGCAAACTCTATGCCGATGCAACATACTATAGCAACTGGAAGCCAACCTATGGTGGTAAATCCTCAGGCCGAGGTAATAACACATCAAGGTAACCAATTTATTGATTACTCTAAGGTGCAGGAGCAGCAGGTGCCAGTTAGCTATCAGCCATCGGTAAGTCACATGCCGATGATTTATAATCCTGGATGGACCAATCAGCCACCAGCTCAACAGCCTAGTATGATAATGTATCATTATGGAAGTCCAGCAAACACTCAGAGTGGACCATCGGTACAGCAACCGATGAATATGATGACTCAACCTAATCCAGTAAGTGTGTAAAATTATCCGTCAGTAAGTCAGCCGATGCATAATGTCCAGTTGACTGGTGCTGCGCCCATGCCAACTATTCCAAATTATATTCCACCAAGACCTGAAGGGGCGCATCAGCCGGCTCCACCAGTCAACAACCAACCAATGAGTCGGCAGGAGCAGGATACATATTGGACCGATAAGATCGCCGAAGTAATGAAGGAACAATTCGGCATTAAACCCAAGGTTAACACATACCCTTATCGGACACCATATCCTCCGTCGTATGATCTGATTCCCCTCCCAAATCGGTACAAGGTGCCTGATTTTACCAAATTCTCTGGCCAAGATGACATGTCAACAATGGAGCACATCAACCGCTTCATTATCCAGTGTGGAGAAGCTGCCAGCAGAGAAGAACTGAGGGTAAGACTGTTCTCATCATCGTTGTCTGGATCGGCATTCACATGGTTTATTTCATTATCTCCGAACTCTGTGATTACTTGGACCGATCTAGAAAAGCAATTTCACAAGTATTTCTTTGCGGGCGTACATGAAAAGAAGCTTACCGATTTGGTCAAGTTGAAGCAGCGTAATGACGAATCGGTTGAGAGCTTTGTCCAGAGGCTGCGAGACGTGAAGAATAAGTGCTACAGCTTGGTACTTGATGATTAGCAATTGGCAGATTTAGCCTTCCAAGGATTGCTGCCGCACAACAAAGATAAATATGCGTCTCAAGAGTTTGAAAGTCTAAGTCACCTTGTGCAGAGGATTGCCGATCAGGACGTCAAAACTTTTGAAACTAGAAAAACTTGGAATAAAAAGGTGACCTTCATTGAGCAAGAAGAGGATTCCGGTGAAGAGCTAAGCATCGGCGTTGCTGAATGGGTGAAGGATAAGAAATTTGTGTCTTGCCCGTTTGGCCAGAAAGAAGCTGAAAGGTTCACCTTTGATATCACCAAGGCCGATAGGATGTTTGACTTATTACTTCAAGAAGGGCGAATCAAGTTGGCGCCTAACCAAGTAATTCCATCGGCCGAAGAACTCAAAAGGATCAGGTATTGTAAGTGGCATAATGCAACTTCGCACAGTACCAATGACGGCAAAGTATTCAGGCAGGAGTTGCAGTCGGAGATTGAATCTGGGCGAATTAAATTTGAAAATTCTAAACCCTAGAAGCCGATGAAGATTGATCAGCACCCGTTTCCAAATAATATGGTGGAAACTAGTGGAAAAACTAAAGTGCTGACATCGGAAGCTGCCAGGAAGAATGCATCGGTAGATCCTAACCATCAAGTAGCTGAGCGTGATGAGAGGAGGTTTGCCGATGGCAAAAAGGGCAAGAAAGTTGCCGATGAAGGTAGCCATGCCAAGAGGGCTCCTGGTGTTATAATCACGCATAAAGAGCCAAGGCGAGAGTATCGGCAATCGCGAGAGGAGCGGCATCGGCAAGAAGAAGAAGAGTACCAAGAGTGGCTTCAGCATAAGGACCACTGGAAGTGTCCCTTCTTCGTTCACTGTTGGGAAGAAGGCATCAAGCTACCTACTGCCGATAATTGTCCTGAATGCAATGGATACTAACCTACCGATCGGATAGGAAAGAAGCCTTGCTTTGACGATCGAACATCCAGGTATGCTAGGCCGCTCAGAGAGAAGAAGTCGGCACATGACCGACTAGGGGGCAAGCTCAGCGCGCATAAAAGGATTGGCAGGCGTGTTGATCAAGAGGAGCTTGAGGAGATGGCCAATGCAAGAGTGCCTGATGAAGAGATATTCTCCAGAGATCCAAACATCAGGAGTAGTGCCAATGCAAGCAGTGAAAGGCAGCACCAGCCCGTTTGGAAAACCAAGCTTCCTCAATGGTGCCCTAAGGGTCTGACAAAGACTTAGAAGAGGAGAATTCAGCGCGGATGCCAAAATGACATGTATGACAATGAAAATCCTTCAAGGGAAAAGCAGTGGAGGCCGAAGCGCAAGGATAGGGATCCATCGGCAGAAATCAATATGGTCATCATATTGCCGATGGAGTTCATGGCACCTGTCAGTGATGACGAAGAGGCTGCAGAAATGGCACAATTGGTCTTGGATCCGATGGCAGCTGTCTTTGAGAAACCTGTCGATGATGAAAGGCAACACCTGAGGGCCCTGTTTGTTAAGGGTAAAGTAGATGGACAGCCTGTAACGAAAATGCTGGTAGATGGCGGGGCATCAATAAACATAATGCCATATGTCATGTTCAGGAAGCTTGGAAAAGGTGACCAAGACTTAGTCAAGACGGACATGAAGCTTAAAGATTTTGAAGGCAATGTGTTGCCAGCTATGGGAGCCGTATGTGTTGAATTAACCATCGGCAGCAAAACTTTGCCGACAAGGTTTTTTGTAATCAGTGGCAAAGGTACCTACAACTTGCTCCTAGGCAGGGATTGGATCCACGCTAATTGCTGCATTCCTTCTACAATGCACCAAAGCCTTGTGCAGTGGGTCGGAGACAAAATTGAGGTCGTCCGGAGTGAGACCCCGTCGATTATTGCGTCGGCAGAATCAAAAACTTATGAGTAGACCAGATGCATATCAGGTGAAGCTTGGGACACATAATTCCTCAAAGTTGTCGATTACCGCATTACACCGATCCAAGCAGTTGGTCCTGAAGAAGAGTTTTAATGGATCAATTCGCTGATGATGGAAAACTGGGACAGGGGTTCACATCGGCCGATGATTTATTAGAAGTAGATATCGGCGATGGTAGTAAGCACAGGCCTACTTTTATTAGTGCTAAGTTAGATTCCCAATGTAAGCAACAATTGATTGACTTATTAAAAGAATATAAAGATTGTTTTGCTTGGGGTTATACAGATATGCCTGGTTTGGACCGATCAATAGTTGAACATCGGTTGCCTATTAAATCTGGTTTCCAACCACATCGGCAACCTACGCGCCGATGTAATCCTATGGTGTTGCCTGAATTAAAGCTGAAATTACAAAGTTAATTGAAGCTGGGTTTATTCGGCAATGTCGATACGCCGATTGGATTTCTAATGTGGTTCCTATGTATAAGAAAAATGGAAAACTTCGTGTTTGTATTGATTTCAGGAATCTCAACAAAGCCACACCAATGGATGGTTACCCGATGCCCGTTGCCTTGCCTGAATTAAAGCTGAAATTACAAAGTTAATTGAAGTTGGGTTTATTCGGCAATGTCGATACGCCGATTGGATTTCTAATGTGGTTCCTATGTATAAGAAAAATGGAAAACTTCGTGTTTGTATTGATTTCAGGAATCTCAACAAAGCCACACCAATGGATGGTTACCTGATGCCCGTTGCCGATCTACTGATTGATGCTACTGCTGGACATCAAATCATTAGCTTCATGGATGGTAATGCTGGATATAATCAGATATTCATGGCTGACGAAGACATATCTAAGACTGCATTCAGATGTCCAGGTCACGTCGGTTTATTTGAGTGGGTTGTCATGACTTTTGGCTTGAAGAATGCCGGTGCTACTTATCAAACAACGATGAATTTTATCTTTCATAAGTACATCGGCACGATAGTCGAAATCTATATTGATGATGTGGTGGTTAAATCCAGAAGTTTTGAAAAGCATCTTGCCGATTTGCGAAAAATCCTGGAATGCACAAGGGAGCATGGGTTGAAGATGAATCCTAACAAGTGTGCATTTGGTGTATCGACAGGCCAATTTCTGGGTTTTAAGGTGCATCAGAGAGGCATCGAGATCGGTAGAAAATCTATTGATGCAATTAATAAGGTGGTTGCCCCTACAAACAAGACTGAGCTGCAATCCTTGATCGGCAAGATTAATTTCATTAGAAGATTTATATTCAACTTATTTGGTAAGATTAAATCTTTTAGTCCATTGTTAAAGCTGAAAGCTGATCAAGGGTTTACATGGAAAGAAGAGCAATAGTTAGCCTTGGAGGAGATCAAGAGATATTTGGTAAACCCTCCAGTCTTGGTTCCACCTCAGTACGGGAAACCTTTCAGACTGTATCTATCTGCCGATGACAGTGTTATCGGATCAGCCTTGATTCAAGAATTTGAAGGGAAAGAACGTGTGATATATTATTTAAGCAGAAGGCTGGTAGATGCTGAGACCAAGTATTCAGCCATAGAGAAATTATGTTTATGTTTATATTTCTCTTGCATAAAATTAAGGCATTATTTATTATCGGTTGAATGCACTGTTATCTGCAAAGATGATGTGGTTAAGTACATGCTGTCGATGCCGATATTAAGTGGGAGAATCGGCAAATGGATTCTAGCACTTTCAGAGTTTGATCTGAAGTATGAATCGGCTAAGGCAGTTAAGGGTCAGGTGATGGCCGATTTTGTTACTCAGCATTGCAATATGATAAGCTCTGTAGAGATTGCTCCTTGGACTTTGTTCTTTGATGGATCCACATGCAAAGAAGGGGCAGGCATCGGTGTTCTCTTAATTTCACCCCGAGGACGAAAGTATGAAATCTCGTTGTCGATTGTTGCTACATCAACAAAAAATCAGGCTGAGTATCAGGCTTTAATAAAAGGGTTGGAATTACTCAGAGAAGTGCGTGCCGATACTGTTGAAATCTTTGGCGATTCTATGTTGGTGATCAATCAGTTGACTGGGGTATATGAATGCCGAAGTGAAGTGTTGATTGCACACCATGAGAGATGTTTACAATTGTTGAAAGAATTCAAAGAGTATCGCCTTGAGCATATTCCTAGGTTGCATAATGAAGAGGCCAATCGGTTAGCACAAAATGCTTCAGGGTATCAGCCGATTCAGGAAGTCATGACATCGGTAATGGTTACTGATGACTGGAGAAAAGAGATTGCCGATTACTTAAGAGATTCGTCTAAGAAGGTTGAAAGGCGTCTAAGGTTTCAAGCTATCAAGTATGTGCTCCTTGATGATGAATTGTATTATCGGACAATTGATGGAGTTTTGCTTAGATGCCTTAGTACAGAAGAATCGAAGGAGTTGATGGGCGAGATCCATGAAGGTGTGTGTGGAGCACATCAATCGGCATTCAAGATGAAATGGATGATTAGGAGGAATGGATATTATTGGCCGACAATTCTGGAAGACTGCTTCAATTATTTTAAAGGGTGCCAGGATTGTCAGAAGTTTGGTAATGTCCAGAGGGCACCTGCATCGGCGATGAATCCTATAATCAAGCCTTGTCCATTTAGAGGATGGGCTATTGATCTCATCGGCCAGATTTATCCACCATCAAGTAAAGGGCACAAGTTTATATTGGTCGCTACCGATTACTTTACAAAATGGGTTGAGGCGATTCCTTTAAAGAAGATGCTACATAAGACATCGGCTAAATATATTACAAACAAAATCAAGTATCAGTACTACGCTTGCCGATATGATAGATTGTAACAAATTAAAACAAGGATTGGATAGTTGATATCGCACGCAGACGAATTTGCTCAATTTCTTCCATCTCCCTAGCATCATCGTCGGCAGACCCTTCAACTGGCCTAATTTTCTTCTTCAACAGAATAGCTTGTCGGGCGTTTGTGTCTCATTCTTGTCGCAGGGCCTTAATGGCGTCGGGCAGTTGGGCTTTCTTTTGACTGGCTGTGTTCAGGGCTTCTTCAACCCTTTTCAGTTCAGTTAGCAGTTCTTCCCTCGTTGCCGATAAGTGAACGATCTCTTGCTCAAGATTGGCGCCGGAAGCTTCTACTTGGCTGATGTCTTTATGCTTCTCATCGGCAACTTGTTTGAACTTAAGCATTTCTTCTTCGAGCTTCGATCGAGCAGTCCTATCGGCTATGCGACGAGAGAGTCTTTGGTACTGGAGTTGCTTGCTCTCAAGAAATGTTGCCTGGAAGAGTGTTTCTTCTGTATTGGTAGATAGGTGGCCCTGGATGTCTTTAAAAGCTATCTTTGCTGCAGTAGAGTCTTGGACCAGATGGGATGTGTCTTGTTGCACTAAAGATAGCAATGTTTGAAGCTTGAGTTTGACATCTGCCGATAAAGCTGGAGCGGAGCTTTCTTCGTCTTCGTCTTGATCGGGAAGGTTGACGGCGAAGGAGAATAAGCTATTTGCTGGAGCAGAACCTTCTCTGTCTTCATCTTCATCAGGGAGGTTGATGTCGAAGGAGAACAAGCTATCGGGAGAGTCTTGGGCCTGAAAAGGAGAAAGTTAGAGTTTGCCGATCATAAGTTTATGCTGCAAGTTTTTAGATAATCGGCTTACCATCTTGAAGCGGATTTCTTGCCTAGGGCTTGGGAAGTTGGCTGGTATGGCCTCATCCTGGAGATCGGCAACGATTGCTGATGAACACGCTTCCGTAGGAGGGGAGGTTGGTGCTGTTGGTGCTGTTGCTGGCGCTGTCTCTGCTGCGATGGTTGGCTCCTGTGGCGGGGAGGCCGTTCTCTGGTCGGAGATGTTGTCTGGCGTAGCTGCTGGTGCCGATGCCGAAGTTGCAGCTGGTTCCTATGGCGATGGTGTTGTTTCCTGGTTAAGGATTTCGTCCATTGGCTGATCAGGGGTAAACGCCTATGATGGCTCCACTATTGGTGTATCAGCGGAAGTTGGTGATGCAGCTGGAATGGCTAGCCTCAAACGTCTCTTCTTCTTCGGAGCAGCGGTTGGTGAACCAGCCCGTTTTGGTTGAGAAGCTTGGGGGCATCGGCAGCAGGAGTTGGAGAAGCTTGCGCATTTGGAGCAGCTGCCAATGGCCTCATTGCCTGAAATTTTTGGTGCAAGTTACATAAAGTAAAATATTACCGATAAGTAGTTTGTGATCGATATAAGTAAAAGTAAAACTTACTGCGAAAGCTCGCGCCAAGATGGCGGCAACAGCCGATGGAGTAGCAACAGTCTTTGCGGGCATTGGCTTGGGCTTGAGAGTGACCTTAGGTACCCTCTGAGGAGTGAAGGCAGCTAGTGTAGGAGCTTTATTACCGATAATCGATACAGGGCTCATCACTCGAAGATGGAAAGGCTTGCCACTCCTGCTCATTTTGGGGATTGGGTCGTCAACCTGTTAAACAAAAGAAGATCAGGTACCGATAGGGATAAGTAATAAGAAGTGCATTGGGATAAAGGAAACTCACTGCATCATCGGGAATGACGTGATTGGCGTCGATCAGATGCCGATAATAGTGCGATGATTTGGCGAACAGTTGACTTCTCCATTCTTGCCACCAAAATTTGTATTCCTCCGTGATGAAAGATGTTGGTGCCCAGGAGGATAGGTCGATATCTGATGTATCGGCGTCGGGAGGAAGATTGACAACCTTGTTCCAATCTATAGCACTGGAGATAATTTGTCTTGGTTTTATCACCGTGGCGTAGTAGAGTTTGATCGGTAATTGGCCGAATGCTAGTTGTCTTGCTGCTGCCGATGGGTAATAAAACTCAAAAGATGGAGGAGCATTCTTCCCAATTCCAAAAATGTTGACTGGAATAGCTCGGGGAATGATACTGGCCTTCATGATTACTTCATTCTGAGGCACATTCCCATCGGTAAGACTGAATAACAAAGGAAATCGGTTTTCATGATCAATGTAGGGCCACCAAAGCCGTTCTGAAGCAGGGATTCCGTTATAAAGCTTTTGAAAGAATCTGCCAAACTGGTCTGCATTGACATCGGTTCCTGGTAGCACTATGATAGCTTCCCCAAAATTGAGTGGGGGACGAGTTGCCGATTCATCATCACCAAATACATAGTTTTCCGATATATCCCTCGAAAATTGCTGAGTGATTAAGTCAAATTGGAGGACCTTGTACATGTGTGCGTTCAACCACATATTTACAAACCACCAAGGACCTCTGAGGTTGCCGATGGACTCGCCTAACAATAACTTCTTGGACACTTGGTGTAGGAGATGGTATACCGATCCAAGAAGGTATCGGCCGAGAGGGAGTTTTGTTCCATCGGCAAGGAGCTCTGCTGCAGGAAGATACATGGTAGTAGGTCCGACGGTTCTGCCACAGAAGATAAATTTTTCCAACCACATGTTCAAGAAGATGGCGTGCTCCCTTTGACCTACCGATCCAGTCTTTTGATATTCCTGGATGTAACCAATCTAGCCGCCGATATTGCGCGTGTTCACTTTATACTCAGCCTTCCTATTGAACAAGGCGGGGATATCGGCAGAGGAGACATCGAGGCCTGTAAGCATATGAACATCGGCAAGAGTGGGAGTGGCTGGTCCGTGTCTGTACAAGAAGGCATTCATTGTATCGGACCAAAAATAAGAAGCCGCCATCATCATATTCTCATTCTTCTCCATATCGGCAATGGAGAGCCTGATGCACTGATCTAGATTGCGCTCTGACCAATAAACTTGCTGTGTTCTGATTACCCTGAGGTACCAGTTCTTCCATCCCTTGGTGGGTTTAGGCCATGAACGAAAGGCATCCTTCCATAACCCTAGGCTAAAGCACTCGGATTTGAAAGGGACGCGGTTGGTCTCCGCATTAATCAGATTGATGGGGTCAGGATTTCCCGTTGGACCTAGGCAGTTGAAATTAGATTGCTCAATTGGGATTACTACCTTGTTGTACATTTCCTAGGTTTTCAAGAAAAGGAAGGGGAAAAGGATTACGAGATTGATGCGGAAAGGAAGTTTGCAGGAAATGAAGCAAGGAGAGAGTAGACTTACTCTGGGGACATCGAACTGGATCACCATTGAAGCTGGAGGAATCCTTGCGATTTGTTTTCTGCTTGAAGAAATTACTGTTGCTAGGGCTCACGGAGCTGTTCTTCGGGGTCGCCGCTAGGGTCGCCGCCGAGGTTGAAGACGAGGGCAGTTGAAAGTAAAAGTAGGCTCAGGGTAAAAATAGATTGGATGGTGGTAACTTTTATAGGCCTGGTCAGGGGTATTTTGGAATTTTCTTCACACTGAGCAGGAATGTAGAGAGGTATGCAATAGGTATGCGCGGCAATCGAGGAGATATGATTGGGCTTACAATTGTTCGCGCTGCGGTCGCGGGATTTTATTAATAAATTGCGGTTTTGCGCGTGGTAATCGAGGAGGTCGTGCAAGTATCTTGGAAGGAGAGGTTACAGTAGAGAAAATTTCGGCGCGTAAAATATTCTACACTCCAAAATTGGGGGGCATGTGTTGACACCGTTTTTCGGCATGTGTCAAATGAGCTAAGACTTGCATTGATCGGTAACTATTTTATATCGGCATCGGTAGGTTGTCGGTTAACGTTACCAATGAGAATGAATTCTGCAAATGAAGATAAGTTTGTTGCCGATAGAAGCTGAACAACAGAAGTGGTTGCCGATAGGGGTATTTCCGATAAGGATATTGCCGATGGGAGTTGGACGATTCTTGCCGATAAGGGTTAATTGGTGAAGACAAGTTACCAGAAATTCAAGGTTGCCGATGGGGAAGTATTGTCGATGCCGATGGGCATAAAGAGATGATGCCGATGACCACAGGATGACGTGGCGGTTGACGTCAGCAAGGGATTGCCGATGGCAATAGAGGGAAGTTGCGGATTGAAGAGTCTGCCGATGGAAAGTTTCATCGAATAGAAGACATAAGGAAACTGGTGATTTTATGCCAGTATTGGTATAGAAGTTTGAGTTCGACTCTTGTGCGAGTCGTTTGTTTCCTTTAAAATAGAGGTGTCTGTTTAGGAAAATAATATTGTTATTTGGGTCCGACTCCTGCGCGAGTCAATTATTTCCTATAAAGTAGGAGTTTGTTTTGGAAATGTACGAGTTGTGTCTGTTTACAACTCCTATTGCTGGAGTATAAATATGTACTTAGGGGTCGTGAGATATATCAATCATATCAAACAAATCAATTACTCTTATTTACTTTCAATGCAATTTACCCTTTTATCGCATTAGACTTAGTTTATCTATGAGTTCTTCAATCTTCGACGGGCTGCATCACCTTGATCTCCGTCAAACCCTTGCAAGTTCCGCGTGGGAGTAATCTGAGCTTTGACATCCGGGCGCATCGCTGTTGTCTTGTTCAGCTCTGCTCTAGTTATCTTGATCAAGTTTGAGTCCTGACATCTGGGCGTATCGCCGTTGTCTTGTTCAGATTTTGTTCTAGTTATCGTCCTTGTCGATTAACTGGTCAAATCGACTGGCACACCCTCGGAAATCGAATTCGGGTAATAGATCGAGGTGTTCGCAGATCCTGACTCTTTTTGTGTCAACATGAGTATTTTGTTTAACCATAACATGGGTGAAAAAAAATCAAAAGATAAGTATGAGTGTAGCACTTCAGCAACACTTAGAAAATTAAAATTGCTTGAGCATATAGAAGGATTTGTCTATGAATAAATTTTATATAGTTGAGATTATCATCTTCCAAAGTTAGATGTGCAACAATTCAGCCCACTTGGTTAAATTTGTGAAAACAAGAATGTGGTACTAGGAACAAGCTTTAAAGAACTAACATGTTGAGTTTATGAGGTTGGATTGAATAATGTTGTAGCTCAACATGTTTTAGATATTTATTTATGTGAATACCAGAATCAAAGAAATGCTTTTAGAGTGATAGTTACTTACCTTTAATTTTGAAGAATGATGGCCCTGTAACACCTCATGGAAGCTTCCTTTGATCGGCTAGTTGAGCATTAATAGCTTGTCTCCTTTATTCGACTCCTTATCCATGTTCCTTTGATCTTGTTAGTCTTTTCATTGTCTTTTCTTGAAGTTTGTTCACCTTCTCTTCCATGGATTGAGTTGTTTAAGGTTATCCTTGTCTTCTCCTCGCTCCATAGAATTCATCTATTGATGAATTAGTTGTGTCTCTCTTGTGAAAGTTGTTGAAGTTCATGTGTCTCTCTTCATCTCCAATGTGAGTTTCTCTCAGGACTTTGCCAATTTGATATTGAAAGTTTTCCTATAGGGGCTAGTCCAACAAAATATCCGATATCTACTACAACATACTATCAGTTCAAAAATCAACCTAGACACCACGTCTAATTTGACTTAGGAAGACATTTTAACCTAAGCACCACGCTTAATTTAAAAGCCTTTCGAAGTAATATCCAAATACCTTTGATTTAAAATAAGCACCATGCATAGTTTAAAAGATATATGTAAATTCTTCAAAACCTAAACATATACTATAGCAAACAAAGGTAGAATGAAAGTATTATGGAGTTTTACTCATGTGAAGATGAAAAAGTAGGATGAATTTTTTTGTAGTTGAGCATGCCTTAAAGGTAGGTATAACTAATATACTGTAGCAACATGGCAAGAGATGTTTGTATGATGGGTTATCCCCCAAGCTTGAATTTTGCAAAAATCAAGATTGGATGAATGTAATTCAATGTTGTATGATGATTGGTTGGACATACCTTATGCTTGTTATTCCTTCATTCTTTCTGTTCTATACCTAGAAAGGTTAGTGACAAAAATACCCGAGGGAATATAATCATATATTTCTATGCTCGTTTCACAAGGTAAGCAACAAAAAAGGGTGAATACTCATGTTAAGCTCTGAGAGATGCTTGTTTTAGGACACTAAGCTTGTCCTAGGGAAACCTTTCAAGATGTGCTTTTAGAAAAACAGTTTCCCCTTCTTTACCTATCTCAAGATTTACACAACGAGATCTACAATATTTACGATAGACATATGCATCGACAACCACCCTTTTAAAGTTTTTGTAAAGAGAAAGAGTGAGGGTGTTGAAGATGTCATAAATGGTAATGATAAAGAGACCAGTGAGTATGGGAGATGTCTCATATGAGCATGGATTTAAAGAGATAGCTATGGAATTGATTCCATGCTCATTGATATCATCTTCCTCTCCAATCTCTGTGGTTAATTCTTCATGTAAGTTCAAAATTCCACTTGGATTGGTAACTCTCAAATTGATCTTGTTTGGGGCCTCCTCTGTACTTGGATAAATCAAATTTTCAAATGGAGTTAAAACTAAACCAAGACTAGAGAAAGGTTTCTCCCAAACCATGGCTATACAAGAAGGGCGAAGCTCATAGCCATTTATAAGAGTAAGGTGTGAAGATGGTGGAGTCTCCAACAAGTCACCCTTTGAAGTAGAGTATGTATATATGTGGTAAGAAGAAAATGGTAAGGTGAGAAAGATGGTAAAAAGGAAAAAGGAAAAAGGAAAAAGATAAAGTTTTATTGGATATGTCTGG